>RQOL01000505.1:0-194931 GCA_013076295.1 Sanderia malayensis | reverse complement strand
AAGAGTATTTCCATCAGTCAGTTTTAGCTGTATTAACGTGGAATCATGTGTACATTGTGCGAATGAAAGATAATATCACGAAAAACAAGTGAAAACGTTGTATTTCAATCAGTCAGTTCTCGCTGTATTAACTTGGATTCATATGTAAATAGTGGGATGAATGTTAATAAAACGGAAAAGAAGTAAAATGTTGTATTTCAATCAGTGTGAATGAAGGTTAATATCACTAAAAAAAGCAAAAAAAGTGTTTTTCCATCAGTCAGTTTTAGCTGTATTAACGTGAAGTTATGTGTGAATTGTGGGAATGATTGAAAATATCACGGACAACAACTAATAGAGGTTTTTTTTATTCAGTCAGTTTTAACTGTATTTACGTTGATTCATGTGTAAATTGTGGGAATGAAGGTTAATATCACTGAAAACATGTAAAAAAGATATTTTTCAATCCGTCAGGTTTAGCTGTATTAATGTTGATTCATGTGTAAATTGTGGGAATGAATGTTTATATAACGGAAAAGAGGTAAAAAAAATTGTATTTCAGTCAGTGATTTATAGCTGTATTAACGTGGAATCGTGTGTAAATTGTGGGAATGAAGGTTAATATCACTGAAAACAAGTAAAAAAGTGTATTTCCATCAGTCAGTTTTAGCTGTATTAACGTTTACGTACGTGGAAATTGTGGGATTGAATGTCAATATCACTGCGAAAAAGTAAACAAGGTGTAATTCAATCAGTTTTTTTTAGCTGTACTAACGTGGATTCATGTGTAAATTGTGGGAATGAAAGTTGATATCACTGAAAACAAGTAAAAAAGGTGTTTTTCAGTCAGTCAGTTTTAGCATTATTAACGTGGATTCATATACAAATTGTGGAAATGAATATTTATGTAACGGAAAAAAAGTAAAAGAGTTGTATTTCAATAAGTGTTTTATAGCTGTATTAAGGTGGCATCATGTTTAAAATGGGGGAATGGTTGTTAATGTCACGGACAACAACTAAAAGGGATTTATTCTATTCAGTCAGTTTTAACTGGAAATACGTTGATTCATGTGTAAATTTTGGGAATGAAGGTAAATATCACTGAAAACATGTAAAAAAAGTGTTTTTCAATCCGTCAGGTTAAGCTGTATTAACGTGGATTCATGTGTAAATTGTGGGAATGAAGGTTAATATCACTGAAAACAAGTAAAAAAAGTGTATTTCCATCAATCAGTTTTAGCTGTATTAACGTGGATTCAGGTATAATTGTGGGATGAATGTTAATATCACGGAAAACAAGTAAAAATGTTGTAATTCAATCAATCAGTTTTCGTTGTATTAACTTGGATTCATATGTAAATAGTAGGAAGGAATGTTAATAAAACGGAAAAGAAGTAAAAAAGTTGTATTTCAATCAGTGTGAATGAAGGTTAATATCACTAAAAACAAGTAAAAAAGGTGTATTTCAACCAGCCAGTTTTAGCTGTATTAACGTGGAATCATGTGTAAATTGTGGGAATGATTGATAATATCACGGACAACAACTAATAGAGGTTTTTTTCAGTCAATTTTAACTGTATTTACGTTGATTCATGTGTAAATTTTGGGGATGAAGGTTAATATCACTGAAAACATGTAAAAAAGTTGTTTTTCAGTCCGTCAGGATTAACTGTATTAACGTTGATTGATGTGTAAATTGCGGCAATGAGAGTTGATATCACGGAAAACAAGTAAAAATGTTGTATTCCAATCAGTCAGGTTTCGCTGTATTAACGTGGATTCATATGTAAATTGTGGGAATGAATGTTTATATAGCGGAACAGGTAAAAAAAATTGTATTTCAGTCAGTGATTTATAGCTGTATTAACGTGGAATCGTGTGTAAATTGTTGGAATGAAGGTTAATAACACTAAAACAAGTAAAAAAAGAGTATTTCCATCAGTCAGTTTTAGCTGTATTAACGTGGAATCATGTGTACATTGTGCGAATGAAAGTTAATATCACGAAAAACAAGTGAAACGTTGTATTTCAATCAGTCAGTTCTCGCTGTATTAACTTGGATTCATATGTAAATAGTGGCATGAATGTTAATAAAACGGAAAAGAAGTAAAAATGTTGTATTTCAATCAGTGTGAATGAAGGTTAATATCACTAAAAAAAGCAAAAAAAGTGTTTTTCCATCAGTCAGTTTTAGCTGTATTAACGTGAAGTTATGTGTGAATTGTGGGAATGATTGAAAATATCACGGACAACAACTAATAGAGGTTTTTTTTATTCAGTCAGTTTTAACTGTATTTACGTTGATTCATGTGTAAATTGTGGGAATGAAGGTTAATATCACTGAAAACATGTAAAAAAGATATTTTTCAATCCGTCAGGTTTAGCTGTATTAACGTTGATTCATGTGTAAAATGTGGGAATGAATGTTTATATAACGGAAAAGAGGTAAAAAAAATTGTATTTCAGTCAGTGATTTATAGCTGTATTAACGTGGAATCGTGTGTAAATTGTGGGAATGAAGGTTAATATCACTGAAAACAGTAAAAAAGTGTATTTCCATCAGTCAGTTTTAGCTGTATTAACGTGGAATAATGTGTAAATTGTGCGAATGAAAGTTAATATCACGGAAAACAAGTAAAAATGTTGTATTTCAATCAGTCAGTTTTTGCAGTATTAACTTGGATTCATATGTAAATAGTGGGCATGAATTTAATATGAGGGAAAAGAAGAAAAAAAGTTGTATTTCAATCAGTGAGTTTTAGCTGTATTAACGTGAAGTTATGTGTGAATTGTGGGAATGACTGTTAATATAAAGGAAAAGAAGTAAAAAAGTTGTATTTCAATCACTCAGTTTTACATGTATTAACATTTACGTTGTGGAAATTGTGGGAATCAATGTCAATGTTAGTATGAAAAAGTAAAAAAGGTCTATTTCAATCAGTCAGTTTTACCAGTATTAACGTGGGCGCATGTGTAAACTGGGGGAATGAAAGTTGATATCACGGAAAAGAAGTAAAAAAGGTATATTTCAGTCAGTCAGTTTTAGCATTATTAACGTGGATTCATATGTAAATTGTGGGAATGAGTGTTTATATAACGGAAAAGAGGTAAAAAACTTGTATTTCAGTCAGTGTTTTATAGCTGTATTAACGTGGAATCATGTGTAAATTGTGCCAATGAAAGTAAATATCACGGAAAACAAGTGAAAATGTTGTATTTCAATCAGTCCGCTCTCGCTGTATTAACTTGGATTCATATGTAAATAGTGGGCATGAATGTTAATAAAACGGAAAAGAAGTAAAAATGTTGTATTTCAATCATTGTGAATGAAGGTTAATATCACTAAAAAAAAGCAAAAAAAGTGTTTTTCCATCAGTCAGTTTCAGCTGTATTAACGTGAAGTTATGTGTGAATTGTGGGAATGAGGGTTAATATCACTGAAACCAAGTAAAAAAAGTGTATTTCAACCAGCCCGTTTTAGCTGTATATACCTGGAATCATGTGTAAATTGTGGGAATGATTGATAATATCACGGACAACAACTAAAAGGGATTTATTCTATTCAGTCAGTTTTAACTGGAAATACGTTGATTCATGTGTAAATTGTGGGAATGAAGGTAAATATCACTGAAAACATGTAAAAAAAGTGTTTTTCAATCCGTCAGGTTAAGCTGTATTAACGTGGATTCATGTGTAAATTGTGGGAATGAAGGTTAATATCACTGAAAACAAGTAAAAAAAGAGTATTTCCATCAGTCAGTTTTAGCTGTATTAACGTGGAATCATGTGTACATTGTGCGAATGAAAGTTAATATCACGAAAAAATGAAAACGTTGTATTTCAATCACTCAGTTCTCGCTGTATTAACTTGGATTCATATGTAAATAGTGGGCATGAATGTTAATAAAACGGAAAAGAAGTAAAAATGTTGTATTTCAATCAGTGTGAATGAAGGTTAATATCACTAAAAAAAGCAAAAAAGTGTTTTTCCATCAGTCAGTTTTAGCTGTATTAGCGTGAAGTTATGTGTGAATTGTGGGAATGATTGAAAATATCACGGACAACAACTAATAGAGGTTTTTTTTATTCAGTCAGTTTTAACTGTATTTACGTTGATTCATGTGTAAATTGTGGGAATGAAGGTTAATATCACTGAAAACATGTAAAAAAGATATTTTTCAATCCGTCAGGTTTAGCTGTATTAACGTTGATTCATGTGTAAAATGTGGGAATGAATGTTTATATAACGGAAAAGAGGTAAAAAAAAATTGTATTTCAGTCAGTGATTTATAGCTGTATTAACGTGGAATCGTGTGTAAATTGTGGGAATGAAGGTTAATATCACTGAAAACAAGTAAAAAAGTGTATTTCCATCAGTCAGTTTTAGCTGTATTAACGTGGAATAATGTGTAAATTGTGCGAATGAAAGTTAATATCACGGAAGACAAGTAAAAATGTTGTATTTCAATCAGTCAGTTTTCGCAGTATTAACTTGGATTCATATGTAAATAGTGGGCATGAATTTAATATAAGGGAAAAGAAGAAAAAAAGTTGTATTTCAATCAGTGAGTTTTAGCTGTATTAACGTGAAGTTATGTGCGAATTGTGGGAATGACTGTTAATATAACGGAAAAGAAGTAAAAAAGTTGTATTTCAATCACTCAGTTTTACATGTATTAACATTTACGTATGTGGAAATTGCGGGAATAAATGTCAATGTTAGTATGAAAAAGTAAAAAAGGTCTATTTCAATCAGTCAGTTTTACCAGTATTAACGTGGGCGCATGTGTAAACTGGGGGAATGAAAGTTGATATCACGGAAAAGAAGTAAAAAAGGTGTATTTCAGTCAGTCAGTTTTAGCATTATTAACGTGGATTCATATGTAAATTGTGGGAATGAGTGTTTATATAACGGAAAAGAGGTAAAAAACTTGTATTTCAGTCAGTGTTTTATAGCTGTATTAACGTGGAATCATGTGTAAATTGTGCCAATGAAAGTAAATATCACGGAAAACAAGTGAAAATGTTGTATTTCAATCAGTCCGCTCTCGCTGTATTAACTTGGATTCATATGTAAATAGTGGGCATGAATGTTAATAAAACGGAAAAGAAGTAAAAATGTTGTATTTCAATCATTGTGAATGAAGGTTAATATCACTAAAAAAAAGCAAAAAAAGTGTTTTTCCATCAGTCAGTTTTAGCTGTATTAACGTGAAGTTATGTGTGAATTGTGGGAATGAGGGTTAATATCACTGAAACCAAGTAAAAAAAGTGTATTTCAACCAGCCCGTTTTAGCTGTATATACCTGGAATCATGTGTAAATTGTGGGAATGATTGATAATATCACGGACAACAACTAATAGAGGTTTTTTTTTATTCAGTCAGTTTTAACTGTATTTACGTTGATTCATGTGTAAATTGTGGGAATGAAGGTTAATATCACTGAAAACACGTAAAAAAGATATTTTTCAATCCGTCAGGTATAGCTGTATTAACGTTGATTCGTGTGTAAATTGTGGGAATAAAAGCTGATATCACGGAAAAAAAATCAAAAAGGTGTATTTCAGTGAGACAGTTTTAGCTGTATTAACGTGGATTCATATGTAACTTCTGGGAATGAATGTTTATATAACGGAAATAAGGTAAAAAAGTTGTTTTTCAGTCAGTGTTTTATGGCCGTATTAACGTGGAATTGTGTGTAAATTGTGGGAATAAAGGTTAATATCACTAAAAACAAGTAAAAAAAGTATATTTTAATCAGTCAGTTTTAGCCGTATTAACGTGGATTCATGTGTAAATTGTGGGAATGGATGTTAATATCAGGAAAGAAGAAAACAAGTTGTATTTCAATCAGTGAGTTCTAGCTGCATTAACGTGAAGTTATGTGTGAATTGTGGGAATGACTGTTATTATAACGGAAAAGAAGTAAAAAATTTGTATTTCAATCAGTGTGAATGAAGGTTAATATCACTAAAAACAAGTAAAAAAGGTGTATTTCAACCAGCCAGTTTTAGCAGTATTAACGTGGAATCATGTGTAAATTGTGGGAATGATTGATAATATCACGGACAACAACTAAGAGAGGTTTTTTTCAGTCAGTTTTAACTGTATTTATGTTGATTCATGTGTAATTTGCGGGAATGAAGCTGTATCACGGAAAAATCAAAAAAGGTGTTTTCAATTTGTCAGTTACTGTATTAACTTTGATTACGTATGTGTAATTTGGGAATGAATGTCAATGTTATATGAAAAAGTAAAAAGGTCTATTTCAATCAGTCAGTTTTACCTGTTTTAACGTGGGCGCATGTGTAAATTGGGGAATGAAAGTTGTATCATGGAAAAAGTAAAAAAGGTTTTTCAATCAGCAGTTTTAGCATTATTAACGTGGATTCATATATAATTGGGGAATGAAAGTTTATCACAGAAAAGTAAAAGAGTTGTTTTCAATCAGTGTTTTAGCATTATTAACGTGGATCATGTGTAAATTGTGGGAATGAATATATCTACTGAAAAAAGTAAAAAGTGTATTTCATCAGTGTTTTATAGCTATTAACGTGATCGTGTGTAAATTCTGGGAATGAAGTAAATATCACGAAAACAACTAAAAATTTATTCTATTCAGTCAGTTTTAACTGTATTACGTTGATTCATGTGTAAATTCGGAATGAAGGTTAATATCACGAAACATAAAAGATATTTTTAATCCGTCAGGTTTAGCTGTATTAACGTTGATTCATGTGTAAATTGTGGGAATAAAAGCTGATATCACGGAAAAAAAAAAAAGGTTGTATTTCAGTGAGACAGGTTTAGCTGTATTAACGTTGATTCATGTGTAAATTGTGGGAATAAAATGATCAGGAAAAAAGTCAAAAAAGGTGTATTTCAGTGAGACAGTTTTAGCTGTATTAACGTGGATTCAATGTAAATTCTGGAATGAATGTTTATATAACGGAAATAAGTAAAAAAGTTGTTTTTCAGTCAGTGTTTTATGCCGTATTAACGTGAATTGTGTGTAAATTGTGGGAATAAAGGTTAATATCACTAAAAACAAGTAAAAAAAGTATATTTTAATCAGTCATTTTTAGCCGTATTAACGTGGATTCATGTGTAAATTGTGGGAATGGATGTTAATATCAGGAAAAGAAGAAAACAAGTTGTATTTCAATCAGTGAGTTCTAGCTGCATTAACGTGAAGTTATGTGTGAATTGTGGGAATGACTGTTATTATAACGGAAAAGAAGTAAAAAATTTGTATTTCAATCAGTGTGAATGAAGGTTAATATCACTAAAAACAAGTAAAAAGGTGTATTTCAACCAGCCAGTTTTAGCAGTATTAACGTGGAATCATGTGTAAATTGTGGGAATGATTGATAATATCACGGACAACAACTAAGAGAGGTTTTTTTTCAGTCAGTTTTAACTGTATTTATGTTGATTCATGTGTAAATTGTGGGAATGAAGGTTAATATCACGGAAAACATGTAAAAAAGTTGTTTTTCAATCCGTCAGGATTAACTGTATTAACGTTGATTGATGTGTAATTTGCGGGAATGAAAGCTGATATCACGGAAAAAAATCAAAAAGGTGTATTTCAATTTGTCAGTTTTACCTGTATTAACTTTGACGTATGTGTAAATTGTGGGAATCAATGTCAATGTTAGTATGAAAAAGTAAAAAAGGTCTATTTCAATCAGCCAGTTTTACCTGTTTTAACGTGGGCGCTTGTGTAAATTGGGGGAATGAAAATTGATATCACAGAAAAGAAGTAAAAAAGGTGTTTTTCAGTCAGTCAGTTTTAGGCATTATTAACATGGATTCATATATAAAGTGTGGGAATGAATATTTATCTAACGGAAAAAGTAAAAGAGTTGTATTTCAATCAGTGTTTTATAGCTCTATTAACGTAGAATCGTGTGTAATTGTGGGATGAGGTAATATCACTGAAACAGTAAAAAAGTGTATTTCCATCAGTCAGTTTTAGCTGTATTAACGTGGATTCAGGTGTACATTGTGGGCATGAATGTTAATATCACGGAAAACAAGTAAAATGTTGTAATTCAATCAATCAGTTTTTCGTTGTATTAACTTGGATTCATATGTAATAGTAGGAAGGAATGTTAATAAACGGAAAAGAAGTAAAAAGTTGTATTTCAATCAGTGTGAATGAAGGTTAATATCACTAAAAACAAGTAAAAAAGGTGTATTTCAACCAGCCAGTTTTAGCTGTATTAACGTGGAATCATGTGTAAATTGTGGGAATGATTGATAATATCACGGACAACAACTAATAGAGGTTTTTTTTTCAGTCAATTTTAACTGTATTTACGTTGATTCATGTGTAAATTTTGGGGATGAAGGTTAATATCACTGAAAACATGTAAAAAAGTTGTTTTTCAGTCCGTCAGGATTAACTGTATTAACGTTGATTGATGTGTAAATTGCGGGAATGAGAGTTGATATCACGGAAACAAGTAAAAGTGTTGTATTCCAGTCAGTGATTTATAGCTGAATTAACGTGGAATCGTGTGTAAATTGTGGGAATGAAGGTTACTATACTGAAAAAGTAAAAAAGAGTATTTCCATCAGTCAGTTTTAGCTGTATTAACGTGGAATCAGGTGTACATTGTGGGCATGAATGTTAATATCACGGAAAACAAGTAAAAATGTTGTAATTCAATCAATCAGTTCTCGCTGTATTAACTTGGATTCATATGTAAATAGTGGGCATAATGTTAATAAAACGGAAAAGAAGTAAAAATGTTGTATTTCAATCAGTGTGAATGAAGGTTATATCATAAAAAAAGCAAAAAAAGTGTTTTTTCCATCAGTCAGTTTTAGCTGTATTAACGTGAAGTTATGTGTGAATTGTGGGAATGATTGAAATATCACGGACAACAACTAATAGAGGTTTTTTTTATTCAGTCAGTTTTAACTGTATTTACGTTGATTCATGTGTAAATTGTGGGAATGAAGGTTAATATCACTGAAAACATGTAAAAAAGATATTTTTCAATCCGTAGGTTTAGCTGTATTTACGTTGATTCATGTGTAAAATGTGGGAATCATGTTTATATACGGAAAGAGTAAAAAAAATTGTATTTCAGTCAGTGATTTATAGCTGTATTAACGTGGAATCGTGTGTAAATTGTGGGAATGAAGGTTAATATCACTGAAAACAGTAAAAAGTGTATTTCCATGAGTCAGTTTTAGCTGTATTAACGTGGATAATGTGAAATTGTGCGAATGAAAGTTTATATCACAAAAACACGCAAAAATGTTGTATTTCAATCAGTCAGTTTATCGCAGTATTAACTTGGATTCATATGTAAATAGTGGGCATGAATTTAATATAGGGAAAGAAGAAAAAGTTGTATTTCAATAGTGAGTTTTAGCTGTATTAACGTGAAGTTATGTGTGAATTGTGGGAATGACTGTTAATATAACGGAAAAGAAGTAAAAAAGTTGTATTTCAATCACTCAGTTTTACATGTATTAACATTTACGTATGTGGAAATTGTGGGAATCAATGTCAATGTTAGTATGAAAAAGTAAAAAAGGTCTATTTCAATCAGTCAGTTTTACCTGTATTAACGTGGGCGCATGTGTAAACTGGGGGAATGAAAGTTGATATCACGGAAAAGAAGTAAAAAAGGTGTATTTCAGTCAGTCAGTTTTTAGCATTATACGTGGATTCATATGTAACTTGTGGGAATGAATGTTTATATAACGGAAAAGAGGTAAAAAACTTGTATTTCAGTCAGTGTTTTATAGCTGTATTAACGTGGACTCATATGTAAATTGTGGGAATGAATCTTTATATAAAGGAAGAGAAGAAAACAAGTTGCATTTCAATATGTAAATTGTGGGAATGAATCTTTATATAAAGGAAAAGAAGAAAACAAGTTGTATTTCAATCAGTATTTTTTAGCTGTATTAACGTGGAATAATGTGTAAATTGTGCGAATGAAAGTTAATGTCACGGAAAACAAGTAAAAATGTTGTATTTCAATCAGTCAGTTTTCGCAGTATTAACTTGGATTCATATGTAAATAGTGGGCATGAATTTAATATAAGGGAAAAGAAGAAAAAAAGTTGTATTTCAATCAGTGAGTTCTAGCTGTATTAACGTGAAGTTATGTGTGAATTGTGGGAATGACTGTTAATATAACGGAAAAGAAGTAAAAAACTTTTATTTCAATCACTCAGTTTTACATGTATTAACATTTACGTAGTGGAAATTGTGGATTGAATGTCAATATCACTGCGAAAAAGTAAACAAGGTGTATTTCAATCAGTTTTTTTTAGCTGTACTAACGTGGATTCATGTGTAAATTGTGGGAATGAAAGTTGATATCACTGAAAACAAGTAAAAAAGGTGTTTTTCAGTCAGTCAGTTTTAGCATTATTAACGTGGATTCATATATAAATTGTGGGAATGAATATTTATGTAACGGAAAAAAGTAAAAGAGTTGTATTTCAATCAGTGTTTTATAGCTGTATTAACGTGGAATCGTGTGTAAATTGTCAGAATGAGGTAAATATCACTGAAAACAAGTAAAAAATGTATTTTCATCAGTCAGTTTTTGCAGTATTAAGGTGGCATCATGTGTAAATTGTGGGAATGGTTGTTAATGTCACGTACAACAACTAAAAGGGATTTATTCTATTCAGTCAGTTTTAACTGGATTTACGTTGATTCATGTGTAAATTGTGGGAATGAAGGTAAATATCACTGAAAACATGTAAAAATAGTGTTTTTCAATCCGTCAGGTTAAGCTGTATTAACGTGGATTCATGTGTAAATTGTGGGAATGAAGGTTATATCACTGAAAACAAGTAAAAAAGTGTATTTCCATCAGTCAGTTTTAGCTGTATTAACGTGGATTCAGGTGTACATTGTGGGCATGAATGTTAATATCACGGAAAACAAGTAAAAATGTTGTAATTCAATCAATCAGTTTTCGTTGTATTAACTTGGATTCATATGTAAATAGTAGGAAGGAATGTTAATAAAACGGAAAAGAAGTAAAAAAGTTGTATTTCAAACAGTGTGAATGAAGGTTAATATCACTAAAAACAAGTAAAAAAGGTGTATTTCAACCAGCCAGTTTTAGCTGTATTAACGTGGAATCATGTGTAAATTGTGGGAATGATTGATAATATCACGGACAACAACTAATAGAGGTTTTTTTTTCAGTCAATTTTAACTGTATTTACGTTGATTCATGTGTAAATTTTGGGGATGAAGGTTAATATCACTGAAAACATGTAAAAAAGTTGTTTTTCAGTCCGTCAGGATTAACTGTATTAACGTTGATTGATGTGTAAATTGCGGCAATGAGAGTTGATATCACGGAAAACAAGTAAAAATGTTGTATTCCAATCAGTCAGGTTTCGCTGTATTAACGTGGATTCATATGTAAATTGTGGGAATGAATGTTTATATAGCGGAACAGGTAAAAAAAATTGTATTTCAGTCAGTGATTTATAGCTGTATTAACGTGGAATCGTGTGTAAATTGTTGGAATGAAGGTTAATAACACTGAAAACAAGTAAAAAAAGAGTATTTCCATCAGTCAGTTTTAGCTGTATTAACGTGGAATCATGTGTACATTGTGCGAATGAAAGTTAATATCACGAAAAACAAGTGAAAACGTTGTATTTCAATCAGTCAGTTCTCGCTGTATTAACTTGGATTCATATGTAAATAGTGGGCATGAATGTTAATAAAACGGAAAAGAAGTAAAAATGTTGTGTTTCAATCAGTGTGAATGAAGGTTAATATCACTAAAAAAAGCAAAAAAAGTGTTTTTCCATCAGTCAGTTTTAGCTGTATTAACGTGAAGTTATGTGTGAATTGTGGGAATGATTGAAAATATCACGGACAACAACTAATAGAGGTTTTTTTTATTCAGTCAGTTTTAACTGTATTTACGTTGATTCATGTGTAAATTGTGGGAATGAAGGTTAATATCACTGAAAACATGTAAAAAAGATATTTTTCAATCCGTCAGGTTTAGCTGTATTAACGTTGATTCATGTGTAAAATGTGGGAATGAATGTTTATATAACGGAAAAGAGGTAAAAAAAATTGTATTTCAGTCAGTGATTTATAGCTGTATTAACGTGGAATCGTGTGTAAATTGTGGGAATGAAGGTTAATATCACTGAAAACAAGTAAAAAAGTGTATTTCCATCAGTCAGTTTTAGCTGTATTAACGTGGAATAATGTGTAAATTGTGCGAATGAAGTTAATATCACGGAAAACAAGTAAAAATGTTGTATTTCAATCAGTCAGTTTTTGCAGTATTAACTTGGATTCATATGTAAATAGTGGGCATGAATTTAATATGAGGGAAAAGAAGAAAAAAAGTTGTATTTCAATCAGTGAGTTTTAGCTGTATTAACGTGAAGTTATGTGTGAATTGTGGGAATGACTGTTAATATAACGGAAAAGAAGTAAAAAAGTTGTATTTCAATCACTCAGTTTTACATGTATTAACATTTACGTATGTGGAAATTGTGGGAATCAATGTCAATGTTAGTATGAAAAAGTAAAAAAGGTCTATTTCAATCAGTCAGTTTTACCAGTATTAACGTGGGCGCATGTGTAACTGGGGGAATGAAAGTTGATATCACGGAAAGAAGTAAAAAAGGTGTATTTCAGTCAGTCAGTTTTAGCATTATTAACGTGGATTCATATGTAAATTGTGGGAATGAGTGTTTATATAACGGAAAAGAGGTAAAAAACTTGTATTTCAGTCAGTGTTTTATAGCTGTATTAACGTGGAATCATGTGTAAATTGTGCCAATGAAAGTAAATATCACGGAAAACAAGTGAAAATGTTGTATTTCAATCAGTCCGCTCTCGCTGTATTAACTTGGATTCATATGTAAATAGTGGGCATGAATGTTAATAAAACGGAAAAGAAGTAAAAATGTTGTATTTCAATCATTGTGAATGAAGGTTAATATCACTAAAAAAAAGCAAAAAAGTGTTTTTCCATCAGTCAGTTTCAGCTGTATTAACGTGAAGTTATGTGTGAATTGTGGGAATGAGGGTTAATATCACTGAAACCAAGTAAAAAAAGTGTATTTCAACCAGCCCGTTTTAGCTGTATATACCTGGAATCATGTGTAAATTGTGGGAATGATTGATAATATCACGGACAACAACTAAAAGGGATTTATTCTATTCAGTCAGTTTTAACTGGAAATACGTTGATTCATGTGTAAATTGTGGGAATGAAGGTAAATATCACTGAAAACATGTAAAAAAAGTGTTTTTCAATCCGTCAGGTTAAGCTGTATTAACGTGGATTCATGTGTAAATTGTGGGAATGAAGGTTAATATCACTGAAAACAAGTAAAAAAAGAGTATTTCCATCAGTCAGTTTTAGCTGTATTAACGTGGAATCATGTGTACATTGTGCGAATGAAAGTTAATATCACGAAAAACAAGTGAAAACGTTGTATTTCAATCAGTCAGTTCTCGCTGTATTAACTTGGATTCATATGTAAATAGTGGGCATCAATGTTAATAAAACGGAAAAGAAGTAAAAATGTTGTATTTCAATCAGTGTGAATGAAGGTTAATATCACTAAAAAAAGCAAAAAAAGTGTTTTTCCATCAGTCAGTTTTAGCTGTATTAGCGTGAAGTTATGTGTGAATTGTGGGAATGATTGAAATATCACGGACAACAACTAATAGAGGTTTTTTTTATTCAGTCAGTTTTAACTGTATTTACGTTGATTCATGTGTAAATTGTGGGAATGAAGGTTAATATCACTGAAAACATGTAAAAAAGATATTTTTCAATCCGTCAGGTTTAGCTGTATTAACGTTGATTCATGTGTAAAATGTGGGAATGAATGTTTATATAACGGAAAAGAGGTAAAAAAAATTGTATTTCAGTCAGTGATTTATAGCTGTATTAACGTGGAATCGTGTGTAAATTGTGGGAATGAAGGTTAATATCACTGAAAACAAGTAAAAAAGTGTATTTCCATCAGTCAGTTTTAGCTGTATTAACGTGGAATAATGTGTAAATTGTGCGAATGAAAGTTAATATCACGGAAGACAAGTAAAAATGTTGTATTTCAATCAGTCAGTTTTCGCAGTATTATCTTGGATTCATATGTAAATAGTGGGCATGAATTTAATATAAGGGAAAAGAAGAAAAAAAGTTGTATTTCAATCAGTGAGTTTTAGCTGTATTAACGTGAAGTTATGTGCGAATTGTGGGAATGACTGTTAATATAACGGAAAAGAAGTAAAAAGTTGTATTTCAATCACTCAGTTTTACATGTATTAACATTTACGTATGTGGAAATTGTGGGAATAAATGTCAATGTTAGTATGAAAAAGTAAAAAAGGTCTATTTCAATCAGTCAGTTTTACCAGTATTAACGTGGGCGCATGTGTAAACTGGGGGAATGAAAGTTGATATCACGGAAAAGAAGTAAAAAGGTGTATTTCAGTCAGTCAGTTTTAGCATTATTAACGTGGATTCATATGTAAATTGTGGGAATGAGTGTTTATATAACGGAAAAGAGGTAAAAACTTGTATTTCAGTCAGTGTTTTATAGCTGTATTAACGTGGAATCATGTGTAAATTGTGCCAATGAAAGTAAATATCACGGAAACAAGTGAAAATGTTGTATTTCAATCAGTCCGCTCTCGCTGTATTAACTTGGATTCATATGTAAATAGTGGGCATGAATGTTAATAAAACGGAAAAGAAGTAAAAATGTTGTATTTCAATCATTGTGAATGAAGGTTAATATCACTAAAAAAAAGCAAAAAAAGTGTTTTTCCATCAGTCAGTTTTAGCTGTATTAACGTGAAGTTATGTGTGAATTGTGGGAATGAGGGTTAATATCACTGAAACCAAGTAAAAAAAGTGTATTTCAACCAGCCCGTTTTAGCTGTATATACCTGGAATCATGTGTAAATTGTGGGAATGATTGATAATATCACGGACAACAACTAATAGAGGTTTTTTTTATTCAGTCAGTTTTAGCTGTATTTACGTTGATTCATGTGTAAATTGTGGGAATGAAGGTTAATATCACTGAAAACATGTAAAAAAGATATTTTTCAATCCGTCAGGTATAGCTGTATTAACGTTGATTCGTGTGTAAATTGTGGGAATAAAAGCTGATATCACGGAAAAAAAATCAAAAAGGTGTATTTCAGTGAGACAGTTTTAGCTGTATTAACGTGGATTCATATGTAACTTCTGGGAATGAATGTTTATATAACGGAAATAAGGTAAAAAAGTTGTTTTTCAGTCAGTGTTTTATGGCCGTATTAACGTGGAATTGTGTGTAAATTGTGGGAATAAAGGTTAATATCACTAAAAACAAGTAAAAAAAGTATATTTTAATCAGTCAGTTTTAGCCGTATTAACGTGGATTCATGTGTAAATTGTGGGAATGGATGTTAATATCAGGAAAAGAAGAAAACAAGTTGTATTTCAATCAGTGAGTTCTAGCTGCATTAACGTGAAGTTATGTGTGAATTGTGGGAATGACTGTTATTATAACGGAAAAGAAGTAAAAATTTGTATTTCAATCAGTGTGAATGAAGGTTAATATCACTAAAAACAAGTAAAAAAGGTGTATTTCAACCAGCCAGTTTTAGCAGTATTAACGTGGAATCATGTGTAAATTGTGGGAATGATTGATAATATCACGGACAACAACTAAGAGAGGTTTTTTTCAGTCAGTTTTAACTGTATTTATGTTGATTCATGTGTAAATTGTGGGAATGAAGGTTAATATCACGGAAAACATGTAAAAAAGTTGTTCTTCAATCCGTCAGGATTAACTGTATTAACGTTGATTGATGTGTAATTTGCGGGAATGAAAGCTGATATCACGGAAAAAAATCAAAAAGGTGTATTTCAATTTGTCAGTTTTACCTGTATTAACTTTGACGTATGTGTAAATTGTGGGAATCAATGTCAATGTTAGTATGAAAAAGTAAAAAAGGTCTATTTCAATCAGCCAGTTTTACCTGTTTTAACGTGGGCGCTTGTGTAAATTGGGGGAATGAAAGTTGATATCACAGAAAAGAAGTAAAAAAGGTGTTTTTCAGTCAGTCAGTTTTAGCATTATTAACGTGGATTCATATATAAATTGTGGGAATGAATATTTATCTAACGGAAAAAAGTAAAAGAGTTGTATTTCAATCAGTGTTTTATAGCTCTATTAACGTAGAATCGTGTGTAAATTGTGGGAATGAAGGTAAATATCACTGAAAACAAGTAAAAAATTTATTTTCATCAGTCAGTTTTAGCAGTATTAAGGTGGCATCATGTGTAAATTCTGGGAATGATTGTTAATGTCACGGACAACAACTAAAAGGGGTTTATTCTATTCAGTCAGTTTTAACTGTATTAACGTTGATTCATGTGTAAAATGTGGGAATGAATGTTTATATAACGGAAAAGAGGTAAAAAAAATTGTATTTCAGTCAGTGATTTATAGCTGTATTAACGTGGAATCGTGTGTAAATTGTGGGAATGAAGGTTAATATCACTGAAAACAAGTAAAAAAGTGTATTTCCATCAGTCAGTTTTAGCTGTATTAACCTGGAATAATGTGTAAATTGTGCGAATGAAAGTTAATATCACGGAAAACAAGTAAAAATGTTGTACTTCAATCAGTCAGTTTTCGCAGTATTAACTTTGATTCATATGTAAATAGTGGGCATGAATTTAATATAAGGGAAAAGAAGAAAAAAAGTTGTATTTCAATCAGTGAGTTTTAGCTGTATTAACGTGAAGTTATGTGTGAATTGTGGGAATGACTGTTAATATAACGGAAAAGAAGTAAAAAAGTTGTATTTCAATCACTCAGTTTTACATGTAATAACATTTACGTATGTGGAAATTGTGGGAATCAATGTCAATGTTAGTATGAAAAAGTAAAAAAGGTCTATTTCAATCAGTCAGTTTTACCTGTATTAACGTGGGCGCATGTGTAAACTGGGGGAATGAAAGTTGATATCACGGAAAAGAAGTAAAAAAGGTGTACTTCAGTCAGTCAGTTTTAGCTGTATTAACGTGGATTCATATGTAAATTGTGGGAATGAATGTTTATATAGCGGAAAAGAGGTAAAAAAGTTGTATTTCAGTCAGTGTTTTATAGCTGTATTAACGTGGACTCATTCGTAAATTGTGGGAATGAATCTTTATATAAAGGAAGAGAAGAAAACATCTGGAAAACAAGTGAAAATGTTGTATTTCAATCAGTCAGTTCTCGCTGTATTAACTTGGATTCATATGTAAATAGTGGGCATGAATGTTAGTAAAACGGCAAAGAAGTAAAAATGTTGTATTTCAATCAGTGTGAATGAAGGTTAATATCACTAAAAAAAAGCAAAAAAAGTGTTTTTCCATCAGTCAGTTTTAGCTGTATTAACGTGAAGTTATGTGTGAATTGTGGGAATGAGGGTTAATATCACTGAAACCAAGTAAAAAAAGTGTATTTCAACCAGCCCGTTTTAGCTGTATATACCTGGAATCATGTGTAAATTGTGGGAATGATTGATAATATCACGGACAACAACTAATAGAGGTTTTTTTTATTCAGTCAGTTTTAACTGTATTTACGTTGATTCATGTGTAAATTGTGGGAATGAAGGTTAATATCACTGAAAACATGTAAAAAAGATATTTTTCAATCCGTCAGGTTTAGCTGTATTAACGTTGATTCATGTGTAAATTGTGGGAATAAAAGCTGATATCACGGAAAAAAATTCTAAAAGGTGTATTTCAGTGAGACAGTTTTAGCTGTATTAACGTGGATTCATATGTAAATTCTGGGAATGAATGTTTATATAACGGAAATAAGGTAAAAAAGTTGTTTTTCAGTCAGTGTTTTATAGCTGTATTAACGTGGAATTGTGTGTAAATTGTGGGAATAAAGGTTAATATCACTAAAAACAAGTAAAAAAGTATATTTTAATCAGTCAGTTTTAGCCGTATTAACGTGGATTCATGTGTAAATTGTGGGAATGGATGTTAATATCAGGAAAAGAAGAAAACAAGTTGTATTTCAATCAGTGAGTTCTAGCTGCATTAACGTGAAGTTATGTGTGAATTGTGGGAATGACTGTTATTATAACGGAAAAGAAGTAAAAAATTTGTATTTCAATCAGTGTGAATGAAGGTTAATATCACTAAAAACAAGTAAAAAAGGTGTATTTCAACCAGCCAGTTTTAGCAGTATTAACGTGGAATCATGTGTAAATTGTGGGAAAGATTGATAATATCACGGACAACAACTAATAGAGGTTTTTTTTCAGTCAGTTTTAACTGTATTTACGTTGATTCATGTGTAAATTGTGGGAATGAAGGTTAATATCACGGAAAACATGTAAAAAAGATGTTTTTCAATCCGTCAGGTTTAGCTGTATTAACGTTGATTCATGTGTAAATTGTGGGAATAAAAGCTGATATCACGGAAAAAAAAATCAAAAAGGTGTATTTCAGTGAGACAGGTTTAGCTGTATTAACGTTGATTCATGTGTAAATTGTGGGAATAAAAGCTGATATCACGGAAAAAAAATCAAAAAGGTGTATTTCAGTGAGACAGTTTTAGCTGTAGTAACGTGGATTCATATGTAAATTCTGGGAATGAATGTTTATATAACGGAAATAAGGTAAAAAAGTTGTTTTTCAGTCAGTGTTTTATAGCTGTATTAAGGTGGAATTGTGTGTAAATTGTGGGAATAAAGGTTAATATGACTAAAAACAAGTAAAAAAAGTATATTTTAATCAGTCAGTTTTAGCCGTATTAAAGTGGATTCATGTGTAAATTGTGGGAATGGACGTTAATATCAGGAAATGAAGAAAACAAGTTGTATTTCAATCAGTGAGTTCTAGCTGCAGTAACGTGAATTTATGTGCGAATTGTGGGAATGACTGTTATTATAACGGAAAAGAAGTAAAAAATTTGTATTTCAATCAGTGTGAATGAAGGTTAATATCACTAATAACAAGTAAAAAAGGTGTATTTCAACCAGCCAGTTTTAGCAGTATTAACGTGGAATCATGTGTAAATTGTGGGAATGATTGATAATATCACGGACAACAACTAATAGAGGTTTTTTTTCAGTCAGTTTTAACTGTATTTACGTTGATTCATGTGTAAATTGTGGGAATGAAGGTTAATATCACGGAAAACATGTAAAAAAGTTGTTTTTCAATCCGTCAGGATTAACTGTATTAACGTTGATTGATGTGTAATTTGCGGGAATGAAAGCTGATATCACGGAAAAAAAATCAAAAAGGTGTATTTCAATTTGTCAGTTTTACCTGTATTAACTTTGACGTATGTGTAAATTGTGGGAATCAATGTCAATGTTAGTATGAAAAAGTAAAAAAGGTCTATTTCAATCAGCAAGTTTTACCTGTTTTAACGTGGGCGCATGTGTAAATTGGGGGAATGAAAGTTGATATCACGGAAAAGAAGTAAAAAAGGTCTTTTTCAGTCAGTCAGTTTTAGCATTATTAACGTGGATTCATATATAAATTGTGGGAATGAATATTTATCTAACGGAAAAAAGTAAAAGAGTTGTATTTCAATCAGTGTTTTATAGCTCTATTAACATGGAATCGTGTGTAAATTGTGGGAATGAAGGTAAATATCACTGAAAACAAGTAAAAAAATTATTTTCATCAGTCAGTTTTAGCAGTATTAAGGTGGCATCATGTGTAAATTCTGGGAATGATTGTTAATGTCACGGACAACAACTAAAAGGGGTTTATTCTATTCAGTCAGTTTTAACTGTATTTACGTTGATTCAAGTCTAAATTGTGGGAATGAAGGTTAAGATCACTTAAAACATGTAAAAATAGTGTTTTTCAATCCGTCAGGTTAAGCTGTATTAACGTGGATTCATGTTTAAATTGTGGGAATGAAAGTTAATATCACGGAAAACAAGTAAAAATGGTGTATTTCAACCAGCCAGTTTTAGCAGTATTAACGTGGAATCATGTGTAAATTGTGGGAATGATTGATAATATCACGGACAACAACTAATAGAGGTTTTTTTTCAGTCAGTTTTAACTGTATTAACGTTGGTTGATGTGTAAATTGGGGGAATGAAAGTTGATATCACGGAAAAGAAGTAAAAAAGGTGTTTTTCAGTCAGTCAGTTTTAGCATTATTAACGTGGATTCATATATAAATCGTGGGAATGAATATTTATATAACGGAAAAGAGGTAAAACAGTTGTTTTTCAGTCAGTGTTTTATAGCTGTATTACCGTGGAATCGTGTGTAAATTGTGCGAATGAAAGTTAATATCACGGAAAACAAGTGAAAATGTTGTATTTCAATCCGTCAGGATTAACTGTATTAACGTTGATTGATGTGTAATTTGCGGGAATGAAAGCTGATATCACGGAAAAAAAATCAAAAAGGTGCATTTCAATTTGTCAGTTTTACCTGTATTAACTTTGACATATGTGTAAATTGTGGGAATCAATGTCAATGTTAGTATGAAAAAGTAAAAAAGGTCTATTTCAATCAGCCAGTTTTACCTGCTTTAACGTGGGCGCATGTGTAAATTGGGGGAATGAAAGTTGATATCACGGAAAAGAAGTAAAAAAGGTGTTTTTCAGTCAGTCAGTTTTAGCATTATTAACGTGGATTCATATATAAATCGTGGGAATGAATATTTATCTAACGGAAAAAAGTAAAAGAGTTGTATTTCAATCAGTGTTCTATAGCTGTATTAACGTGGAATCGTGTGTAGATTGTGGGAATGAAGGTAAATATCACTGAAAACAAGTAAAAAAGGTGTATTTCAGTCAGTCCGTTTTGGCATTATTAACGTGGATTCATATGTAAATTGTGGGAATGAATGTTTATAGAACTGAAAAGAGGTAAAAAACTTGTATTTCGGTCAGTGTTTTAAAGCTGTATTAACGTGGACTCATATGTAAATTGTGGGAATGAATCTTTATATAAGGGAAGAGAAGAAAACAAGTTGTATTTCAATCAGTTTTTTCTAGCTGTATTAACGTGGAATCATGTGTAAATTGTGCGAATGAAAGTTCATATAACAGAAAAGGGGTAAAAAAAATTGTATTTCAGTCAATGATTTATAGCTGTATTAACGTGGAATCGTGTGTAAATTGTGGGAATGAAGGTTAATATCACTGAAAACAAGTAAAAAAAGTGTATTTCCATCAGTCAGTTTTAGCTGTATTAACGTGGAATAATGTGTAAATTGTGCGAATGAAAGTTAATATCACGGAAAACAAGTAAAAATGTTGTATTTCAATCATTCAGTTTTCGCAGTATTAACTTGGATTCATATGTAAATAGTGGGCATGAATTTAATATAAGGGAAAAGAAGAAAAAAAGTTGTATTTCAATCAGTGAGTTCTAGCTGTATTAACGTGAAGTTATGTGTGAATTGTGGGAATGACTGTTAATATAACGGGAAAGAAGTAAAAAACTTTTATTTCAATCACTCAGTTTTACATGTATTAACATTTACGCATGTGGAAATTGTGGGATTGAATGTCAATATCACTGCGAAAAAGTAAACAATGTGTAATTCAATCAGTTTTTTTTAGCTGTACTAACGTGGATTCATGTGTAAATTGTGGGAATGAAAGTTGATATCACTGAAAACAAGTAAAAAAGGTGTTTTTCAGTCAGTCAGTTTTAGCATTATTAACGTGGATTCATATATAAATTGTGGGAATGAATATTTATGTAACGGAAAAAAAGTAAAAGAGTTGTATTTCAATCAGTGTTTTATAGCTGTATTAACGTGGAATCGTGTGTAAATTGTGAGAATGAAGGTAAATATCACTGAAAACAAGTAAAAAATGTATTTTCATCAGTCAGTTTTTGCAGTATTAAGCTGGCATCATGTGTAAATTGTGGGAATGGTTGTCAATGTCACGGACAACTACTAAAAGGGATTTATTCTATTCAGTCAGTTTTAACTGGATTTACGTTGATTCATGTGTAAATTGTGGGAATGAAGGTAGATATCACTGAAAACATGTAAAAATAGTGTTTTTCAATCCGTCAGGTTAAGCTGTATTAACGTGGATTCATGTGTAAATTGTGGGAATGAAGGTTAATATCACTAAAAACAAGTAAAAAAAGTGTATTTCCATCAGTCAGTTTTAGCTGTATTAACGTGGATTCAGGTGTACATTGTGGGCATGAATGTTAATATCACGGAAAACAAGTAAAAATGTTGTATTTCAATCAGTCAGTTTTCGCAGTATTAACTTGGATTCATATGTAAATAGTGGGCATGAATTTAATATAAGGGAAAAGAAGAAAAAAAGTTGTATTTCAATCAGTGAGTTTTAGCTGTATTAACGTGAAGTTATGTGTGAATTGTGGGAATGACTGTTAATATAACGGAAAAGAAGTAAAAAAGTTGTATTTCAATCACTCAGTTTTACATGTATTAACATTTACGTATGTGGAAATTGTGGGAATCAATGTCAATGTTAGTATGAAAAAGTAAAAAAGGTCTATTTCAATCAGTCAGTTTTACCTGTATTAACGTGGGCGCATGTGTAAACTGGGGGAATGAAAGTTGATATCACGGAAAAGAAGTAAAAAAGGTGTATTTCAGTCAGTCAGTTTTAGCATTATTAACGTGGATTCATATGTAAATTGTGGGAATGAATGTTTATATAACGGAAAAGAGGTAAAAAACTTGTATTTCAGTCAGTGTTTTATAGCTGTATTAACGTGGACTCATATGTAAATTGTGGGAATGAATCTTTATATAAAGGAAGAGAAGAAAACAAGTTGTATTTCAATATGTAAATTGTGGGAATGAATCTTTATATAAAGGAAGAGAAGAAAACAAGTTGTATTTCAATCAGTATTTTTTAGCTGTCTTAACGTGGAATCATGTGTAAATTGTGCCAATGAAAGTAAATATCACGGAAAACAAGTGAAAATGTTGTATTTCAATCAGTCAGCTCTCGCTGTATTAACTTGGATTCATATGTAAATAGTGGGCATGAATGTTAATAAAACGGAAAAGAAGTAAAAATGTTGTATTTCAATCATTGTGAATGAAGGTTAATATCACTAAAAAAAAGCAAAAAAAGTGTTTTTCTATCAGTCAGTTTTAGCTGTATTAACGTGAAGTTATGTGTGAATTGTGGGAATGAGGGTTAATATCACTGAAAACAAGTAAAAAAAGTGTATTTCAACCAGCCCGTTTTAGCTGTATATACCTGGAATCATGTGTAAATTGTGGGAATGATTGATATTATCACGGACAACAACTAATAGAGGTTTTTTTTATTCAGTCAGTTTTAACTGTATTTACGTTGATTCATGTGTAAATTGTGGGAATGAAGGTTAATATCACTGAAAACATGTAAAAAAGATATTTTTCAAGCCGTCAGGTTTAGCTGTATTAATGTGATTCATGTGTAAATTGTGGGAATAAAAGCTGATATCACGGAAAAAAAATCAAAAAGGTGTATTTCAGTGAGACAGTTTTAGCTGTATTAACGTGGATTCATATGTAAATTCTGGGAATGAATGTTAATAAAACGGAAAAGAAGTAAAAATGTTGTATTTCAATCAGTGAGTTTTAGCTGTATTAACGTGAAGTTATGTGTGAATTGTGGGAATGACTGTTAATATCACTGAAAACATGTAAAAAAGATATTTTTCAATCCGTCAGGTTTAGCTGTATTAACGTTGATTCATGTGTAAAATGTGGGAATGAATGTTTATATAACGGAAAAGAGGTAAAAAAAATTGTATTTCAGTCAGTGATTTATAGCTGTATTAACGTGGAATCGTGTGTAAATTGTGGGAATGAAGGTTAATATCACTGAAAACAAGTAAAAAAGTGTATTTCCATCAGTCAGTTTTAGCTGTATTAACGTGGAATAATGTGTAAATTGTGCGAATGAAAGTTAATATCACGGAAAACAAGTAAAAATGTTGTATTTCAATCAGTCAGTTTTCGCAGTATTAACTTGGATTCATATGTAAATAGTGGGCATGAATTTAATATAAGGGAAAAGAAGAAAAAAGTTGTATTTCAATCAGTGAGTGTTAGCTGTATTAACGTGAAGTTATGTGTGAATTGTGGGAATGACTGTTAATATAACGGAAAAGAAGTAAAAAAGTTGTATTTCAATCACTCAGTTTTACATGTATTAACATTTACGTATGTGGAAATTGTGGGAATCAATGTCAATGTTAGTATGAAAAAGTAAAAAAGGTCTATTTCAATCAGTCAGTTTTACCTGTATTAACGGGGGCGCATGTGTAAACTGGGGGAATGAAAGTTGATATCACGGAAAAGAAGTAAAAAAGGTGTATTTCAGTCAGTCAGTTTTAGCATTATTAACGTGGATTCATATGTAAATTGTGGGAATGAATGTTTATATAACGGAAAACAGGTAAAAAACTTGTATTTCAGTCAGTGTTTTATAGCTGTATTAACGTGGACTCATATGTAAATTGTGGGAATGAATCTTTATATAAAGGAAGAGAAGAAAACAAGTTGTATTTCAATATGTAAATTGTGGGAATGAATCTTTATATAAAGGAAGAGAAGAAAACAAGTTGTATTTCAATCAGTATTTTTTAGCTGTATTAACGTGGAATCATGTGTAAATTGTGCCAATGAAAGTAAATATCACGGAAAACAAGTGAAAATGTTGTATTTCAATCAGTCAGCTCTCGCTGTATTAACTTGGATTCATATGTAAATAGTGGGCATGAATGTTAATAAAACGGAAAAGAAGTAAAGATGTTGTATTTCAATCATTGTGAATGAAGGTTAATATCACTAAAAAAAGCAAAAAAAGTGTTTTTCCATCAGTCAGTTTTAGCTGTATTAACGTGAAGTTATGTGTGAATTGTGGGAATGAGGGTTAATATCACTGAAAACAAGTAAAAAAAGTGTATTTCAACCAGCCCGTTTTAGCTGTATATACCTGGAATCATGTGTAAATTGTGGGAATGATTGATAATATCACGGACAACAACTAATAGAGGTTTTTTTTATTCAGTCAGTTTTAACTGTATTTACGTTGATTCATGTGTAAATTGTGGGAATGAAGGTTAATACCACTGAAAACATGTAAAAAAGATATTTTTCAAGCCGTCAGGTTTAGCTGTATTAACGTTGATTCATGTGTAAATTGTGGGAATAAAAGCTGATATCACGGAAAAAAAATCAAAAAGGTGTATTTCAGTGAGACAGTTTTAGCTGTATTAACGTGGATTCATATGTAAATTCTGGGAATGAATGTTTATATAACGGAAATAAGGTAAAAAAGTTGTTTTTCAGTCAGTGTTTTATAGCTGTATTGCCGTGGAATTGTGTGTAAATTGTGGGAATAAAGGTTAATATCACTAAAAACAAGTAAAAAAAGTATATTTTAATCAGTCAGTTTTAGCCGTATTAACGTGGATTCATGTGTAAATTGTGGGAATGGATGTTAATATCAGGAAAAGATATTATGTATTTCATTCAGTCAGTTTTACCTGTATTTACGCCAGTTCATGTCTAATTTCTGGAAACGAATGTTAATATCACGGAAAAAAGTAGAAAAGGTGCATTTCAATCAGTAAGATTTAGCTGTATTAACATGGATTCATATGTAAATTGTGGTAACGAATGTTAACGTCACGGAAAAAAGTAAAAATTATGTATCCCAATCAGTCAGTTTTATCTGTATTACCGTGGATTCATGTTTAAATTGTGGGAATGACAGTTAATATCACTGAAAACAAGTAAAATATGTGTTTTTCAATCAGTCAGTTTTATCTGTATTTACGTGGAATCATGTGTAAATTGTGGGAATGAAAGTTATATCACTGAAAACGAGTAAAAAAGGTGCATTTCAATTCGTAGGTCCTAGCTGTATTCACGTCAATACATGTGTAAAATGTTAGGCATGAATATTAAAATCACTGAAAAGAAAAAAAAGTTGTATTTCAATCAGTCAGTTTTATCTGTATTAACGTGGAATCATGTGTAAATTGTGGGAATGAATTTTAATATCAAGAAAACACGTAAAAAAGCTGTATTTCATTCAGTCAGTTTTACCTTTATTTACGCCAATTGAAGTCTAATTACTGGTAACGAATGTTACTATCACGGAAAATTGTAAAAAAGGTGCATTTCAATCAGTAAGATTTAGCTGTATTGACATGAATTCATGTGTAAATTGTTGGGAATGAATGTTAAAATCACTGAAAAAAAATGTTGTATTTCAATCAGTCAGTTTTCGCTGTATTAACATGGATTTATATGTCAATTGTGGGAATGAACGTTAATATCACTGAAAACAAGAAAAGAGGTGTATTCCAATAAATCAGCTTTAGCTGTATTACCGAGAACTCATTCATAGGTTATGGGAATGAATGTCACAATCACGGAAAAGAAATAAAAATAGGAGCATTTCAATCAGTCAGTTTTAGCTGTATTAACGTGGATTCATGTGTAAATTGTGGGAATTATTGTTAATATCACGGACAACAACTAAAAAAGGTATATTTCAGTCAGTCAGTTTTAGCTGTATTAACGTGGATTCATATGTAAATTGTGGAAATGAATGTTTATATAACAGAAAAGAGGTAGAAAAGTTGTATTTCAATCAATGTTTTATAGCTGTATTAACGTGGAATAGTGTGTAAAATGTAGTAACGAATGTTAACGTCACGGAAAAAAGTAAAAATTATGTATCCCAATCAGTCAGTTTTATCTGTATTACCGTGGATTCATGTTTAAATTGTGGGAATGACAGTTAATATTACTGAAAACAAGTAAAATATGTGTCTTTCAATCAGCCAGTCTTAGCTTTATTAACGTGAAATTATGTGTAATTTGTGGGAGTTATTATCACGGAAAACAACAAAAAAAGGTTTATTTTAATCCGTCGGTTTTAACTGTATTTACGTTGATTCGTGTGTAAATTGTGGGAATGAATGTTAGTATCAAGGAAACACGTAAAAAAGGTGTATTTCATTCAGTCAGTTTTACCTGTATTTACGCCAATTCATGTCTAATTAGTGGGAATGAATGTTAATATCATGGAAGAGAAGTACAAAAAGGTGTATTTCAATCCGTCAGCTTTAGCTGTATTAACGAGAATTCATTTATAAGTTGTGGGAATGAATGTCAATATCACAGAAACGAAGTAAAAAAGGTGTATTTCAATCAGTCAGTTTTAGCTGTATTAACGTGGATTCATGTGCAAATTGAGGGAATGAAGGTTAATATCATGGAAACAAATAAAAAAGATCTATTTCAATTAGTATTTTTAGCTGTATTAACGTGGATTCATGTATAAATTGTGGGAATCAATGTCAATAACAAGAAAAACAAGTAAGAAAGGTGTATTTCAATCAGTCAGTTTTAGCTGTATTAACGTGGATTCATGTGTAAATTGTGGGAATGAATGTTAATATCGCGGAAAAGAAGTAAAAAAGTTTTGTTTCAATCCGTGAGTTTTAGCTGTATTAACGTGAAGTTATGGGTAATTTGTGGGAATGAATGTTAATATCACTGTAAAAAAATGTTGTATTTCAATCAGTCAGTTTTATCTGTATTTACGTGGAATCATGTGTAAATTGTGGGAATTATTGTTAATATCACGGACAACAACTAAAAAAGGTATATTTCAGTCAGTCAGTTTTAGCTGTATTAACGTGGATTCATATGTAAATTGTGGAAATGAATGTTTATATAACAGAAAAGAGGTAGAAAAGCTGTATTTCAATCAATGTTTTATAGCTGTATTTACGTGGAATAGTGTGTGAATTGTGGTAACGAATGTTAACGTCACGGAAAAAAGTAAAAATTGTGTATCCCAATCAGTCAGTTTTATCTGTATTACCTTGGATTCATGTTTAAATTGTGGGAATGACAGTTAATATCACTGAAAACAAGTAAAATATGTGTCTTTCAATCAGCCAGTCTTAGCTTTATTAACGTGAAATCATGTGTAATTTGTGGGAGTTATTGTTAATATCACGGAAAACAACAAAAAAGGGTTTATTTTAATCCGTCAGTTTTAACTGTATTTACGTTGATTCGTGTGTAAATTGTGGGAATGAATGTTAGTATCAAGGAAACAAGTAAAAAAGTTGTATTTCATTCAGTCAGTTTTACCTGTATTTACGCCAATTCATGTCTAATTAGTGGGAATGAATGTTAATATCACGGAAAAGAAGTACAAAAAGGTGTATTTCAATCCGTCAGCTTTAGCTGTATTAACGTGGAATCATGTGTAAATTGTGGGAATGAATGTTAATATCAAGAAAACACGAAAAAAAGCTGTATTTCATTCAGTCAGTTTTACCTTTATTTACGCCAATTGAAGTCTAATTACTGGTAACGAATATTACTATCACGGAAAATTGTAAAAAAGGTGCATTTCAATCAGTAAGATTTAGCTATATGAACATGGATTCTTATGTCAATTGTGGGAATGAACGTTAATATCACTGAAAAGAAGAAAAGACGTGGATTCCAAAAATAAGCTTTAGCTGTATTAACGATAACTCATTCATAGGTTATGGGAATGAATGTCACAATCACGGAAAAGAAGTAAAAAAAGGAGCATTTCAATCAGTCAGTTTTAGCTGTATTAACGTGGATTCATGTGTAAATTGTGGGAATGAAAGTTAATATCCCTTAAAACAAGAAAAGAGGTGTATTTCAATCAGTCATTTTTAGCTGTATTAACGTGGAATCATGTGTAAATTGTGGGAATTAATGTTGATATCACGGGAAACAACAAAAAGGGTTTATTTTAATCCGTCAGTTTTATCTGTATTTACGTTGATTCATGTGTAAATTGTGGGAACGAATGTTAATATCAAGAAAACACGTATAAAGGGTGTATTTCATTCAGTCAGTTTTAACTGTATTCACGCCAATTCATGTCTAATTAGTGGGAATGAATGTTAATATCACGGAAAAGAGGTAAAAAAGGGTGTATTTCAATCAGTCAGCTTTAGCTCTATTAACGAGAATTAATTTATAAGTTGTAGGAATGAATGTCAATATCACAGAAAACAAGTAAAAGAGGTGTATTTCAATCAGTCAGTTTTAGCTGTATTAACGTGGATTCAAGTGTAAATTGTTGGAATTATTGTTAATATCACGGAAAACAACAAAAAAATTCTATTTTAATCACACAGTTTTAACTGTATTTACGTTGATTCATGTGTAAATTTTGGGAATGAATGTTAATATCAAGAAAACACGAAAAAAAGCTGTATTTCATTCAGTCAGTTTTACCTTTATTTACGCCAATTGAAGTCTAATTACTGGTAACGAATGTTACTATCACGGAAAATTGTAAAAAAGGTGCATTTCAATCAGTAAGATTTAGCTGTATTGACATGAATTCATGTGTAAATTGTTGGGAATGAATGTTAAAATCACTGAAAAAAAATGTTTTATTTCAATCAGTCAGTTTTCGCTGTATTAACATGGATTCTTATGTCAATTGTGGGAATGAACGTTAATATCACTGAAAAGAAGAAAAGACGTGGATTCCAATAAATCAGCTTTAGCTGTATTAACGAGAACTCGTTCATAGGTTATGGGAATGAATGTCACAATCACGGAAAAGAAGTAAAAAAAGGAGCATTTCAATCAGTCAGTTTTAGCTGTATTAACGTGGATTCATGTGTAAATTGTCGGAATGAAAGTTAATATCACTTAAAACAAGAAAAGAGGTGTATTTCAATCAGTCATTTTTAGCTGTATTAACGTGGAATCATGTGTAAATTGTGGGAATTATTTTTGATATCACGGGAAACAACAAAAAGGGTTTATTTTAATCCGTCAGTTTTAACTGTATTTACGTTGATTCATGTGTAAATTGTGGGAACGAATGTTAATATCAAGAAAACACGTAAAAAAGGTGTATTCCGTTGAGTCAGTTTTAACTGTATTTACGCCAATTCATGTCTAATTAGTGGGAATGAATGTTAATATCACGGAAAATTGTAAAAAAAGGTGTATTTCAATCAGTCAGCTTTAGCTGTATTAACGAGAATTCATTTATAAGTTGTGGGAATGAATGTTAATATCACAGAAAACAAAAAAAGTTGTATTTCAATCAGTCAGTTTTATCTGTATTTACGTGGAATCATGTGTAAATTGTGGGAATTATTGTTAATATCACGGAAAACAACAAAAAAGGTTTATTTTATTCAGTCAGTTTTAACTGTATTTACGTTGATTCATGTGTAATTTTTGGGAATGAATGTTAATATCAAGAGAAAACGTAAAAAAGGTGAATTTCTTTCAGTCAGTTTTACCTGTATTTACGCCAATTCATGTCTAATTACTGGTAACGAATGTTAATATCACGGAAAAAAGTAAAAAAGAAGCATTTCAATCAGTCAGTTTTCGCTGTATTAACTTGGATTCATATGTAAATTGTGGGAATGAAAGTTAATATCACTGAAAACGAGTAAAAAAGGTGCATTTCAATTCGTAGGTCCTAGCTGTATTCACGTCAATACATGTGTAAAATGTTAGGAATGAATATTAAAATCACTGAAAAGAAAAAAAAGTTGTATTTCAATCAGTCAGTTTTATCTGTATTACCGTGGAATCATGTGTAAATTGTGGGAATGAATGTTAATATCAAGAAAACACGTAAAAAAGCTGTATTTCATTCAGTCAGTTTTACCTTTATTTACGCCAATTGAAGTCTAATTACTGGTAACGAATGTTACTATCACGGAAAATTGTGAAAAAGGTGCATTTCAATCAGTAAGATTTAGCTGTATTGACATGAATTCATGTGTAAATTGTTGGGAATGAATGTTAAAATCACTGAAAAAAAATGTTGTATTTCAATCAGTCAGTTTTCGCTGTATTAACATGGATTCATATGTCAATTGTGGCCATGAACGTTGATATCACTGAAAACAAGAAAAGAGGTGTATTCCAATAAATCAGCTTTAGCTGCATTAACGAGAACTCATTCATAGGTTATGGGAATGAATGTCACAATCACGGAAAAGAAGTAAAAATAGGAGCATTTCAATCAGTCAGTTTTAGCTGTATTAACGTGGATTCATGTGTAAATTGTGGGAATGAAAGTTAATATCACTTAAAACAAGAAAAGAGGTGTATTTCAATCAGTCAGCTTTAGCTGTATTAACGTGGAATCATGTGTAAATTTTGGGAATTATTGTTAATATCACGGGAAACACGTAAAAAAGCTGTATTTCATTCAGTCAGTTTTACCTTTATTTACGCCAATTGAAGTCTAATTACTGGTAACGAATGTTACTATCACGGAAAATTGTAAAAAAGGTGCATTTCAATCAGTAAGATTTAGCTGTATTGACATGAATTCATGTGTAAATTGTTGGGAATGAATGTTAAAATCACTGAAAAAAAATGTTGTATTTCAATCAGTCAGTTTTCGCTGTATTAACATGGATTCATATGTCAATTGTGGCAATGAACGTTGATATCACTGAAAACAAGAAAAGAGGTTTATTCCAATCAGTCAACTTTAGCTGTATTAACGAGAACTCATTTATAAGTTGAGGGAATGAATGTCAAAGTCAAGGAAAGAAAGTAAAAAAAGAAGCATTTTAATCGGTCAGTTTTAGCAGTATTAACGTGGAATCATGTGTAAATTGTGGGAATTATTGTTACTATCACGGGAAACAACAAAAAAGGGTATATTTTAATCCGTCAGTTTTAACTGTATTTACGTTGATTCATGTGTAAATTGTGGGAACGAATGTTAATATCAAGAAAACACGTAAAAAAGGTGTATTTCATTCAGTCAGTTTTAACTGTATTTACGCCAATTCATGTCTAATTAGTGGGAATGAATGTTAATATCACGGAAAAGAGGTAAAAAAAAGGTGTATTTCAATCAGTCAGCTTTAGCTGTATTAACGAGAATTCATTTATAAGTTGCGGGAATGAATGTCTTTATCACAGAAAACAAGTAAAAGAGGTGTATTTCAATCAGTCAGTTTTAGCTGTATTAACGTGGATTCATGTGTAAATTGTTGGAATTATTGTTAATATCACGGAAAACAACAAAAAAATTCTATTTTAATCACACAGTTTTAACTGTATTTACGTTGATTCATGTGTAATTTTTGGGAATGAATGTTAATATGAAGAAAACACGTAAAAGGTGTATTTCATTCAGTCAGTTTTACCTGTATTTACGCCAGTTCATGTCTAATTTCTGGAAACGAATGTTAATATCACGGAAAAAAGTAGAAAAGGTGCATTTCAATCAGTAAGATTTAGCTGTATTAACATGGATTCATATGTAAATTGTGGTAACGAATGTTAACGTCACGGAAAAAAGTAAAAATTATGTATCCCAATCAGTCAGTTTTATCTGTATTACCGTGGATTCATGTTTAAATTGTGGGAATGACAGTTAATATCACTGAAAACAAGTAAAATATGTGTTTTTCAATCAGTCAGTTTTATCTGTATTTACGTGGAATCATGTGTAAATTGTGGGAATGAAAGTTAATATCACTGAAAGCGAGTAAAAAAGGTGCATTTCAATTCGTAGGTCCTAGCTGTATTCACGTCAATACATGTGTAAAATGTTAGGAATGAATATTAAAATCACTGAAAAGAAAAAATATTGTATTTCAATCAGTCAGTTTTATCTGTATTAACGTGGAATCATGTGTAAATTGTGGGAATGAATTTTAATATCAAGAAAACACGTAAAAAAGCTGTATTTCATTCAGTCAGTTTTACCTTTATTTACGCCAATTGAAGTCTAATTACTGGTAACGAATGTTACTATCACGGAAAATTGTAAAAAAGGTGCATTTCAATCAGTAAGATTTAGCTGTATTGACATGAATTCATGTGTAAATTGTTGGGAATGAATGTTAAAATCACTGAAAAAAAATGTTGTATTTCAATCAGTCAGTTTTCGCTGTATTAACATGGATTCATATGTCAATTGTGGGAATGAACGTTAATATCACTGAAAACAAGAAAAGAGGTGTATTCCAATAAATCAGCTTTAGCTGTATTACCGAGAACTCATTCATAGGTTATGGGAATGAATGTCACAATCACGGAAAAGAAGTAAAAATAGGAGCATTTCAATCAGTCAGTTTTAGCTGTATTAACGTGGATTCATGTGTAAATTGTGGGAATGAAAGTTAATATCACTTAAAACAAGAAAAGAGGTGTATTTTAATCAGTCAGCTTTAGCTGTATTAACGTGGAATCATGTGTAAATTTTGGGAATTATTGTTAATATCACGGGAAACAACAAAAAGGGTTTATTTTAATCAGTCAGTTTTAACTGTATTTACGTTGATTCATGTGTAAATTGTGGGAATGTATGATAATATCAAGAAAACACGTAAAAAAGGTGTATTTCATTCAGTCAGTTTTACCTGTATTTACGCCAGTTCATGTCTAATTACTGGAAACGAATGTTAATATCACGGAAAAAAGTAAAAAAGGTGCATTTCAATCAGTAAGATTTAGCTGTATTGACGTGAATTCATGTGCAAATTGTGGAAACGAATGTAAATATCACGGAAAAAAGTAAAAATGGTGTATTCCAATCAGTCAATTTTATCTGTATTAACAATAATTCATGTGCAAATTGTTGTAACGAATGTTAAAATCACGGAAATAAAGTAAAAAAGGTGCATTTCAATCAGTAAGATTTAGCTGTATTGACGTGAATTCATTTGTAAATTGTTGCGAATGAATGTTAAAATCACTGAAAAAAATGTTGTATTTCAATCAGTCAGTTTTAGCTGTATTTACGTGGATTCATGTGTAAATTGTGGGAACGAATGTTAATATCAAGAAAACACGTAAAAAAGGTGTATTTCATTCAGTCAGTTTTAACTGTATTTACGCCAATTCATGTCTAATTAGTGGGAATGAATGTTAATATCACGGAAAAGAGGTAAAAAAAAGGTGTATTTCAATCAGTCAGCTTTAGCTGTATTAACGAGAATTCATTTATAAGTTGCGGGAATGAATGTCTTTATCACAGAAAACAAGTAAAAGAGGTGTATTTCAATCAGTCAGTTTTAGCTGTATTAACGTGGATTCATGTGTAAATTGTTGGAATTATTGTTAATATCACGGAAAACAACAAAAAAGGTCTATTTTAATCAGTCAGTTTTAACTGTATTTACGTTGATTCATGTGTAATTTTTGGGAATGAATGTTAATATGAAGAAAACACGTAAAAGGTGTATTTCATTCAGTCAGTTTTACCTGTATTTACGCCAGTTCATGTCTAATTTCTGGAAACGAATGTTAATATCACGGAAAAAAGTAGAAAAGGTGCATTTCAATCAGTAAGATTTAGCTGTATTAACATGGATTCATATGTAAATTGTGGTAACGAATGTTAACGTCACGGAAAAAAGTAAAAATTATGTATCCCAATCAGTCAGTTTTATCTGTATTACCGTGGATTCATGTTTAAATTGTGGGAATGACAGTTAATATCACTGAAAACAAGTAAAATATGTGTTTTTCAATCAGTCAGTTTTATCTGTATTTACGTGGAATCATGTGTAAATTGTGGGAATGAAAGTTAATATCACTGAAAGCGAGTAAAAAAGGTGCATTTCAATTCGTAGGTCCTAGCTGTATTCACGTCAATACATGTGTAAAATGTTAGGAATGAATATTAAAATCACTGAAAAGAAAAAAATATTGTATTTCAATCAGTCAGTTTTATCTGTATTAACGTGGAATCATGTGTAAATTGTGGGAATGAATTTTAATATCAAGAAAACACGTAAAAAAGCTGTATTTCATTCAGTCAGTTTTACCTTTATTTACGCCAATTGAAGTCTAATTACTGGTAACGAATGTTACTATCACGGAAAATTGTAAAAAAGGTGCATTTCAATCAGTAAGATTTAGCTGTATTGACATGAATTCATGTGTAAATTGTTGGGAATGGATGTTAAAATCACTGAAAAAAAATGTTGTATTTCAATCAGTCAGTTTTCGCTGTATTAACATGGATTCATATGTCAATTGTGGGAATGAACGTTAATATCACTGAAAACAAGAAAAGAGGTGTATTCCAATAAATCAGCTTTAGCTGTATTACCGAGAACTCATTCATAGGTTATGGGAATGAATGTCACAATCACGGAAAAGAAGTAAAAATAGGAGCATTTCAATCAGTCAGTTTTAGCTGTATTAACGTGGATTCATGTGTAAATTGTGGGAATGAAAGTTAATATCACTTAAAACAAGAAAAGAGGTGTATTTTAATCAGTCAGCTTTAGCTGTATTAACGTGGAATCATGTGTAAATTTTGGGAATTATTGTTAATATCACGGGAAACAACAAAAAGGGTTTATTTTAATCAGTCAGTTTTAACTGTATTTACGTTGATTCATGTGTAAATTGTGGGAATGTATGATAATATCAAGAAAACACGTAAAAAAGGTGTATTTCATTCAGTCAGTTTTACCTGTATTTACGCCAGTTCATGTCTAATTACTGGAAACGAATGTTAATATCACGGAAAAAAGTAAAAAAGGTGCATTTCAATCAGTAAGATTTAGCTGTATTGACGTGAATTCATGTGCAAATTGTGGAAACGAATGTAAATATCACGGAAAAAAGTAAAAATGGTGTATTCCAATCAGTCAATTTTATCTGTATTAACAATAATTCATGTGCAAATTGTTGTAACGAATGTTAAAATCACGGAAATAAAGTAAAAAAGGTGCATTTCAATCAGTAAGATTTAGCTGTATTGACGTGAATTCATTTGTAAATTGTTGCGAATGAATGTTAAAATCACTGAAAAAAATGTTGTATTTCAATCAGTCAGTTTTAGCTGTATTTACGTGGATTCATGTGTAAATTGTGGGAATGAAAGTTAATATCACTTAAAACAAGAAACGAGGTGTATTTCAATCAGTCAGTTTTAGCTGTATTAACGTGGAATCATGTTTAAATTGTGGGAATGAAAGTTAATATCACTGAAAACAAGAAAAAAGGTGCACTTCAATCAGTAAGTTTTAGTTGTATTGACGTGATTTCATGTGTAAATAGTTGGGAATGAATGTTAAAATCAGTGAAGAGAAAAAAAATGTTGTATTTCAATCTGTCAGTTTTCACTGTATTAACGTGGATTCATATGTAAATTGTGGGAATGAATGTTTATGTAACGGATAAGAAGTAAACATTTGTATTTCAATCAGTGTTTTATAGCTGTATTAATGTGGATTAATGTGTAAATTGTGGGAAATATTGTTAATATCACGGAAAACAACAAAAAAAGGTTTAATTTATTCAGTCAGTTTCAACTGTATTTACGTTGATTCATGTGTGAATTTTGGGAATGAATGTTAATATCAAGAAAACACGTAAAAAGGGTGTATTTCATTCAGTCAGTTTTACCTTCATTTACGCCAATTGATGTCTAATTACTGGTAACGAATGTTAATATCACGGAAAATTGTAAAAAAGGTGCATTTCAATCACCAAGATTTAGCTGTATTGACATGAATTCATGTGTAAATTGTTGGGAATGAATGTTAAAATCACTGAAAACAAAAAAAGTTGTATTTCAATCAGTCAGTTTTATCTGTATTTACGTGGAATCATGTGTAAATTGTGGGAATTATTGTTAATATCACGGAAAACAACAAAAAAGGTTTATTTTATTCAGTCAGTTTTAACTGTATTTACGTTGATTCATGTGTAATTTTTAGGAATGAATGTTAATATCAAGAGAAAACGTAAAAAAGGTGAATTTCTTTCAGTCAGTTTTACCTGTATTTACGCCAATTCATGTCTAATTACTGGTAACGAATGTTAATATCACGGAAAAAAGTAAAAAAGAAGCATTTCAATCAGTCAGTTTTCGCTGTATTAACTTGGATTCATATGTAAATTGTGGGAATGAAAGTTAATATCACTGAAAACGAGTAAAAAAGGTGCATTTCAATTCGTAGGTCCTAGCTGTATTCACGTCAATACATGTGCAAAATGTTAGGAATGAATATTAAAATCACTGAAAAGAAAAAAAAGTTGTATTTCAATCAGTCAGTTTTATCTGTATTACCGTGGAATCATGTGTAAATTGTGGGAATGAATGTTAATATCAAGAAAACACGTAAAAAAGCTGTATTTCATTCAGTCAGTTTTACCTTTATTTACGCCAATTGAAGTCTAATTACTGGTAACGAATGTTACTATCACGGAAAATTGTAAAAAAGGTGCAATTCAATCAGTAAGATTTAGCTGTATTGACATGAATTCATGTGTAAATTGTTGGGAATGAATGTTAAAATCACTGAAAAAAAATGTTGTATTTCAATCAGTCAGTTTTCGCTGTATTAACATGGATTCATATGTCAATTGTGGCCATGAACGTTGATATCACTGAAAACAAGAAAAGAGGTGTATTCCAATAAATCAGCTTTAGCTGCATTAACGAGAACTCATTCATAGGTTATGGGAATGAATGTCACAATCACGGAAAAGAAGTAAAAATAGGAGCATTTCAATCAGTCAGTTTTGGCTGTATTAACGTGGATTCATGTGTAAATTGTGGGAATGAAAGTTAATATCACTTAAAACAAGAAAAGAGGTGTATTTCAATCAGTCAGCTTTAGCTGTATTAACGTGGAATCATGTGTAAATTTTGGGAATTATTGTTAATATCACGGGAAACACGTAAAAAAGCTGTATTTCATTCAGTCAGTTTTACCTTTATTTACGCCAATTGAAGTCTAATTACTGGTAACGAATGTTACTATCACGGAAAATTGTAAAAAAGGTGCATTTCAATCAGTAAGATTTAGCTGTATTGACATGAATTCATGTGTAAATTGTTGGGAATGAATGTTAAAATCACTGAAAAAAAATGTTGTATTTCAATCAGTCAGTTTTCGCTGTATTAACATGGATTCATATGTCAATTGTGGCAATGAACGTTGATATCACTGAAAACAAGAAAAGAGGTTTATTCCAATCAGTCAACTTTAGCTGTATTAACGAGAACTCATTTATAAGTTGAGGGAATGAATGTCAAAGTCAAGGAAAGAAAGTAAAAAAAGAAGCATTTTAATCGGTCAGTTTTAGCTGTATTAACGTGGAATCATGTGTAAATTGTGGGAATTATTGTTACTATCACGGGAAACAACAAAAAAGGGTATATTTTAATCCGTCAGTTTTAACTGTATTTACGTTGATTCATGTGTAAATTGTGGGAACGAATGTTAATATCAAGAAAACACGTAAAAAAGGTGTATTTCATTCAGTCAGTTTTAACTGTATTTACGCCAATTCATGTCTAATTAGTGGGAATGAATGTTAATATCACGGAAAAGAGGTAAAAAAAAGGTGTATTTCAATCAGTCAGCTTTAGCTGTATTAACGAGAATTCATTTATAAGTTGCGGGAATGAATGTCAATATCACAGAAAACAAGTAAAAGAGGTGTATTTCAATCAGTCAGTTTTAGCTGTATTAACGTGGATTCATGTGTAAATTGTTGGAATTATTGTTAATATCACGGAAAACAACAAAAAAGGTCTATTTTAATCAGTCAGTTCTAACTGTATTTACGTTGATTCATGTGTAAATTTTGGGAATGAATGTTAATATGAAGAAAACACGTAAAAGGTGTATTTCATTCAGTCAGTTTTACCTGTATTTACGCCAGTTCATGTCTAATTTCTGGAAACGAATGTTAATATCACGGAAAAAAGTAGAAAAGGTGCATTTCAATCAGTAAGATTTAGCTGTATTAACATGGATTGATATGTAAATTGTGGTAACGAATGTTAACGTCACGGAAAAAAGTAAAAATTATGTATCCCAATCAGTCAGTTTTATCTGTATTACCGTGGATTCATGTTTAAATTGTGGGAATGACAGTTAATATCACTGAAAACAAGTAAAATATGTGTTTTTCAATCAGCCAGTTTTATCTGTATTTACGTGGAATCATGTGTAAATTGTGGGAATGAAAGTTAATATCACTGAAAGCGAGTAAAAAAGGTGCATTTCAATTCGTAGGTCCTAGCTGTATTCACGTCAATACATGTGTAAAATGTTAGGAATGAATATTAAAATCACTGAAAAGAAAAAAAAGTTGTATTTCAATCAGTCAGTTTTATCTGTATTAACGTGGAATCATGTGTAAATTGTGGGAATGAATTTTAATATCAAGAAAACACGTAAAAAAGCTGTATTTCATTCAGTCAGTTTTTCCTTTATTTACGCCAATAGAAGTCTAATTACTGGTAACGAATGTTACTATCACGGAAAATTGTAAAAAAGGTGCATTTCAATCAGTAAGATTTAGCTGTATTGACATGAATTCATGTGTAAATTGTTGGGAATGAATGTTAAAATCACTGAAAAAAAATGTTGTATTTCAATCAGTCAGTTTTCGCTGTATTAACATGGATTCATATGTCAATTGTGGGAATGAACGTTAATATCACTGAAAACAAGAAAAGAGGTGTATTCCAATAAATCAGCTTTAGCTGTATTACCGAGAACTCATTCATAGGTTATGGGAATGAATGTCACAATCACGGAAAAGAAGTAAAAATAGGAGCATTTCAATCAGTCAGTTTTAGCTGTATTAACGTGGATTCATGTGTAAATTGTGGGAATGAAAGTTAATATCACTTAAAACAAGAAAAGAGGTGTATTTTAATCAGTCAGCTTTAGCTGTATTAACGTGGAATCATGTGTAAATTTTGGGAATTATTGTTAATATCACGGGAAACAACAAAAAGGGTTTATTTTAATCAGTCAGTTTTAACTGTATTTACGTTGATTCATGTGTAAATTGTGGGAATGAATGATAATATCAAGAAAACACGTAAAAAAGGTGTATTTCATTCAGTCAGTTTTACCTGTATTTACGCCAGTTCATGTCTAATTACTGGAAACGAATGTTAATATCACGGAAAAAAGTAAAAAAGGTGCATTTCAATCAGTAAGATTTAGCTGTATTGACGTGAATTCATGTGCAAATTGTGGAAACGAATGTAAATATCACGGAAAAAAGTAAAAATGGTGTATTCCAATCAGTCAATTTTATCTGTATTAACAATAATTCATGTGCAAATTGTTGTAACGAATGTTAAAATCACGGAAATAAAGTAAAAAAGGTGCATTTCAATCAGTAAGATTTAGCTGTATTGACGTGAATTCATTTGTAAATTGTTGCGAATGAATGTTAAAATCACTGAAAAAAATGTTGTATTTCAATCAGTCAGTTTTAGCTGTATTTACGTGGATTCATGTGTAAATTGTGGGAATGAAAGTTAATATCACTTAAAACAAGAAAAGAGGTGTATTTCAATCAGTCAGTTTTAGCTGTATTAACGTGGAATCATGTTTAAATTGTGGGAATGAAAGTTAATATCACTGAAAACAAGAAAAAAGGTGCACTTCAATCAGTAAGTTTTAGTTGTATTGACGTGATTTCATGTGTAAATAGTTGGGAATGAATGTTAAAATCAGTGAAGAGAAAAAAAATGTTGTATTTCAATCTGTCAGTTTTCACTGTATTAACGTGGATTCATATGTAAATTGTGGGAATGAATGTTTATGTAACGGATAAGAAGTAAACATTTGTATTTCAATCAGTGTTTTATAGCTGTATTAATGTGGATTAATGTGTAAATTGTGGGAAATATTGTTAATATCACGGAAAACAACAAAAAAAGGTTTAATTTATTCAGTCAGTTTCAACTGTATTTACGTTGATTCATGTGTGAATTTTGGGAATGAATGTTAATATCAAGAAAACACGTAAAAAGGGTGTATTTCATTCAGTCAGTTTTACCTTCATTTACGCCAATTGATGTCTAATTACTGGTAACGAATGTTAATATCACGGAAAATTGTAAAAAAGGTGCATTTCAATCACCAAGATTTAGCTGTATTGCCATGAATTCATGTGTAAATTGTTGGGAATGAATGTTAAAATCACTGAAAAGAAAAAAAGTTGTATTTCAATCAGTCAGTTTTATCTGTATTTACGTGGAATCATGTGGAAATTGTGGGAATTATTGTTAATATCACGGACAACAACTAAAAAAGGTATATTTCAGTCAGTCAGTTTTAGCTGTATTAACGTGGATTCATGTGTAAATTGTGGGAATGAAAGTTAATATCACTTAAAACAAGAAAAGAGGTGTATTTTAATCAGTCAGCTTTAGCTGTATTAACGTGGAATCATGTGTAAATTTTGGGAATTATTGTTAATATCACGGGAAACAACAAAAAGGGTTTATTTTAATCAGTCAGTTCTAACTGTATTTACGTTGATTCATGTGTAAATTGTGGGAATGAATGATAATATCAAGAAAACACGTAAAAAAGGTGTATTTCATTCAGTCAGTTTTACCTGTATTTACGCCAGTTCATGTCTAATTACTGGAAACGAATGTTAATATCACGGAAAAAAGTAAAAAAGGTGCATTTCAATCAGTAAGATTTAGCTATATTGACGTGAATTCATGTGCAAATTGTGGAAACGAATGTAAATATCACGGAAAAAAGTAAAAATGGTGTATTCCAATCAGTCAATTTTATCTGTATTAACAATAATTCATGTGCAAATTGTTGTAACGAATGTTAAAATCACGGAAATAAAGTAAAAAAGGTGCATTTCAATCAGTAAGATTTAGCTGTATTGACGTGAATTCATTTGTAAATTGTTGCGAATGAATGTTAAAATCACTGAAAAAAATGTTGTATTTCAATCAGTCAGTTTTAGCTGTATTTACGTGGATTCATGTGTAAATTGTGGGAATGAAAGTTAATATCACTTAAAACAAGAAAAGAGGTGTATTTCAATCAGTCAGTTTTAGCTGTATTAACGTGGAATCATGTTTAAATTGTGGGAATGAAAGTTAATATCACTGAAAACAGGAAAAAAGGTGCACTTCAATCAGTAAGTTTTAGTTGTATTGACGTGATTTCATGTGTAAATAGTTGGGAATGAATGTTAAAATCAGTGAAGAGAAAAAAAATGTTGTATTTCAATCTGTCAGTTTTCACTGTATTAAAGTGGATTCATATGTAAATTGTGGGAATGAATGTTTATGTAACGGATAAGAAGTAAACATTTGTATTTCAATCAGTGTTTTATAGCTGTATTAATGTGGATTAATGTGTAAATTGTGGGAAATATTGTTAATATCACGGAAAACAACAAAAAAAGGTTTAATTTATTCAGTCAGTTTCAACTGTATTTACGTTGATTCATGTGTGAATTTTGGGAATGAATGTTAATATCAAGAAAACACGTAAAAAGGGTGTATTTCATTCAGTCAGTTTTACCTTCATTTACGCCAATTGATGTCTAATTACTGGTAACGAATGTTAATATCACGGAAAATTGTAAAAAAGGTGCATTTCAATCACCAAGATTTAGCTGTATTGCCATGAATTCATGTGTAAATTGTTGGGAATGAATGTTAAAATCACTGAAAAGAAAAAAAGTTGTATTTCAATCAGTCAGTTTTATCTGTATTTACGTGGAATCATGTGGAAATTGTGGGAATTATTGTTAATATCACGGACAACAACTAAAAAAGGTATATTTCAGTCAGTCAGTTTTAGCTGTATTAACGTGGATTCATATGTAAATTGTGGAAATGAATGTTTATATAACAGAAAAGAGGTAGAAAAGTTGTATTTCAATCATTGTTTTATAGCTGTATTAACGTGGAATAGTGTGTAAATTGTAGTAACGAATGTTAACGTCACGGAAAAAAGTAAAAATTATGTATCCCAATCAGTCAGTTTTATCTGTATTACCGTGGATTCATGTTTAAATTGTGGGAATGACAGTTAATATCACTGAAAACAAGTAAAATATGTGTCTTTCAATCAGCCAGTCTTAGCTTTATTAACGTGAAATCATGTGTAATTTGTGGGAGTTATTATCACGGAAAACAACAAAAAAGGGTTTATTTTAATCCGTCGGTTTTAACTGTATTTACGTTGATTCGTGTGTAAATTGTGGGAATGAATGTTAGTATCAAGGAAACACGTAAAAAAGGTGTATTTCATTCAGTCAGTTTTACCTGTATTTACGCCAATTCATGTCTAATTAGTGGGAATGAATGTTAATATCACGGAAGAGAAGTACAAAAAGGTGTATTTCAATCCGTCAGCTCTAGCTGTATTAACGAGAATTCATTTATAAGTTGTGGGAATGAATGTCAATATCACAGAAACGAAGTGAAAAAGGTGTATTTCAATCAGTCAGTTTTAGCTGTATTAACGTGGATTCATGTGCAAATTGAGGGAATGAAGGTTAATATCATGGAAACAAATAAAAAAGATCTATTTCAATTAGTATTTTTAGCTGTATTAACGTGGATTCATGTGTAAATTGTGGGAATCAATGTCAATATCAAGAAAAACAAGTAAGAAAGGTGTATTTCAATCAGCCAGTTCTAGCTCTATTACCGTGGAATCATGTGTAAATTGTGGGAATGATTGTTAATATCACGGACAACAACTAAAAAAGGTATATTTCAGTCAGTCAGTTTTAGCTCTATTAACGTGGATTCATATGTAAATTGTGGAAATGATCGTTTATATAACGGAAAAGAGGTTGAAAAGTTGTATTTCAATCAATGTTTTATAGCTGTATTAACGTGGAATAGTGTGTAAGTTGTGGTGACGAATGTTAATGTCACGGAAAAAAGTAAAAATGGTGTATTCCAATCAGTCCGTTTTATCTGTATTACCGTGGATTCATGTTTAAATTGTGGGAATGACAGTTAATATCACTGAAAACAAGTAAAAAAGGTGTATTTCAATCAGCCAGGCTTAGCTTTATTAACGTGGTATCATGTGTAAATTGTGGGAATTATTGTTAATATCACGGAAAACAACAAAAAAGGGTTTTTTTAATCCGACAGTTTTAATTGTATTTACGTTGATTCCTGTGTAAATTGTGGGAATGAATGTTAATATCAAGAAAACACGTAAAAAAAGTGTATTTCAATCAGTGAGTTTTAGCTGTATTAACGTGGACGTATGTTTAAATTGTGGGAATCAATGTCAATGTTAGGTACTGTGAAAAAGTAAAAATGGTATATTTCAATCAGTCAGTTTTACCTGTATTAACGTGGGCGCATGTGTAAATTGTTGGAATGAAAGTTAATATCACTGAAAACAAGTAAAACAAGTGTATTTTAATCACTCAGTTTTAGCCGTATTAACGCGGATTCATGTGTAGATTGTTGGAATGATTGTTAATATCACTAAAACAAGTAAAAAGAGTGCATTTCAATCAGTCAGCTCTACCTATATTTACGTGGACGTATGGGTGAATTATGGGGATGAATGTCAATATCACTGCAAAAAAGGAAAAAAGGTGTATTTGAATCAGCATTTTATAGCTGTATTAACGTGGAATCATGTGTAAATTGTGGGAATGAAGGTTAATATCACTGAAAACAAGTAAAAAAAATGTATTTCCATCAGTCAGTTTTAGCTGTATTTACCGTGGATTCATGTGCACATTGTGGGAATGAATGTTAATATCACCGAACAAAAGTAAAGGTGTTGTATTTCAATCACTCAGTTTTTGCTTTATTAACGTGGATTCATATGTAAAATGTGGGAATGAATGTTAATATAACGGAAAAGAAGTAAAAAGTTGTGTTTCAATCAGTGTTTTATAGCTGTATTAACGTGGATTCATGTGTAAATTGTGGTAACAAATCTTAATATCACGGAAAAAAGTAAAAATGTTGTAATTCAATCAGTCAGTTTTTGCCTTATTAACGTGGATTCATATGTAAAATGTGGGAATGAATGTTAATATAACGGAAAAGAAGTAAAAACGTTGTACTCCAATCAGTATTTTATAGCTGTATTAACTTGGATTCATGTGTAAATTGAGGGTATGAAGGTTAATATCTCTACAAACAAGGAAAAAGGGTGCATTTCAATCAGTCAGTGTTACATGTATTAACGTTGACGTATGGGTAAATTATGGGAATGAATGTCAATATCACTGCGAAAAAATAAAAATGTGTATTTCAATCAGTATTTTTTGCTGTATTAACGTGGATTCTTGTGTAAATTGTGGGAATGAAGGTTAATATCACTGAAAACAAGTAAAAAAGGTGTATTTCAATCAGTCAGCTTTAGCTGTATTAACGTGGAATCGTGTGTAAAGTGTGGGAATTGATGTTAATATCAGGAAAAGAAGAAAAACATTAGATTAGAATAAGTCAGTTTTACCTGTTTTAACGGGAACATTTATGTGGGTTGTGGTAACGAATATTAATATCACTGTGAAAAAGTAGAAAAGGTCTATTTCAGTCAGTCAGTTTTAGCTGTATTAACGCGGATTCATGTGTAAATTGTGGGAATGAATGTTAGTATCGCGGAAAAGAAGTAAAAACGTTTTGTTTCAATCAGTGAGTTTTAGCTGTTATAACGTGAAATTATGTGTAAATTGTGGGAATGAATATTAATATTATGGACAATGTTGTGTTTAGAGCATATCAGAGTCTGACAGAGACGCGTGTGAGTTTCATGAACATAACCAATTGAATGAATGACTTTTACAAGTCAGTAGATAAAACAATAAAAGTCCATAGGGAGTCCATAGCATCTCTCCTTTTCTTCGCAGGAATAGAGTATTTTTGACAATGTTTAAATAAAAGAAAATAATACTTATCTAATCAGTTTCTCGTTATTATAAAAATCTGAGTATAAACTTCTCAATATAACGTTGGCATTCGTCTGATTCTTTGAGGATATTGATGAACTGCCTTGTGCTCGATTTCGGTCTCGTTTTCATCATCGCTCGATTCAACTTCACTATCGGGATTAGTAATCTGAATGTTTTCGTCATCGGGTGGATTGTACTTTTTGAAGAATGATGTGTTGCGTGTAATCTTATGGTCTGATCTGATTGCAGTTATTCTTGTTCCAGCGATCTCTGTCACTTGGTACGGACTGGAGTTGAATCTGCTTGTGGTCTTATCTTTTCTCCCTTGTTTTACAAGAACAAGATCTCCTTTCTGGATTCCTGACTTTTTCGTGTGCTGGCGTTGATCGTAGTAAGCTTTTCCTTTGGCTTTACTTTTTGCTTCATTTTCTTGTAGCTCTTTGTGTTTGTTTACTGGTTTTGTTGTTGTGATCATGCTTGGAAGCTTTGTGCGGATTACAGGATTGAATAGAAGTGTTGTTGGTGGAATTTGCGTTGTACTATGTGGTGTTGTGCGATAATTCAGTAGAAAAAGATGAAGTTCTTTTCGCCAGTTCTTCCCGTCAATTTTCGATGTTTGAATGAGCTTCTTCAGAGGGCGGTTAAAAGATTCGACTTCTGCGTTTCCTCTTGGCCAAAGGGGTGTGCTTGGTTTAAATTGAATTCCCCATGTCTTCATGTATTGACTGATTTCTTCTCCGTTAAATGGAGGGCCATTGTCACTTACAAATTTAACAGGTATTCCGTGCGTTCCGAAGATTCTGTCGAGTTTTGGTATGATGCACGATGCTGATGTTGACTTTACGATCTCAACTTCAGGGAAGCGCGAATACGTGTCCACGACAGATAGTAGATATTCACCGGAAGGAACAGGTCCGAAGAAATCTGCCTTTACCGTGTGCCAAGGTGAAGGTGGTAGCGCTGTAGATTGCATTGGTTCCTTGTGGCTTTCTGGTCCTGTGGCTTGGCAGGCTGTACATTTATCGATGAATTCTTTCGTGTATTTGTTGATGTTTGGGAACCATATTTTTTCGCGAATGAGCATTTTGGTTTTTGTCAGACCAGAATGTCCTGGTTGATGGGCGAGTTTTATTGCTTTGTTGCGTATTGTTGCTGGCATCACTATGCGAGAGTTTCTGAGAATGATGTTGTCTTTGACGGTTAAGTCTTGGCGAACTGTGTGTAGAATTCTCAACTCGTCTTTGTTTATTGTTGTATCTTCGATTTGATCTATTTCGTGCCATTTGTTTCTGGAAATGAAGCTTATTGCCGCTTGAAGTGTAGGATCATTTTGTGTTTCTGTCTCTATTTCATCAATTGTCATAGCCTTCGGGACGGCATTGAGACTTAGAAAATTTACATATTCCTCCGCAATGGTATCTTGTTCCGGATGGAATGTTGCTGGGTGACGTAACATATAATCGGCCGGGTTTTCTGCTCCTTTCCTGTATTTTACGGTGAAATCGTAATTCTGAAGGCGTAACTGCCATCGTTCGATTCGTGCTGGCGGTTTTGATGCTGGGTTGTTAAAGATGACTTCTAATGCTTTATGATCTGTGATGATGTCAAAGTATTTTCGCACCGTATAGAAATAAGTGTAGTCGTTCTACTCCCCATACTAAGGCTAATGCTTCTTTTTCCGTCTGAGAGTACTTCTGTTCGACTGGTGAGAGTGATCTTGAAGCGAATGCAATAATTTTTCTATCTGATGATCCTTGCGTTGACGTTTGGGCTAATATTGCACTTAGTCCAACTGGGCTGGCGTCGCATGTTACTTCAGTGTGTTAATCGATGTCGGAGTATGCCATGACTGGTTGTGATTGTAACGTATTCTTCAATGTTTCGAAAGCTTTTTCTTGATATTTTCCCCATTCGAATTTTGCGTTTTTATGAGTGAGCCTCCGCAGCGGTTCTGTGATAGAAGCGTAGTTTTCGATAAACTTGGAACAATACTGAGACATGCCCATCAAGCTTCTTATTTCGTGAACATTTTGTGGTGTATGTATGTCTACAAAGTCTTGAATGAGACTCGGATCTGGGCTCACTCCTTCTTTTTGGAAAACAAGTCCATAGAATTTCAGTCGTGTTTTGTTGAAGCGGCATTTTTCTTTGTTTAGGGTGATTCCCTTTTCCTCAAAGCGTTGTAGAACAGCAGCGAGTGCTTTGTTGTGTTCTTCCTGAGATTTACCCCATATGATGACGTCGTCTGACATGTTTCTTGTATTTTCGATGTCTTGAATAGTTTGAGATATTGCGTTTTGGAAGATTTCTGCAGCTGAATTTACCCCGAAACAGAGCTTCTTATAACGTCTCAAGCCTTTGTGTGTTGAAAACGTGGTGAGATTTCTGGATTCTTCTGCCAGGGTTAGCTGATGGTAACCTTGCTTCAGGTCCAGTTTTGAAAATATTGATGCACCATGCAGGTCGGTAATGAGCTCCTCTGTTGTTGGCATAGGGTGTCTAGTGCGTTCTATTGAAGTGTTTGGAAGACGCATATCAACGCATATTCTGATGTCATCGGTGTTTTTCTTTGGGATTGTCACCAAAGGACTTACCCAATTCGTCGCGCCTTCCACGTGCTCGATAATGTCATCTTTCTCCAGGCGGTCCAATTCATTTTCAACTTTTTTCCTGATGTGAAAGGGTATCCGACGTTGCGGTTGAACGACTGGCTTCACATCCGGATTTGTGTGTAATTTGACCTGAAGATTTTTCAAAGTTCCTACTCCTTTGAAAACATTGCTGTGTTTGTCTAGTAAGTGACTGACGTATTCTTCTGACTTAATGTTGGCCGCTGGGTCATGTGGGTTTGGCTTCTTTTGTTCTTCCTTTGTTTCCTTTTCTTGCACGTGATTGATGTTGATCTTGATGAGATTCAAGTTTTCAGCTGTTGTTGAGCTGAGGAGGTTCCCTTGCACTTTTTTTGCAACATGGAATTTTGCTAACGTGATTCTTTGATTCGTTTCGATTGTTTCCTCGAATTCCCCCATCATTTCAAGAGGCGTTTTGGATCCATATGCATAAACTCGCACTTTGGACTGTTTGAGTTTGATTGGTGTCCCTGTCTTCCTGTTGATTTCGGTGAATGAGTTCTCGTCCATTATGTTGACACTAGCTCCTGTGTCCACGAGAAATAGGACTTTTTGACCTTTGATTAGGAGGGGAGATTCCAGTTTATTTGTCTTTTCCATTTTCTTTTCCATGCAATAAACATACTGGTCAGAGCTTTCGTCTGAGCTTGTGTTTGATTCTTTAGTTGCAACTGTGTGAAGCTTTTGCTCTTGTTTCTTGGCTCGTTGTTTACAGCATCGCGTGAAGTGATTTTTTCGGTTGCAGTAACTGCATGTTTTCCCCTGAGCTGGGCACGGGCCATGTTGATGTGGGAAATCAAATCCACAGTTATAACAGGTTTTCTTGGTTTGTTATTTGTGTGTTTCCCCTCTTGGTTGTAAATTTGATTTTCTAGGTTTCGTGTACTTGGGTGCAGCAGATCTGATGTGCATTGCTTGCATGTCTGAGGTTGTGGTTGGAAAGGGGTTTTCCATTTCGTTGGCTTGTTGTTTGCTAATTTCGTTTGACTTTCCTTTCAGCAAGATGTCTTTCAGCGTGACGTCTGTTGTTTTCAAGGCGTATTTTCGCAGCGAGGAGCTGGAGCATCCTTGAATCATTTGCTGCTTAATTTCTTGATCCAGGTTATCTGCAGTGAACTGACACGTTTGAGCTAATTTTCGCAAGCGAGTGTGATAAGTATCAAGAGTTTCCTGGGGAAGTTGCTTCGCCTGTCGAAAGCGAAAAATCTCGAAGTCAGTGTTCTGCTTGGGAGCGAAATACTCCGTGAGCGCTGTGACTGCTCTATCAAATTCGTCATCTCTGCCAGTGTTGGGAAGCGTGTCAAAGATTTCTTGTACCTCGAATCCTGCTTGGTACAGTAGTAATGCTCTCTGTTGGGTCTTGTTTGTTATGTTTGCCGCTTTGATGAATGTATGAAAGCGTTTGATCCAGCTTTTCCAGCGAGTTCCTAGGTTACTTGGGTCACTGTGAGGATCGAAGCTTGGAAGCGGTGTCAAATCTAGTTTTGCAGCCATTTTCCGGGTTTCCTTCGTTATCTAGAAGTTTGTTTCACTTTTTCCTCGTCGCCAATTTGTTGTGTTTAGAGCATATCAGAGTCAGACAGAGACGCGTGTGAGTTTCATGAACATAACCAATTGAATGAATGACTTTTACAAGTCAGTAGATAAAACAATAAAAGTCCATAGGGAGTCCATAGCAGACAAGAGGTAAAAAAGTTGCGTTTCAATCAGTCAGTTTTCGCTGTATTAACGTGGATTCATATGTAAATTGTGGGAATGAATGTTAATATAACGGAAAAGAAGTAAAAAAGTTGTAATTCAATCAGTGTTTTATAGCTGTATTAACGTCGATTCATGTGTAAATTGTGGGAATGAAGGTTAATATCACTGAAGAGAAGTAAAAACGGTGTATTTCAATCAGTCAGCTTTAGCTGTATTAACGTGGAATCGTGTGTAAATTGTGGGAATGAAAGTTAATATCACTGAAAACAAGTAAAAAAAGTGTTTTTCAATACGTCAGTTTTAGCTGTATTATCGTGGAATCATCTGTAAATTGTGGGAATGAATGTTAATATCACTGAGAACAAGAAAAACAAGTATATTTCAATCCGTCAGTTTTAGCTGTATTAACGTGGAATCATCTGTAAATTGTGAGAATGAAAGTTAATATCACTGAAAACAAGTAAAACAAGTGTATTTTAATCAGTCCGTTTTAGCCGTATTAACGCGGATTCATGTGTAGATTGTTGGAATGAATGTTAATGTCACTAAAACAAGTAAAAAGAGTGCATTTCAATCAGTCAGTTTTACCTGTATTTACGTGGACGTATGGGCAAATTGTGGGACTGAATGTCAATGTCACTGCGAGAAAGTAAAAAAGGTGTATTTCAATCAGTGTTTTATAGCTGTATTAACGTGAAATCATGTGTAAATTGTGGGAATCAATGTTAAAGTGCTTATGCAACGAATTTTTACATAGTGTTTCTATTTCAAAAATCTATAGATTTCAGTGCACTGATTAACGTGGCGCAAGTAAAATTTGCAAATTATGTACACTTCTTTCGCTATTAACCTTCAAAGTAGGCAATTTTGACCATTTTCGTGCGAAAACTGAACATCACTGTGATGTCATCAAACGTCGCGTCTGCAACGTCAAGCACGCTTCCTTCTATTGAAATTCGACATGGCGAGCTGTGAGCGAGCACACACATGACGGGTATCTCGTCTCGGGAGCAAATAAATCATACAATTATTTACATGTCGTAGAGATACATAACGGAGACAATTGTACGATTACTCAGTGTTGCGAAAAAGTATCGTTTCATGATGTTGCTGATAGTATTTCAAAACCAATCAAACAGAACAAGGTCTTTTTAAGGAGTTCAGGAGACAGACATCATTCGCACCCACCGACTAGGATAACAGGATTTTATTCATTATAGCGCTCATTTTTGTTTTGAAGTAAAGAGAGATATTGGGAAAGAATTAAAGATGAGAATAAAGCTAAAATCAAACGCTATTCCTGCAATAGATGCAGTAAACAAGCTCGTAAACCAACCCGTGTGAAGCTCAGCTTTACTCGGGCCTAAGCACTTCTCGCCCGGAGTGGTTAGGCCCGAGCCGACCAAAACAAATGTCAGAAGATTTAGCTTTTTGGGGTGATATCGAAGGAAAATTAATTTCCGAAGTTTCTAAAAATAATTCAATGTCTGCAATTTTGAGCTGAAATAAGTTGTTTAAAAAAAAAAAGACCTGGGATAAGCCAAACCAGGGCTACGTGTCGTTCCACAGCAACTCGAAGCAACAATGGCGACGCGGGATGACGTCACATTTTTTGGAGGTACCCATTTTCAAACTTAAATTGTGTCTCTAACGTTAAACAAAATGACACCAATTTTTTCAGAACGACGGCTAAAAGATTCGCCCTTATGTTGGTTCAGCCGGAGCTCAAATATCCCCACCCTGAGTGGAGCTATTAAAAAAAACCAAACGACGTTGGAAAAAACCCATTGACTTCCATTGCGAGAAATAATATGGGTCATCACTGTGACGTCACAGCGTTGAAATATTTTTCGCAAAAGGTGGCCTGATTCAAGGTGAAAATAAAGTAACTTATACTTGTCAGATGCACGTCAAAATTGCATCAAACTGACAAGTACATCTTTGGCTTTCATTTCAAATAAAAAAATCGATATGTCAAATTTCGTTGCATTCGCACTTTAATATCACTGTGAAAAAGTAGAAAAGGTGTATTTCAGTCAGTCAGTTTTAGCTGTATTAGCGCGGATTCATGTGTAAATTGTGGGAATGAATGTTAGTATCGCAGAAAAGAAGTAAAAACGTTTTGTCTCAATCAGTGAGTTTTAGCTGTAATAACGTGAAATTATGTGTAAATTGTGGGAATGAATATTAATATAATGGAAAAGAAGTAAAAAAGTTGCATTTCAATCAGTCACTTTTCGCTGTATTAACGTGGATTCATATGTAAATTGTGGGAATGAAAGTTAATATCACTGAAAACAAGTAAAAAAAGTGTTTTTCAATACGTCAGTTTTAGCTGTATTATCGTGGAATCATCTGTAAATTGTGGGAATGAAAGTTAATATCACTGAAAACAAGTAAAACAAGTGCATTTTAATCAGTCCGTTTTAGCCGTATTAACGCGGATTCATGTGTAGATTGTTAGAATGAATGTTAATGTCACTAAAACATATAAAAAGAGTGCATTTCAATCAGTCAGTTTTACCTGTATTTACGTGGACGTATGGGCAAATTGTGGGACTGAATGTCAATGTCACTGCGAGAAAGTAAAAAAGGTGTATTTCAATCAGTGTTTTAAAGCTGTATTAACGTGAAATCATGTGTAAATTGTGGGAATCAATGTTAATATAACGGAAAGGAACTAAAAAAGTTGTATTTCAATCAGTCACTCTTCGCTGTTTTAACGTGGATTCATATGTAAATTGTGGGAATGAATGTTAATATAACGGAAAAGATGTAAAAAAGTTTTAATTCAATTAGTGTTTTATAGCTGTATTAACGTGGATTCATGTGTAAATTGTGGGAATTAATGTTAATTTCGCGGAAAAGAAGTAAAAAAGGTGTATTTCAATCAATCAATTTTAGCTGTATTAACGTGGATTCAGGTGTAAATTGTGGGAATGAGTGTTAATATCGCGGAAAAGAAGTAAACAAGTTTTGTTTCAATCCGTGAGTTTTAGCCGCATTAACGTGAAATTATGTATAAATTGTGGGAATGAATATTAATATAATGGAAAAGAAGTAAAAAAGTTGCATTTCAATCAGTCACTTTTCGCTGTATTAACGTGGATTCATATGTAAATTGTGGGAATGAATGTTAATATCACAAAAAAAGCAAAAACGGTGTATTCCAATCAGGCAGTTTTATCTGTCTTAACATGGATTCTTGTATAAATTGTGGGAAAGAATATTAATATCACTGAAAACAAGTAAGAAAAGGTGTATTTCAATCGGTCAGTTTTAGCTGTATTAAAGACAAATCATTTATAAATTGTGGTAATGAATGTCAAATATCACGGAAAACGAGAAAATAAATGTTCATTTCAGTCTGTCAGTTTTACCTGGTTTAACGTTGACGTATGAGTAAATTTTGGGAATCAATGTCAATATCACGGAAAACAAGTACAAAATGGTGTATTTCAATCAGTCAGTTTTAGCTGTATTAACGTGGATTCATGTGTAAATTGCGGGAATGAATGTTAATATAACGGAAATAAAGTAAAAAAGTTGTACTTCTATCAGTGTTTTATAGCTGAATTAACGTGGATTCATGTGTAAGTTGTGGGAATGAAGGTTAATATCACTGAAGAGAAGTAAAAACGGTGTATTTCAATCAGTCCGATTTAGCTGTATTAACGTGGAATCAAGTGTAAATTGTGGGAATGAAAGTTAATATCACTGAAAACAAGTAAAAAAAGTGTTCTTCAATCCGTCAGTTTTAGCTGTCTTAACGTGGAATCATCTGTAAATTGTGGGAATGAAAGTTAATATCACTGAAAACAAGTAAAAGAAGTATATTTCAATCCGTCAGCTTTAGCTGTATTAACGTGGAATCATCTGTAAATTGTGGGAATGAAAGCTACTATCACTGAAAACAAGTAAAACAAGTGCATTTTAATCAGTCAGTTTTAGCCGTATTAACGCGGATTCATGTGTAGATTGTTGGAATGAATGTTAATTGTGGGACTGAATGTCAATATCACTGCGAGAAAGTAAAAAAGGTGTATTTCAATGAGTACTTTTTAGCTGTATTAACGTGGATTAATGTGAAAATTGTGGGAATGAAAGTTGATATCACTGAAAACAAGTAAAAAAGGAGTATTTCAATCATTGTTTTATAGCTGTATTAACGTGGAATCAGGTGTAAATTGTAGGAATGAATGTTAAAAGCACCGAAAAAAGTGAAAGTGTTGTATTTCAATCGGTCAGTTTTAGCTGTATTAACGTGGATTAATGTGTAAATTGTGGGAATGAAAGTTAATATCACTGAAAACAAGTAAAAAAAGAGTATTTCAATCAGTGTTTTATAGCTGTATTAACGTGGAATCATGTGTAAATTGTGGGAATGAATGTTAAAATCACCGAAAAAAGTGAAAGTGTTGTATTTCAATCGGTCCGTTTTCGCTGTATTAACGTGGATTCATATGTAAATTGTGGGAATGAATGTTAATATGACGGAAAAGAAGTAAAAAAGTTGTATTCCGATCAATATTTTATAGCTGTATTAACGTGGATTCATGTGTAAATTGAGGGTATGAAGGTTAATATAACTAAAAATAAGTAAAAAGGGTGCATTTCAATCAGTCAGTTTTACATGTATTAACATTGATTCATGTGTAAATTGTGGGAATGAATGCTAATCTCGTGGAAAAGAAGTAAAAAAGTTTTGTTTCAATCAGTAAATTTTCGCTGTATTAACGTGGATTGATATAAAAATTGTGGGAATGAATGTTAATATAACGGAAAAGAAGCAAACAAGTTGTTATTCAATCAGTGTTGTATAGCTGTATTAACGGGGATTCATGTATAAATTGTGGGAATGAATATTAATATCACTGAAAAAAAGTAAGAAAAGGTGTATTTCAATTGGTCAGTTTTAGCTGTATTAAAGACAAATCATTTATAAGTTGTGGTAATGAGTGTCAATATCACGGAAAAGAATTAAAAAAAGGTGTATTTCAGTCTGTCAGTTTTACCTGTATTAACGTTGACGTCTGTGTCAATTGTGGGAATCAATGTCAATATCACGGAAAACAAGTAAAAAAGGTGTATTACAATCAGTCAGGTTTAGCTGTATTAACGTGGATTCATGTGTAAATTGTGGGAATGAATGTGAATATCGCGGAAAAGAAGTAAAAACGTTTTGATTCAATCCGTGAGTTTTAGCTGTATTAATGTGAAGTTATGTGTAAATTGTGGAAATGAATGTTAATATAACGGAAAAGAACTAAAATAGTTGTATTTCAATCAGTCACTTTTCGCTGTATTAACGTGGATTCATATGTAAATTGTGCGAATGAATGTTAATATAACGGAAAAGATGTAAAAAAGTTCTAATTCAATCAGTGTTTTATAGCTGTATTAACGTGGATTCATGTGTAAATTGTGGGAATGAATGTTAATATCGCGGAAAAGAAGTAAACAAGTTTTGTTTCAATCCGTGAGTTTTAGCTGCATTAACGTTAAATTATGTGTAAATTGTGGGAATGAATGTTAAGACAACAGAAAAGAAGTAAAAAAGTTGTAATTGAACCAGTGTTTTATAGCTGTATTATCGTGGATTCATGTGTAAATTGTGGGAATGAAAGTTAATATCACTGAAAACAAGTAAAAAAAGTGTTCTTCAATCCGTCAGTTTTAGCTGTGTTAACGTGGAATCATCTGTAAATTGTGGGAATGAAAGTTAATATCACTGAAAACAAGTAAAAGAAGTATATTTGAATCCGTCAGTTTTAGCTGTATTAACGAGAATCATCTGTAAATTGTGGGAATGAAAGCTACTATCACTGAAAACAAGTAAAACAAGTGCATTTTAATCAGTCAGTTTTAGCCGTATTAACGCGGATTCATGTGTAGATGGTTGGAATGAATGTTAATTGTGGGACTGAATGTCAATATCACTGCGAGAAAGTAAAAAAGGTGTATTTCAATGAGTACTTTTTAGCTGTATTAACGTGGATTAATGTGTAAATTGTGGGAATGAAAGTTGATATCACTGAAAACAAGTAAAAAAGAAGTATTTCAATCAGTGTTTTATAGCTGTATTAACGTAGAATCATGTGTAAATTGTGGGAATGAATGTTAAAATCACTGAAAAAAGTGAAAGTGTTGTATTTCAATCGGTCAGTTTTCGTTGTATTAACGTGGATTCATATGTAAATTGTGGGAGTGAATGTTAATATCGCGGAAAAGAAGTAAAAAAGGTGTATTTTTATCAATCAGTTTTAGCTGTATTAACGTGGATTAATGTGTAAATTGTGGGAATGAAAGTTGATATCACTGAAAACAAGTAAAAAAGGAGTATTTCAATCAGTGTTTTATAGCTGTATTAACGTGGAATCATGTATAAATTGTGGGAATGAATATTAATATCACTGAGAAAAAGTAGGAAAAGGTGTATTTCAATTGGTCAGTTTTAGCTGTATTAAAGACAAATCATTTATAAGTTGTGGTAATGAGTGTCAATATCACGGAAAACAATTAAAAAAAGGTGTATTTCAGTCTGTCAGTTTTACCTGTATTAACGTTGACTTCTGTGTCAATTGTGGGAATCAATGTCAATATCACGGAAAACAAGTAAAAAAGGTGTATTACAATCAGTCAGGTTTAGCTGTATTAACGTGGATTCATGTGTAAATTGTGGGAATGAATGTGAATATCGCGGAAAAGAAGTAAAAACGTTTTGATTCAATCCGTGAGTTTTAGCTGTATTAATGTGAAGTTATGTGTAAATTGTGGAAATGAATGTTAATATAACGGAAAAGAACTAAAAAAGTTGTATTTCAATTAGTCACTTTTCGCTGTATTAACGTGGATTCATATGTAAATTGTGGGAATGAATGTTAATATAACGGAAATAAAGTAAAAAAGTTGTACTTCAATCAGTGTTTTATAGCTGTATTAACGTGGATTCATGTGTAAGTTGTGGGAATGAAGGTTAATATCACTGAAGAGAAGTAAAAACGGTGTATTTCAATCAGTCCGATTTAGCTGTATTTACGTGGAATCAAGTGTAAATTGTGGGAATGAAAGTTAATATCACTGAAAACAAGTAAAAAAAGTGTTCTTCAATCCGTCAGTTTTAGCTGTCTTAACGTGGAATCATCTGTAAATTGTGGGAATGAAAGTTAATATCACTGAAAACAAGTAAAACAAGTGCATTTTAATCAGTCAGTTTTAGCCGTATTAACGCGGATTGATGTGTAGATTGTTGGAATGAATGTTAATTGTGGGACTGAATGTCAATATCACTGCGAGAAAGTAAAAAAGGTGTATTTCAATGAGTACTTTTTAGCTGTATTAACGTGGATTAATGTGTAAATTGTGGAAATGAAAGTTGATATCACTGAAAACAAGTAAAAAAGGAGTATTTCAATCAGTGTTTTATAGCTGTATTAACGTGGAATCATGTGTAAATTGTGGGAATGAATGTTAAAATCACCGAAAAAAGTGAAGGTGTTGTATTTCAATCGGTCAGTTTTCGCTGTTTTAACGTGGATTCATATGTAAATTGAGGGAATGAATGTTAATATGACGGAAAAGAAGTAAAAAAGTTGTATTCCGATCAATATTTTATAGCTGTATTAACATGGATTCATGTGTAAATTGAGGGTATGAAGGTTAATATCACTAAAAACAAGTAAAAAGGGTGCATTTCAATCAGTCAGTTTTACATGTATTAACATTGATTCATGTGTAAATTGTGGGAATGAATGCTAATACCGTGGAAAAGAAGTAAAAAAGTTTTGTTTCAATCAGTAAGTTTTCGCTGTATTAACGTGGATTGATATATAAATTGTGGGAATGAATGTTAATATAACGGAAAAGAAGCAAACAAGTTGTAATTCAATCAGTGTTGTATAGCTGTATTGACGGGGATTCATGTATAAATTGTGGGAATGAATATTAATATCACTGAAAAAAAGTAAGAAAAGGTGTATTTCAATTGGTCAGTTTTAGCTGTATTAAAGACCAATCATTTATAAGTTGTGGTAATGAGTGTCAATATCACGGAAAACAATTAAAAAAAGGTGTATTTCAGTCTGTCAGTTTTACCTGTATTAACGTTGACGTCTGTGTCAATTGTGGGAATCAATGTCAATATCACGGAAAACAAGTAAAAAAGGTGTATTACAATCAGTCAGGTTTAGCTGTATTAACGTGGATTCATGTGTAAATTGTGGGAATGAATGTGAATATCGCGGAAAAGAAGTAAAAACGTTTTGATTCAATCCGTGAGTTTTAGCTGTATTAATGTGAAGTTATGTGTAAATTGTGGAAATGAATGTTAATATAACGGAAAAGAACTAAAAAAGTTGTATTTCAATCAGTCACTTTTCGCTGTATTAACGTGGATTCATATGTAAATTGTGGGAATGAATGTTAATATAACGGAAAAGATGTAAAAAAGTTCCAATTCAATCAGTGTTTTATACCTGTATTAACGTGGATTCATGTGTAAATTGTGGGAATGAATGTTAATATCGCGGAAAAGAAGTAAACAAGTTTTGTTTCAATCCGTGAGTTTTAGCTGCATTAACGTGAAATTATGTGTAAACTGTGGGAATGAATGTTAAGATAACGGAAAAGAAGTAAAAAAGTTGTAATTGAACCAGTGTTTTATAGCTGTATTAACGTGGATTCATGTGTAAATTGTGGGAATGAAAGTTAATATCACTGAAAACAAGTAAAAAAGTGTTCTTCAATCCGTCAGTTTTAGCTGTCTTAACATGGAATCATCTGTAAATTGTGGGAATGAAAGTTAATATCACTGAAAACAAGTAAAAGAAGTATATTTCAATCCGTCAGTTTTAGCTGTATTAACGAGAATCATCTGTAAATTGTGGGAATGAAAGCTACTATCACTGAAAACAAGTAAAACAAGTGCATTTTAATCAGTCAGTTTTAGCCGTATTAACGCGGATTCATGTGTAGATTGTTGGAATGAATGTTAATTGTGGGACTGAATGTCAATATCACTGCGAGAAAGTAAAAAAGGTGTATTTCAATGAGTACTTTTTAGCTGTATTAACGTGGATTAATGTGTAAATTGTGGGAATGAAAGTTGATATCACTGAAAACAAGTAAAAAAGGAGTATTTCAATCAGTGTTTTATAGCTGTATTAACGTGGAATCATGTGTAAATTGTGGGAATGAATGTTAAAATCACCGAAAAAAGTGAAAGTGTTGTATTTCAATCGGTCAGTTTTCGCTGTATTAACGTGGATTCATATGTAAATTGTGGGATTGAATGTTAATATCGCGGAAAAGAAGTAAAAAAGGTGTATTTTAATCAATCAGTTTTAGCTGTATTAACGTGGATTAATGTGTAAATTGTGGGAATGAAAGTTGATATCACTGAAAACAAGTAAAAAAGGAGTATTTCAATCAGTGTTTTATAGCTGTATTAACGTGGAATCATGTGTAAATTGTGGGAATGAATGTTAAAATCATCGAATAAAGTGAAAGTGTTGTATTTCAATCGGTCAGTTTTCGCTGTATTAACGTGGATTCATATGTAAATTGTGGGAGTGAATGTTAATATGACGGAAAAGAAGTAAAAAAGTTGTATTCCGATCAATATGTTATAGCTGTATTAACGTGGATTCATGTGTAAATTGAGGGTATGAAGGTTAATATCACTAAAAACAAGTAAAAAGGGTGCATTTCAATCAGTCAGTTTTACATGTATTAACATTGATTCATGTGTAAATTGTGGGAATGAATGCTAATATCGTGGAAAAGAAGTAAAAAAGTTTTGTTTCAATCAGTAAGTTTTCGCTGTAGTAACGTGGATTGATATATAAATTGTGGAAATGAATGTTAATATAACGGAAAAGAAGCAAACAAGTTGTAATTCAATCAGTGTTGTATAGCTGTATTGACGGGGATTCATGTATAAATTGTGGGAATGAATATTAATATCACTGAAAAAAAGTAAGAAAAGGTGTATTTCAATTGGTCAGTTTTAGCTGTATTAAAGACAAATCATTTATAAGTTGTGGTAATGAGTGTCAATATCACGGAAAACAATTAAAAAAAGGTGTATTTCAGTCTGTCAGTTTTACCTGTATTAACGTTGACTTCTGTGTCAATTGTGGGAATCAATGTCAATATCACGGAAAACAAGTAAAAAAGGTGTATTACAATCAGTCAGGTTTAGCTGTATTAACGTGGATTCATGTGTAAATTGTGGGAATGAATGTGAATATCGCGGAAAAGAAGTAAAAACGTTTTGATTCAATCCGTGAGTTTTAGCTGTATTAATGTGAAGTTATGTGTAAATTGTGGAAATGAATGTTAATATAACGGAAAAGAACTAAAAAAGTTGTATTTCAATCAGTCACTTTTCGCTGTATTAACGTGGATTCATATGTAAATTGTGGGAATGAATGTTAATATAACGGAAAAGATGTAAAAAAGTTCTAATTCAATCAGTGTTTTATACCTGTATTAACGTGGATTCATGTGTAAATTGTGGGAATGAATGTTAATATCGCGGAAAAGAAGTAAACAAGTTTTGTTTCAATCCGTGAGTTTTAGCTGCATTAACGTGAAATTATGTGTAAACTGTGGGAATGAATGTTAAGATAACGGAAAAGAAGTAAAAAAGTTGTAATTGAACCAGTGTTTTATAGCTGTATTAACGTGGATTCATGTGTAAATTGTGGGAATGAAAGTTAATATCACTGAAAACAAGTAAAAAAAGTGTTCTTCAATCCCTCAGTTTTAGCTGTCTTAACATGGAATCATCTGTAAATTGTGGGAATGAAAGTTAATATCACTGAAAACAAGTAAAAGAAGTATATTTCAATCCGTCAGTTTTAGCTGTATTAACGAGAATCATCTGTAAATTGTGGGAATGAAAGCTACTATCACTGAAAACAAGTAAAACAAGTGCATTTTAATCAGTCAGTTTTAGCCGTATTAACGCGGATTCATGTGTAGATTGTTGGAATGACTGTTAATTGTGGGACTGAATGTCAATATCACTGCGAGAAAGTAAAAAAGGTGTATTTCAATGAGTACTTTTAGCTGTATTAACGTGGATTAATGTGTAAATTGTGGGAATGAAAGTTGATATCACTGAAAACAAGTAAAAAAGGAGTATTTCAATCAGTGTTTTATAGCTGTATTAACGTGGAATCATGTGTAAATTGTGGGAATGAATGTTAAAATCACCGAAAAAAGTGAAAGTGTTGTATTTCAATCGGTCAGTTTTCGCTGTATTAACGTGGATTCATATGTAAATTGTGGGATTGAATGTTAATATCGCGGAAAAGAAGTAAAAAAGGTGTATTTTAATCAATCAGTTTTAGCTGTATTAACGTGGATTAATGTGTAAATTGTGGGAATGAAAGTTGATATCACTGAAAACAAGTAAAAAAGGAGTATTTCAATCAGTGTTTTAAAGCTGTATTAACGTGGAATCATGTGTAAATTGTGGGAATGAATGTTAAAATCACCGAATAAAGTGAAAGTGTTAAATTTCAATCGGTCAGTTTTCGCTGTATTAACGTGGATTCATATGTAAATTGTGGGAGTGAATGTTAATATCGCGGAAAAGAAGTAAAAAAGGTGTATTTTAATCAATCAGTTTTAGCTGTATTAACGTGGATTAATGAGTAAATTGTGGGAATGAAAGTTGATATCACTGAAAACAAGTAAAAAAGGAGTATTTCAATCAGTGTTTTATAGCTGTATTAACGTGGAATCATGTGTAAATTGTGGGAATGAATGTTAAAATCACCGAAAAAAGTGAAAGTGTTGTATTTCAATCGGTCAGTTTTCGCTGTATTAACGTGGATTCATATGTAAATTATGGGAATGAATGTTAATATGACGGAAAAGAAGTAAAAAAGTTGTATTCCGATCAATATGTTATAGCTGTATTAACGTGGATTCATGTGTAAATTGAGGGTATGAATGCTAATATCGTTGAAAAGAAGTAAAAAAGTTTTGTTTCAATCAGTAAGTTTTCGCTGTAGTAACGTGGATTGATATATAAATTGTGGAAATGAATGTTAATATAACGGAAAAGAAGCAAACAAGTTGTAATTTAATCAGTGTTGTATAGCTGTATTAACGAGGATTCATGTGTAAATTGTGGGAATGAACGTTAACATCATTAAAAACAACTAAAAATAGTGTATTCCAATCAGTCAGTTTTATCTGTCTTAACATGGATTCATGTATAAACTGTGGGAATGAATATTAATATCACTGAAAAAAAGTAAGAAAAGGTGTATTTCAATTGGTCAGTTTTAGCTGTATTAAAGACAAATCATTTATAAGTTGTGGTAATGAGTGTCAATATCACGGAAAAGAATTAAAAAAAGGTGTATTTCAGTCTGTCAGTTTTACCTGTATTAACGTTGACGTCTGTGTCAATTGTGGGAATCAATGTCAATATCACGGAAAACAAGGAGAAATGGTGTATTACAATCAGTCAGGTTTAGCTGTATTAACGTGGATTCATGTGTAAATTGTGGGAATGAATGTGAATATCGCGGGAAAGAAGTAAAAACGTTTTGATTCAATCCGTGAGTTTTAGCTGTATTAATGTGAAGTTATGTGCAAATTGTGGGAATGAATGTTAATATAACGGAAAAGAACTAAAAAAGTAGTATTTCAATCAGTCACTTTTCGCTGTTTTAACGTGGATTCATATGTAAATTGTGGGAATGAATGTTAATATAACGGAAAAGAAGTAAAAAAGTTGTAATGCAATCAGTGTTTTATAGCTGTATTAACGTCGATTCATGTGTAAATTGTGGGAATGAAAGTTAATATCACTGAAAACAAGTAAAAAAAGTGTTCTTCAATCCGTCAGTTTTAGCTGTCTTAACGTGGAATCATCTGTAAATTGTGGGAATGAAAGTTAATATCACTGAAAACAAGTAAAAGAAGTATATTTCAATCCGTCAGTTTTAGCTGTATTAATGAGAATCATCTGTAAATTGTGGGAATGAAAGCTACTATCACTGAAAACAAGTAAAACAAGTGCATTTTAATTAGTCAGTTTTAGCCGTATTAACGCGGATTCATGTGTAGATTGTTGGAATGAATGTTAATTGTGGGACTGAATGTCAATATCACTGCGAGAAAGTAAAAAAGGTGTATTTCAATGAGTACTTTTTAGCTGTATTAACGTGGATTAATGTGTAAATTGTGGGAATGAAAGTTGATATCACTGAAAACAAGTAAAAAAGGAGTATTTCAATCAGTGTTTTATAGCTGTATTAACGTGGAATCATGTGTAAATTGTGGGAATGAATGTTAAAATCACCGAAAAAAGTGAAAGTGTTGTATTTCAATCGGTCAGTTTTCGCTGTATTAACGTGGATTCATATGTAAATTGTGGGATTGAATGTTAATATCGCGGAAAAGAAGTAAAAAAGGTGTATTTTAATCAATCAGTTTTAGCTGTATTAACGTGGATTAATGTGTAAATTGTGGGAATGAAAATTGATATCACTGAAAACAAGTAAAAAAGGAGTATTTCAATCAGTGTTTTATAGCTGTATTAACGTGGAATCATGTGTAAATTGTGGGAATGAATGATAAAATCACCGAAAAAAGTGAAAGTGTTGTATTTCAATCGGTCAGTTTTCGCTGTATTAACGTGGATTCATATGTAAATTGTGGGAATGAATGTTAATATGACGGAAAAGAAGTAAAAAAGTTGTATTCCGATAAATCTTTTATAGCTGTATTAACGTGGATTCATGTGTAAATTGAGGGTATGAAAGTTAATATCACTAAAAACAAGTAAAAAGGGTGCATTTCAATCAGTCAGTTTTGCATGTATTAACATTGATTCATGTGTAAATTGTGGGAATGAATGCTAATATCGTGAAAAAGAAGTAAAAAAGTTTTGTTTCAATCAGTAAGTTTTCGCTGTATTAACGTGGATTGATATATAAATTGTGGGAATCAATGTTAATATAACGGAAAAGAAGCAAACAAGTTGTAATTCAATCAGTGTTGTATAGCTGTATTAACGGAGATTCATGTGTAAATAGTGGGAATGAACGTTAATATCATTAAAAACAACTAAAAATAGTGTATTCCAATCAGTCAGTTTTATCTGTCTTAACATGGATTCATGTATAAATTGTGGGAATGAATATTAATATCACTGAAAAAAAGTAAGAAAAGGTGTATTTCAATTGGTCAGTTTTAGCTGTATTAAAGACAAATCATTGATAAGTTGTGGTAATGAGTGTCAATATCACGGAAAAGAATTAAAAAAAGGTGTATTTCAGTCTGTCAGTTTTACCTGTATTAACGTTGACGTCTGTGTCAATTGTGGGAATCAATGTCAATATCACGGAAAACAAGTAAAAAAGGTGTATTACAATCAGTCAGGTTTAGCTGTATTAACGTGGATTCATGTGTAAATTGTGGGAATGAATGTGAATATCGCGGAAAAGAAGTAAAAACGTTTTGATTCAATCCGTGAGTTTTAGCTGTATTAATGTGAAGTTATGTGTAAATTGTGGAAATGAATGTTAATATAACGGAAAAGAACTAAAAAAGTTGTATTTCAATCAGTCACTTTTCGCTGTATTAACGTGGATTCATATGTAAATTGTGGGAATGAATGTTAATATAACGGAAAAGATGTAAAAAAGTTCTAATTCAATCAGTGTTTTATACCTGTATTAACGTGGATTCATGTGTAAATTGTTGGAATGAATGTTAATATCGCGGAAAAGAAGTAAACAAGTTTTGTTTCAATCCGTGAGTTTTAGCTGCATTAACGTGAAATTATGTGTAAACTGTGGGAATGAATGTTAAGATAACGGAAAAGAAGTAAAAAAGTTGTAATTGAACCAGTGTTTTATAGCTGTATTAACGTGGATTCATGTGTAAATTGTGGGAATGAAAGTTAATATCACTGAAAACAAGTAAAAAAAGTGTTCTTCAATCCGTCAGTTTTAGCTGTCTTAACGTGGAATCATCTGTAAATTGTGGGAATGAAAGTTAATATCACTGAAAACAAGTAAAAAAAGTATATTTTAATCGGTCAGTTTTAGCTGTATTAACGAGAATCATCTGTAAATTGTGGGAATGAAAGCTACTATCACTGAAAACAAGTAAAACAAGTGCATTTTAATCAGTCAGTTTTAGCCGTATTAACGCGGATTCATGTGTAGATTGTTGGAATGAATGTTAATTGTGGGACTGAATGTCAATATCGCTGCGAGAAAGTAAAAAAGGTGTATTTCAATGAGTACTTTTTAGCTGTATTAACGTGGATTAATGTGTAAATTGTGGGAATGAAAGTTGATATCACTGAAAACAAGTAAAAAAGGAGTGTTTCAATCAGTGTTTTATAGCTGTATTAACATGGATTCATGTGTAAAGTGAGGGTATGAAGATTAATATCACTAAAAACAAGTAAAAATGGTGCATTTCAATCAGTCAGTTTTGCATGTATTAACATTGATTCATGTGTAAATTGTGGGATTGAATGCTAATACCGTGGAAAAGAAGTAAAAAAGTTTTGTTTCAATCAGTAAGTTTTCGCTGTATTAACGTGGATTGATATATAAATTGTGGGAATGAATGTTAATATAACGGAAAAGAAGCAAACAAGTTGTAATTCAATCAGTGTTGTATAGCTGTATTGACGGGGATTCATGTATAAATTGTGGGAATGAATATTAATATCACTGAAAAAAAGTAAGAAAAGGTGTATTTCAATTGGTCAGTTTTAGCTGTATTAAAGACAAATCATTTATAAGTTGTGGTAATGAGTGTCAATATCACGGAAAAGAATTAAAAAAAGGTGTATTTCAGTCTGTCAGTTTTACCTGTATTAACGTTGACGTCTGTGTCAATTGTGGGAATCAATGTCAATATCACGGAAAACAAGTAAAAAAGGTGTATTACAATCAGTCAGGTTTAGCTGTATTAACGTGGAATCATGTGTAAATTGTGGGAATGAATGTTAAAATCACCGAAAAAAGTGAAAGTGTTGTATTTCAATCGGTCAGTTTTCGCTGTATTAACGTGGATTCATATGTAAATTGTGGGATTGAATGTTAATATCGCGGAAAAGAAGTAAAAAAGGTGTATTTTAATCAATCAGTTTTAGCTGTATTAACGTGGATTAATGTGTAAATTGTGGGAATGAAAGTTGATATCACTGAAAACAAGTAAAAAAGGAGTATTTCAATCAGTGTTTTATAGCTGTATTAACGTGGAATCATGTGTAAATTGTGGGAATGAATGTTAAAATCACCGAAAAAAGTGAAAGTGTTGTATTTCAATCGGTCAGTTTTCGCTGTATTAACGTGGATTCATGTGTAAATTGTGGGAATGAATGTGAATATCGCGGAAAAGAAGTAAAAACGTTTTGATTCAATCCGTGAGTTTTAGCTGTATTAATGTGAAGTTATGTGTAAATTGTGGAAATGAATGTTAATATAACGGAAAAGAACTAAAAAAGTTGTATTTCAATCAGTCACTTTTCGCTGTATTAACGTGGATTCATATGTAAATTGTGGGAATGAATGTTAATATAACGGAAAAGATGTAAAAAAGTTCTAATTCAATCAGTGTTTTATACCTGTATTAACGTGGATTCATGTGTAAATTGTGGGAATGAATGTTAATATCGCGGAAAAGAAGTAAACAAGTTTTGTTTCAATCCGTGAGTTTTAGCTGCATTAACGTGAAATTATGTGTAAACTGTGGGAATGAATGTTAAGATAACGGAAAAGAAGTAAAAAAGTTGTAATTGAACCAGTGTTTTATAGCTGTATTAACGTGGATTCATGTGTAAATTGTGGGAATGAAAGTTAATATCACTGAAAACAAGTAAAAAAAGTGTTCTTCAATCCCTCAGTTTTAGCTGTCTTAACATGGAATCATCTGTAAATTGTGGGAATGAAAGTTAATATCACTGAAAACAAGTAAAAGAAGTATATTTCAATCCGTCAGTTTTAGCTGTATTAACGAGAATCATCTGTAAATTGTGGGAATGAAAGCTACTATCACTGAAAACAAGTAAAACAAGTGCATTTTAATCAGTCAGTTTTAGCCGTATTAACGCGGATTCATGTGTAGATTGTTGGAATGACTGTTAATTGTGGGACTGAATGTCAATATCACTGCGAGAAAGTAAAAAAGGTGTATTTCAATGAGTACTTTTTAGCTGTATTAACGTGGATTAATGTGTAAATTGTGGGAATGAAAGTTGATATCACTGAAAACAAGTAAAAAAGGAGTATTTCAATCAGTGTTTTATAGCTGTATTAACGTGGAATCATGTGTAAATTGTGGGAATGAATGTTAAAATCACCGAAAAAAGTGAAAGTGTTGTATTTCAATCGGTCAGTTTTCGCTGTATTAACGTGGATTCATATGTAAATTGTGGGATTGAATGTTAATATCGCGGAAAAGAAGTAAAAAAGGTGTATTTTAATCAATCAGTTTTAGCTGTATTAACGTGGATTAATGTGTAAATTGTGGGAATGAAAGTTGATATCACTGAAAACAAGTAAAAAAGGAGTATTTCAATCAGTGTTTTAAAGCTGTATTAACGTGGAATCATGTGTAAATTGTGGGAATGAATGTTAAAATCACCGAATAAAGTGAAAGTGTTAAATTTCAATCGGTCAGTTTTCGCTGTATTAACGTGGATTCATATGTAAATTGTGGGAGTGAATGTTAATATCGCGGAAAAGAAGTAAAAAAGGTGTATTTTAATCAATCAGTTTTAGCTGTATTAACGTGGATTAATGAGTAAATTGTGGGAATGAAAGTTGATATCACTGAAAACAAGTAAAAAAGGAGTATTTCAATCAGTGTTTTATAGCTGTATTAACGTGGAATCATGTGTAAATTGTGGGAATGAATGTTAAAATCACCGAAAAAAGTGAAAGTGTTGTATTTCAATCGGTCAGTTTTCGCTGTATTAACGTGGATTCATATGTAAATTATGGGAATGAATGTTAATATGACGGAAAAGAAGTAAAAAAGTTGTATTCCGATCAATATGTTATAGCTGTATTAACGTGGATTCATGTGTAAATTGAGGGTATGAAGGTTAATATCACTAAAAACAAGTAAAAAGGGTGCATTTCAATCAGTCAGTTTTACATGTATTAACATTGATTCATGTGTAAATTGTGGGAATGAATGCTAATATCGTTGAAAAGAAGTAAAAAAGTTTTGTTTCAATCAGTAAGTTTTCGCTGTAGTAACGTGGATTGATATATAAATTGTGGAAATGAATGTTAATATAACGGAAAAGAAGCAAACAAGTTGTAATTTAATCAGTGTTGTATAGCTGTATTAACGAGGATTCATGTGTAAATTGTGGGAATGAACGTTAACATCATTAAAAACAACTAAAAATAGTGTATTCCAATCAGTCAGTTTTATCTGTCTTAACATGGATTCATGTATAAACTGTGGGAATGAATATTAATATCACTGAAAAAAAGTAAGAAAAGGTGTATTTCAATTGGTCAGTTTTAGCTGTATTAAAGACAAATCATTTATAAGTTGTGGTAATGAGTGTCAATATCACGGAAAAGAATTAAAAAAAGGTGTATTTCAGTCTGTCAGTTTTACCTGTATTAACGTTGACGTCTGTGTCAATTGTGGGAATCAATGTCAATATCACGGAAAACAAGGAGAAATGGTGTATTACAATCAGTCAGGTTTAGCTGTATTAACGTGGATTCATGTGTAAATTGTGGGAATGAATGTGAATATCGCGGGAAAGAAGTAAAAACGTTTTGATTCAATCCGTGAGTTTTAGCTGTATTAATGTGAAGTTATGTGCAAATTGTGGGAATGAATGTTAATATAACGGAAAAGAACTAAAAAAGTAGTATTTCAATCAGTCACTTTTCGCTGTTTTAACGTGGATTCATATGTAAATTGTGGGAATGAATGTTAATATAACGGAAAAGAAGTAAAAAAGTTGTAATGCAATCAGTGTTTTATAGCTGTATTAACGTCGATTCATGTGTAAATTGTGGGAATGAAAGTTAATATCACTGAAAACAAGTAAAAAAAAGTGTTCTTCAATCCGTCAGTTTTAGCTGTCTTAACGTGGAATCATCTGTAAATTGTGGGAATGAAAGTTAATATCACTGAAAACAAGTAAAAGAAGTATATTTCAATCCGTCAGTTTTAGCTGTATTAATGAGAATCATCTGTAAATTGTGGGAATGAAAGCTACTATCACTGAAAACAAGTAAAACAAGTGCATTTTAATTAGTCAGTTTTAGCCGTATTAACGCGGATTCATGTGTAGATTGTTGGAATGAATGTTAATTGTGGGACTGAATGTCAATATCACTGCGAGAAAGTAAAAAAGGTGTATTTCAATGAGTACTTTTTAGCTGTATTAACGTGGATTAATGTGTAAATTGTGGGAATGAAAGTTGATATCACTGAAAACAAGTAAAAAAGGAGTATTTCAATCAGTGTTTTATAGCTGTATTAACGTGGAATCATGTGTAAATTGTGGGAATGAATGTTAAAATCACCGAAAAAAGTGAAAGTGTTGTATTTCAATCGGTCAGTTTTCGCTGTATTAACGTGGATTCATATGTAAATTGTGGGATTGAATGTTAATATCGCGGAAAAGAAGTAAAAAAGGTGTATTTTAATCAATCAGTTTTAGCTGTATTAACGTGGATTAATGTGTAAATTGTGGGAATGAAAATTGATATCACTGAAAACAAGTAAAAAAGGAGTATTTCAATCAGTGTTTTATAGCTGTATTAACGTGGAATCATGTGTAAATTGTGGGAATGAATGATAAAATCACCGAAAAAAGTGAAAGTGTTGTATTTCAATCGGTCAGTTTTCGCTGTATTAACGTGGATTCATATGTAAATTGTGGGAATGAATGTTAATATGACGGAAAAGAAGTAAAAAAGTTGTATTCCGATAAATCTTTTATAGCTGTATTAACGTGGATTCATGTGTAAATTGAGGGTATGAAAGTTAATATCACTAAAAACAAGTAAAAAGGGTGCATTTCAATCAGTCAGTTTTGCATGTATTAACATTGATTCATGTGTAAATTGTGGGAATGAATGCTAATATCGTGAAAAAGAAGTAAAAAAGTTTTGTTTCAATCAGTAAGTTTTCGCTGTATTAACGTGGATTGATATATAAATTGTGGGAATCAATGTTAATATAACGGAAAAGAAGCAAACAAGTTGTAATTCAATCAGTGTTGTATAGCTGTATTAACGGAGATTCATGTGTAAATAGTGGGAATGAACGTTAATATCATTAAAAACAACTAAAAATAGTGTATTCCAATCAGTCAGTTTTATCTGTCTTAACATGGATTCATGTATAAATTGTGGGAATGAATATTAATATCACTGAAAAAAAGTAAGAAAAGGTGTATTTCAATTGGTCAGTTTTAGCTGTATTAAAGACAAATCATTGATAAGTTGTGGTAATGAGTGTCAATATCACGGAAAAGAATTAAAAAAAGGTGTATTTCAGTCTGTCAGTTTTACCTGTATTAACGTTGACGTCTGTGTCAATTGTGGGAATCAATGTCAATATCACGGAAAACAAGTAAAAAAGGTGTATTACAATCAGTCAGGTTTAGCTGTATTAACGTGGATTCATGTGTAAATTGTGGGAATGAATGTGAATATCGCGGAAAAGAAGTAAAAACGTTTTGATTCAATCCGTGAGTTTTAGCTGTATTAATGTGAAGTTATGTGTAAATTGTGGAAATGAATGTTAATATAACGGAAAAGAACTAAAAAAGTTGTATTTCAATCAGTCACTTTTCGCTGTATTAACGTGGATTCATATGTAAATTGTGGGAATGAATGTTAATATAACGGAAAAGATGTAAAAAAGTTCTAATTCAATCAGTGTTTTATACCTGTATTAACGTGGATTCATGTGTAAATTGTTGGAATGAATGTTAATATCGCGGAAAAGAAGTAAACAAGTTTTGTTTCAATCCGTGAGTTTTAGCTGCATTAACGTGAAATTATGTGTAAACTGTGGGAATGAATGTTAAGATAACGGAAAAGAAGTAAAAAGTTGTAATTGAACCAGTGTTTTATAGCTGTATTAACGTGGATTCATGTGTAAATTGTGGGAATGAAAGTTAATATCACTGAAAACAAGTAAAAAAAGTGTTCTTCAATCCGTCAGTTTTAGCTGTCTTAACGTGGAATCATCTGTAAATTGTGGGAATGAAAGTTAATATCACTGAAAACAAGTAAAAAAAGTATATTTTAATCGGTCAGTTTTAGCTGTATTAACGAGAATCATCTGTAAATTGTGGGAATGAAAGCTACTATCACTGAAAACAAGTAAAACAAGTGCATTTTAATCAGTCAGTTTTAGCCGTATTAACGCGGATTCATGTGTAGATTGTTGGAATGAATGTTAATTGTGGGACTGAATGTCAATATCACTGCGAGAAAGTAAAAAGGTGTATTTCAATGAGTACTTTTTAGCTGTATTAACGTGGATTAATGTGTAAATTGTGGGAATGAAAGTTGATATCACTGAAAACAAGTAAAAAAGGAGTGTTTCAATCAGTGTTTTATAGCTGTATTAACATGGATTCATGTGTAAAGTGAGGGTATGAAGATTAATATCACTAAAAACAAGTAAAAATGGTGCATTTCAATCAGTCAGTTTTGCATGTATTAACATTGATTCATGTGTAAATTGTGGGAATGAATGCTAATACCGTGGAAAAGAAGTAAAAAAGTTTTGTTTCAATCAGTAAGTTTTCGCTGTATTAACGTGGATTGATATATAAATTGTGGGAATGAATGTTAATATAACGGAAAAGAAGCAAACAAGTTGTAATTCAATCAGTGTTGTATAGCTGTATTGACGGGGATTCATGTATAAATTGTGGGAATGAATATTAATATCACTGAAAAAAAGTAAGAAAAGGTGTATTTCAATTGGTCAGTTTTAGCTGTATTAAAGACAAATCATTTATAAGTTGTGGTAATGAGTGTCAATATCACGGAAAAGAATTAAAAAAAGGTGTATTTCAGTCTGTCAGTTTTACCTGTATTAACGTTGACGTCTGTGTCAATTGTGGGAATCAATGTCAATATCACGGAAAACAAGTAAAAAAGGTGTATTACAATCAGTCAGGTTTAGCTGTATTAACGTGGAATCATGTGTAAATTGTGGGAATGAATGTTAAAATCACCGAAAAAAGTGAAAGTGTTGTATTTCAATCGGTCAGTTTTCGCTGTATTAACGTGGATTCATATGTAAATTGTGGGATTGAATGTTAATATCGCGGAAAAGAAGTAAAAAAGGTGTATTTTAATCAATCAGTTTTAGCTGTATTAACGTGGATTAATGTGTAAATTGTGGGAATGAAAGTTGATATCACTGAAAACAAGTAAAAAAGGAGTATTTCAATCAGTGTTTTATAGCTGTATTAACGTGGAATCATGTGTAAATTGTGGGAATGAATGTTAAAATCACCGAAAAAAGTGAAAGTGTTGTATTTCAATCGGTCAGTTTTCGCTGTATTAACGTGGATTCATATGTAAATTGTGGGAATGAATGTTAATATGACGGAAAAGAAGTAAAAAAGTTGTATTCCGATAAATCTTTTATAGCTGTATTAACGTGGATTCATGTGTAAATTGAGGGTATGAAGGTTAATATCACTAAAAACAAGTAAAAAGGGTGCATTTCAATCAGTCAGTTTTGCATGTATAAACATTGATTCATGTGTAAATTGTGGGAATGAATGCTAATATCGTGAAAAAGAAGTAAAAAAGTTTTGTTTCAATCAGTAAGTTTTCGCTGTATTAACGTGGATTGATATATAAATTGTGGGAATCAATGTTAATATAACGGAAAAGAAGCAAACAAGTTGTAATTCAATCAGTGTTGTATAGCTGTATTAACGGAGATTCATGTGTAAATTGTGGGAATGAACGTTAATATCATTAAAAACAACTAAAAATAGTGTATTCCAATCAGTCAGTTTTATCTGTCTTAACATGGATTCATGTATAAATTGTGGGAATGAATATTAATATCACTGAAAAAAAGTAAGAAAAGGTGTATTTCAATTGGTCAGTTTTAGCTGTATTAAAGACAAATCATTTATAAGTTGTGGTAATGAGTGTCAATATCACGGAAAAGAATTAAAAAAAGGTGTATTTCAGTCTGTCAGTTTTACCTGTATTAACGTTGACGTCTGTGTCAATTGTGGGAATCAATGTCAATATCACGGAAAACAAGTAAAAAAGGTGTATTACAATCAGTCAGGTTTAGCTGTATTAACGTGGATTCATGTGTAAATTGTGGGAATGAATGTGAATATCGCGGAAAAGAAGTAAAAACGTTTTGATTCAATCCGTGAGTTTTAGCTGTATTAATGTGAAGTTATGTGTAAATTGTGGAAATGAATGTTAATATAACGGAAAAGAACTAAAAAAGTTGTATTTCAATCAGTCACTTTTCGCTGTATTAACGTGGATTCATATGTAAATTGTGGGAATGAATGTTAATATAACGGAAAAGATGTAAAAAAGTTCTAATTCAATCAGTGTTTTCTAGCTGTATTAACGTGGATTCATGTGTAAATTGTGAGAATTAATGTTAATATCGCGGAAAAGAAGTAAAAAAGGTGTATTTCAATCAATCAATTTTAGCTCTATTAACGTGGATTCAGGTGTAAATTGTGGGAATGAATGTTAATATCGTGAAAAAGAAGTAAAAAAGTTTTGTTTCAATCAGTAAGTTTTCGCTGTATTAACGTGGATTGATATATAAATTGTGGGAATGAATGTTAATATAACGGAAAAGAAGCAAACAAGTTGTAATTCAATCAGTGTTGTATAGCTGTATTAACGGAGATTCATGTGTAAATTGTGGGAATGAACGTTAATATCACTAAAAACAACTAAAAATAGTGTATTACAATCAGTCAGTTTTATCTGTCCTAACATGGATTCATGTATAAATTGTGGGAATGAATATTTATATCACTGAAAAAAAGTAAGAAAAGGTGTATTTCAATTGGTCAGTTTTAGCTGTATTAAAGACAAATCATTTATAAGTTGTGGTAATGAGTGTCAATATCACGGAAACGAATTTAAAAAAGGTGTATTTCAGTGTGTCAGTTTTACCTGTATTAACGTTCACGTCTGTGTCAATTGTGGGAATCAATGTCAATATCACGGAAAACAAGTAAAAAAGGTGTATTACAATCAGTCAGGTTTAGCTGTATTGACGTGAATTCATGTGTAAATTTTTGGGAATGAATGTTAAAAACACTGAAAAGAAGAAAAAGAGTTGTATTTCAATCAGTCAGCTTTATCTGTATTAACGTGGATTCATGTGCAAATTGTGGGAATGTTAGTATCACGGAAAGGAAATAAAAACGTTTAGTTTCAATCCGTGAGTTTAGCTCTAATAACGTGAAATTATGTATAAATTGTGGGAATGAATATATATATAGTGGAAAAGGAGTAAAAAAGTTGTATTTAAATCAGTCACTTTTCGCTGTATTAACGTGGATTCATGTGTAAATTTTGGGAATGAATATTAATATAATGGAAAAGAAGTAAAAAAGTTGCATATCAATCAGTCACTTTTCGCTGTATTAACGTGGATTCATGTGTAAATTGTGGGAATGAATGTGAATATCGCGAAAAGGAAGTAAAAACGTTTTGTTTCAATCAGTGAGTTTTAGCTGTAATAACGTGAAATTATGTGTAAATTGTGAGAATGAATATTTATATAGTGGAAAAGAAGTAAAAAAGTTGTATTTCAATCAGTCACTTTTTGCTGTGTTAACGCGGATTCATGTGTAGATTGTTGGAATGAAAGTCAATATCACGGAAAACAAGTAAAAAAGGTGTATTTCAGTCTATCAGATTTACCTGGTTTAACGTTGACCTATGAGTAACTTGTGGGAATCAATGTCAATATCACGGAAAAAAAGTAAAAAAGGTGTATTTCAATCTGACAGCTTTGGCTGTAATAAGGACAAATGATTTATAAGTTGTGGGAATAGATGTCAATATCACGGAAAAGAATTAAAAAAAGGTGTATTTCAGTCTGTCAGTTTTACCTGTATTAAAGTTGACGTATGTGTCAATTGTGGGAGTCAATGTCAATATCACGGAAAACAAGTAAAAAAAGTTGTATTACAATCAGTCAGTTTTATCTGTATTAACGTGGATTCATGTGCAAATTGTGGGAATGTTAGTATCACGGAAAGGAAATAAAAACGTTTAGTTTCAATCCGTGAGTTTAGCTCTAATAACGTGAAATTATGTATAAATTGTGGGAATGAATATATATATAGTGGAAAAGGAGTAAAAAAGTTGTATTTAAATCAGTCACTTTCGCTGTATTAACGTGGATTCATGTGTAAATTTTGGGAATGAATATTAATATAATGGAAAAGAAGTAAAAAAGTTGCATTTCAATCAGTCACTTTTCGCTGTATTAACGTGGATTCATGTGTAAATTGTGGGAATGAATGTGAATATCGCGGAAAGGAAGTAAAAACGTTTTGTTTCAATCAGTGAGTTTTAGCTGTAATAACGTGAAATTATGTGTAAATTGTGAGAATGAATATTTATATAGTGGAAAAGAAGTAAAAAAGTTGTATTTCAATCAGTCACTTTTTGCTGTGTTAACGTGGATTCATATGTAAATTGTGGGAATGAAAGCTAATATCACTGAAAACAAGTGAAACAAGTGTATTTTAATCAGTCAGTTTTAGCCGTAGTAACGCGGATTAATGTGTAGATTGTTGGAATGAAAGTCAATATCACGGAAAACAAGTAAAAAAGGTGTATTTCAGTCTATCAGATTTACCTGGTTTAACGTTGACCTATGAGTAACTTGTGGGAATCAATGTCAATATCACGGAAAAAAAGTAAAAAAAGGTGTATCTCAATCTGACAGCTTTGGCTGTAATAAGGACAAATGATTTATAAGTTGTGGGAATAGATGTCAATATCACGGAAAAGAATTAAAAAAAGGTGTATTTCATTCTGTCAGTTTTACCTGTATTAAAGTTGACGTATGTGTCAATTGTGGGAGTCAATGTCAATATCACGGAAAACAAGTAAAAAAAGGTGTATTACAATCAGTCAGTTTTAGATGTATTAACGTGGATTCATGTGTAAATTGTGGGAATGAATGTGAATATTGCGGAAAAGAAGTAAAAACGTTTTGTTTCAATCCGTGAGTTTTAGCTGTATTAACGTGGATTCATGTGTAAACCGAGGGTATGACGGTTAATATCACTAAAAACAAGTAAAAAGGGTGCCATTTCAATCAGTCAGCTTTTGCTGTACTAACGTGGAATCGTGAGTAAAGTGTGGGGATCGATGTTATTATCAGGAAAAGAAGAAAAACGTTACATTAGAATAAGTCAGTTTTACATGTTTTAACGGGAACATTTGTGTGGGTTGTGGTAGCGAATGTTAATATGACTGTGAAAAAGTAGAAAAGGTCTATTTCAGTCAGTCAGTTTTAGCTGTATTAACGTGGATTCATGTGTAAATTGTGGGAATGAATGTGAATAACGCGGAAAAGAAGCAAAAACGTTTTGTTTCAATCCGTGAGTTTTAGCTGTATTAACGTGGATTCATGTGTAAACTGAGGGTATGAAGGTTAATATCACTAAAAACAAGTAAAAAGGGTGCCAATTAATCAGTCAGTTTTACATGTATTAACGTTGACGTATGGGTAAATTATGGGAATGAATGTCAATATCACTGCGAAAAAGTAAAAAAGGTGTATTTCAATCAGTTTTTTTTTAGCTGTATTAACGTGGATTCTTGTGTAAATTGTGGGAATGAAGGTTAATATCACTGAAACAAGTAAAAAAAGTGTTCTTCAATCCGTCAGTTTTAGCTGTCTTAACGTGGAATCATCTGTAAATTGTGGGAATGAAAGTTAATATAACTGAAAACAAGTAAAAGAAGTATATTTCAATCCGTCAGTTTTAGCTGTATTAACGTGGAATCATCTGTAAATTGTGGGAATGAAAGCTACTATCACTGAAAACAAGTAAAACAAGTGCATTTTAATCAGTCAGTTTTAGCCGTATTAACGCGGATTCATGTGTAGATTGTTGGAATGAATGTTAATTGTGGGACTGAATGTCAATATCACTGCGAGAAAGTAAAAAAGGTGTATTTCAATGAGTACTTTTTAGCTGTATTAACGTAGATTAATATGTAAATTGTGGGAATGAAAGTTGATATCACTGAAAACAAGTAAAAAAGGAGTATTTCAATCAGTGTTTTATAGCTGTATTAACGTGGAATCATGTGTAAATTGTGGGAATGAATGTTAAAATCACCGAAAAAAGTGAAAGTGTTGTATTTCAATCGGTCAGTTTTCGCTGTATTAACGTGGATTCATATGTAAATTGTGGGAGTGAATGTTAATATCGCGGAAAAGAAGTAAAAAAGGTGTATTTTAAACAATCAGTTTTAGCTGTATTAACGTGGAATCATCTGTAAATTGTGGGAATGAAAGCTACTATCACTGAAAACAAGTAAAACAAGTGCATTTTAATCAGTCAGTTTTAGCCGTATTAACGCGGATTCATGTGTAGATTGTTGGAATGAATGTTAATTGTGGGACTGAATGTCAATATCACTGCGAGAAAGTAAAAAAGGTGTATTTCAATGAGTACTTTTTAGCTGTATTAACGTAGATTAATATGTAAATTGTGGGAATGAAAGTTGATATCACTGAAAACAAGTAAAAAAGGAGTATTTCAATCAGTGTTTTATAGCTGTATTAACGTGGAATCATGTGTAAATTGTGGGAATGAATGTTAAAATCACCGAAAAAAGTGAAAGTGTTGTATTTCAATCGGTCAGTTTTCGCTGTATTAACGTGGATTTATATGTAAATTGTGGGAATGAATGTTAATATAACGGAAAAGATGTAAAAAAGTTCTAACTCAATCAGTGTTTTATAGCTGTATTAACGTGGATTCATGTGAAAATTGTGGGAATTAATGTTAATATCGCGGAAAAGAAGTAAAAAAGGTGTATTTCAATCAATCAATTTTAGCTGTATTAACGTGGATTCAGGCGTATATTGTGGGAATGAATGTGAATATCGCGGAAAAGAAGTAAAAACGTTTTGATTCAATCCGTGAGTTTTAGCTGTATTAATGTGAAGTTATGTGTAAATTGTGGAAATGAATGTTAATATAACGGAAAAGAACTAAAAAAGTTGTATTTCAATCAGTCACTTTTCGCTGTATTAACGTGGATTCATATGTAAATTGTGGGAATGAATGTTAATATAACGGAAAAGATGTAAAAAAGTTCTAACTCAATCAGTGTTTTATAGCTGTATTAACGTGGATTCATGTGAAAATTGTGGGAATTAATGTTAATATCGCGGAAAAGAAGTAAAAAAGGTGTATTTCAATCAATCAATTTTAGCTGTATTAACGTGGATTCAGGTGTAAATTGTGGGAATGAATGTTAATATCGCGGAAAAGAAGTAAACAAGTTTTTTTTCAATCCGTGAGTTTTAGCTGCATTAACGTGAAATTATGTGTAAATTGTGGGAATGAATGTTAAGATAATGGAAAAGAAGTAAAAAAGTTGTAATTGAACCAGTGTTTTATAGCTGTATTAACGTGGATTCATGTGTAAATTGTGGGAATGAAGGTTAATATCACTGAAGAGAAGTAAAAACGGTGTATTTAAATCCGTCAGTTTTAGCTGTATTAACGTTGAATCATCTGTAAATTGTGGGAATGAAAGTTAATATCACTGAAAACAAGTAAAGCAACTGTATTTTAATCACTCAGTTTTAGCCGTATTAACGCGGATTCATGTGTAGATTGTTGGAATGAATGTTAATATCACTAAAACAAGTAAAAAGAGTGCATTTCAATCAGTCAGTTTTACATGTATTAACGTTGACGTATGGGTAAATTATGGGAATGAATCTCAATATCACTGCGAAAAAGTAAAAAAGGTGTATTTCAATCAGTTTTTTTTAGCTGTATTAACGTGGATTCTTGTGTAAATTGTGGGAATGAAGGTTACTATCACTGAAACAAGTAAAAAAGGTGTATTTCAATCAGTCAGCTTTAGCTGTATTAACGTGGAATCGTGAGTAAAGTGTGGGAATCGATGTTATTATCAGGAAAAGAAGAAAAACGTTACATTATAATAAGTCAGTTTTACCTGTTTTAACGGGAACATTTGTGTGGGTTGTGGTAACGAATGTTAATATGACTGTGAAAAAGTAGAAAAGGTCTATTTCAGTCAGTCAGTTTCAGCTGTATTAACGCGGATTCATGTGTAAAATGTGGGAATGAATGTTAATATCACTGAGAACAAGAAAAACAAGTATATTTCAATCCGTCAGTTTTAGCTGTATTAACGTGGAATCATCTGTAAATTGTGGGAATGAATGTTAATATCACTGAGAACAAGAAAAACAAGTATATTTCAATCCGTCAGTTTTAGCTGTATTAACGTGGAATCATCTGTAAATTGTGGGAATGAAAGTTAAAATCACTGAAAACAAGTAAAACAAGTGTTTTTCAATACGTCAGTTTTAGCTGTATTATTGTGGAATCATCTGTAAATTGTGGGACTGAATGTTAATATCACTGAGAACAAGAAAAACAAGTATATTTCAATCCGTCAGTTTTAGCTGTATTAACGTGGAATCATCTGTAAATTGTGGGAAAGAAAGTTAAAATCACTGAAAACAAGTAAAACAAGTGTTTTTCAATACGTCAGTTTTAGCTGTATTATCGTGGAATCATCTGTAAATTGTGGGAATGAAAGTTAATATCACTGAAAACAAGTAAAACAAGTGTATTTTAATCAGTCCGTTTTAGCCGTATTAACGCGGATTCATGTGTAGATTGTTGGAATGAATGTTAATGTCACTAAAACATGTAAAAAGAGTGCATTTCAATCAGTCAGTTTTACCTGTATTTACGTGGACGTATGGGCAAATTGTGGTACTGAATGTCAATGTCACTGCGAGAAAGTAAAAAAGGTGTATTTCAATCAGTGTTTTATAGCTATATTAACGTGAAATCATGTGTAAATTGTGGGAATCAATGTTAAAGTGTTTATGCAACGAATTTTTACATAGTGTTTTTATTTCAAAAATCTATAGATTTCAATGCACTGATTAACGTGGCGCAAGTAAAATTTGCAAATTATGTACACTTCTTTCGCTATTAACCTTCAAAGTAGGCAATTTTGACCTTTTTCGTGCGAAAATTGAACATCACTGTGATGTCATCAAACGTCGCGTCTGCAACGTCAAGCACGCTTCCTTCTATTGAAATTCGACATGGCGAGCTGTGAGCGAGCACACACATGATGGGTATCTCGTCTCGGGAGCAAATAAATCATACAATTATTTACATGTCGTAGAGATACATAACGGAGACAATTGTACGATTACTCAGTGTTGCGAAAAAGTATCGTTTCATGATGTTGCTGATAGTATTTCAAAACCAATCAAACAGAACAAGGCCTTTTTAAGGAGTTCAGGAGACAGACATCATTCGCACCCACCGACTAGGATAACAGGATTTTATTCATTATAGCGCTCATTTTTGTTTTGAAATAAAGAGAGATATTGGGAAAGAATTAAAGATGAGAATAAAGCTAAAATCAAACGCTATTCCTGCAATAGATGCAGTAAACAAGCTCGTAAACCAACCCGTGTGAAGCTCAGCTTTACTCGGGCCTAAGCACTTCTCGCCCGGAGTTGTTAGGCCCGAGCCGACCAAAACAAATGTCAGAAGATTTAGCTTTTTGGGGTGATATCGAAGGAAATTTAATTTCCGAAGTTTCTAAAAATAATTCAATGTCTGCAATTTTGAGCTATAATAAATTGTTTCAAAAAAAAAGACCTGGGATAAGCCAAACCAGGGCTACGTGTCGTTCCACAGCAACTCGAAGCAACAATGGCGACGCGGGATGACGTCACATTTTTTGGAGGTACCCATTTTCAAACTTAAATTGTGTCTCTAACGTTAAACAAAATGACACCAATTTTTTTAGAACGACGGCTAAACGATTCGCCCTTATGTTGGTTCAGCCGGAGCTCAAATATCCCCACCCTGAGTGGAGCTATTAAAAAAAACCAAACGACGTTGGAAAAAACCCATTGACTTCCATTGCGAGAAATAATATGGGTCATCACTGTGACGTCACAGCGTTGCAATATTTTTCGCAAAAGGTGGCCTGATTCAAGGTGAAAATAAAGTAACTTATACTTGTCAGATGCACGTCAAAATTGAATCAAACTGACAAGTACATCTTTGGCTTTCATTTCAAATAAAAAAATCGATATGTCAAATTTCGTTGCATTAGCACTTTAATATCACTGTGAAAAAGTAGAAAAGGTGTATTTCAGTCAGTCAGTTTTAGCTGTATTAACGCGGATTCATGTGTAAATTGTGGGAATGAATGTTAGTATCGCAGAAAAGAAGTAAAAACGTTTTGTCTCAATCAGTGAGTTTTAGCTGTAATAACGTGAAATTATGTGTAAATTGTGGGAATGAATATTAATATAATGGAAAAGAAGTAAAAAAGTTGCATTTCAATCAGTCACTTTTCGCTGTATTAACGTGGATTCAAATGTAAATTGTGGGAATGAATGTTAAGATAACGGAAAAGAAGTAAAAAGTTGTAATTGAACCAGTGTTTTATAGCTGTATTAACGTGGATTCATGTGTAAATTGTGGTAACGAATGTTAATATCACGGAAAAACGTAAAACAGGTGCATTTCAATCAGTATGTTTTAGCGCTATTGACGTGAATTCATGTGTAAATTTTTGGGAATGAATGTTAAAAACACTGAAAAGAAGAAAAAAAGTTGTATTTCAATCAGTCAGCTTTATCTGTATTAACGTGGATTCATGTGCAAATTGTGGTAACGAATGTTAATATAATGGAAAAGAAGTAAAAAAGTTGCATTTCAATCAGTCACTTTTCGCTGTATTAACGTGGATTCATGTGTAAATTGTGGGAATGAATGTTAGTATCGCAGAAAAGAAGTAAAAACGTTTTGTCTCACTCATGGAGTTTTAGCTGTAATAACGTCAAATTATGTATAAATTGTGGGAATGAATATATATATAGTGGAAAAGGAGTAAAAAAGTTGTATTTAAATCAGTCACTTTTCACTGTATTAACGTGGATTCATATGTAAATTGTGGGAATGAATGTTAAGATAACGGAAAAGAAGTAAAAAAGTTGTAATTGAACCAGTGTTTTATAGCTGTATTAACGTGGATTCATGTGTAAATTGTGGTAACGAATGTTAATATCACGGAAAAACGTAAAACAGGTGCATTTCAATCAGTATGTTTTAGCGCTATTGACGTGAATTCATGTGTAAATTTTTGGGAATGAATGTTAAAAACACTGAAAAGAAGAAAAAAAGTTGTATTTCAATCAGTCAGCTTTATCTGTATTAAAGTGGATTCATGTGCAAATTGTGGTAACGAATGTTAATATAATGGAAAAGAAGTAAAAAAGTTGCATTTCAATCAGTCACTTTCCGCTGTATTAACGTGGATTCATGTGTAAATTGTGGGAATGAATGTTAGTATCGCAGAAAAGAAGTAAAAACGTTTTGTCTCACTCATTGAGTTTTAGCTGTAATAACGTCAAATTATGTATAAATTGTGGGAATGAATATATATATAGTGGAAAAGGAGTAAAAAAGTTGTATTTAAATCAGTCACTTTTCGCTGTATTAAAGTGGATTCATGTGTAAATTGTGGGAATGAATGTTAATATGACGGAAAAGAAGTAAAAAAGTTGTATTCCGATCAATATTTTATAGCTGTATTAACGTGGATTCATGTGTAAATTGTGGGAATGAAGGTTGATATCACTGAAGAGAAGTAAAAACCGTGTATTTAAATCCGTCAGTTTTAGCTGTATTAACGTTGAATCATCTGTAAATTGTGGGAATGAAAGTTAATATCACTGAAAACAAGTAAAACAACTGTATTTTAATCACTCAGTTTTAGCCGTATTAACGCGGATTCATGTGTAGATTGTTGGAATGAATGTTAATATCACTAAAACAAGTAAAAAGAGTGCATTTCAATCAGTCAGTTTTACCTGTATTTACGTGGACTTATGGGTGAATTATGAGAATGAATGTCAATATCACTGCAAAAAAGGAAAAAAGGTGTATTTCAATCAGCATTTTATAGCTGTATTAACGTGGAATCATGTGTAAATTGTGTGAATGCAGGTTAATATCACTGAAAACAAGTAAAAAAAGTGTATTTCCATCAGTCAGTTTTAGCTGTATTAACATGGATTCATGTGTAAATTGTGGAAATGAATGTTAGAATCACAGAACAAAAGTAAAAATGTTGTATTTCAATCAGTCAGTTTTTGCTTTATTAACGTGGATTCATATGTAGATTGTGGTAACGAATGTTAATATCACGGAAAAACGTAAAACATGTGCATTTCAATCAGTATGTTTTAGCGGTATTGACGTGAATTCATGTGTAAATTTTTGGGAATGAATGTTAAAAACACTGAAAAGAAGAAGAAGAGTTGTATTTCAATCAGTCAGCTTTATCTGTATTAACGTGGATTCATGTGCAAATTGTGGGAATGTTAGTATCACGGAAAGGAAATAAAAACGTTTAGTTTCAATCCGTGAGTTTAGCTCTAATAACGTGAAATTATGTATAAATTGTGGGAATGAATATATATATAGTGGAAAAGGAGTAAAAAAGTTGTATTTAAATCAGTCACTTTTCGCTGTATTAACGTGGATTCATGTGTAAATTGCGGGAATGAATGTTAATATGACGGAAAAGAAGTAAAAAAGTTGTATTTCAATCAGTCAGCTTTATCTGTATTAACGTGGATTCATGTGCAAATTGTGGTAACGAATGTTAATATAATGGAAAAGAAGTAAAAAAGTTGCGTTTCAATCAGTCACTTTCCGCTGTATTAACGTGGATTCATGTGTAAATTGTGGGAATGAATGTTAGTATCGCAGAAAAGAAGTAAAAGCGTTTTGTCTCAATCATTGAGTTTTAGCTGTAATAACGTCAAATTATGTATAAATTGTGGGAATGAATATATATATAGTGGAAAAGGAGTAAAAAAGTTGTATTTAAATCAGTCACTTTTCGCTGTATTAACGTGGATTCATGTGTAAATTGTGGGAATGAATGTTAATATGACGGAAAAGAAGTAAAAAAGTTGTATTCCGATCAATATTTTATAGCTGTATTAACGTGGATTCATGTGTAAATTGTGGGAATGAAGGTTAATATCACTGAAGAGAAGTAAAAACGGTGTATTTAAATCCGTCAGTTTTAGCTGTATTAACGTTGAATCATCTGTAAATTGTGGGAATGAAAGTTAATATCACTGAAAACAAGTAAAACAACTGTATTTTAATCACTCAGTTTTAGCCGTATTAACGCGGATTCATGTGTAGATTGTTGAAATGAATGTTAATATCACTAAAACAAGTAAAAAGAGTGCATTTCAATCAGTCAGTTTTACCTGTATTTACGTGGACTTATGGGTGAATTATGAGAATGAATGTCAATATCACTGCAAAAAAGGAAAAAAGGTGTATTTCAATCAGCATTTTATAGCTGTATTAACGTGGAATCATGTGTAAATTGTGTGAATGAAGGTTAATATCACTGAAAACAAGTAAAAAAAGTGTATTTCCATCAGTCAGTTTTAGCTGTATTAACATGGATTCATGTATAAATTGTGGAAATGAATGTTAGAATCACAGAACAAAAGTAAAAATGTTGTATTTCAATCAGTCAGTTTTTGCTTTATTAACGTGGATTCATATGTAAATTGTGGTACCGAATGTTAATATCACGGAAAAACGTAAAACATGTGCATTTCAATCAGTATGTTTTAGCGGTATTGACGTGAATTCATGTGTAAATTTTTGGGAATGAATGTTAAAAACACTGAAAAGAAGAAAAAGAGTTGTATTTCAATCAATCAGCTTTATCTGTATTAACGTGGATTCATGTGCAAATTGTGGGAATGTTAGTATCACGGAAAGGAAATAAAAACGTTTAGTTTCAATCCGTGAGTTTAGCTCTAATAACGTGAAATTATGTATAAATTGTGGGAATGAATGTTAGTATCGCGGAAAAGAAGTAAAAACGTTTTGTTTCAATCAGTGAGTTTTAGCTGTAATAACGTGAAATTATGTGTAAATTTTGGGAATGAATATTAATATAATGGACAAGAAGTAAAAAAGTTGCATTTCAATCAGTCAGTTTTCGCTGTATTAACGTGGATTCATATGTAAATTGTGGGAATGAATGTTAATATCACTGAGAACAAGAAAAACAAGTATATTTCAATCCGTCAGTTTTAGCTGTATTATCGTGGAATCATCTGTAAATTGTGGGAATGAAAGTTAATATCACTGAAAACAAGTAAAACAAGTGTATTTTAATCAGTCCGTTTTAGCCGTATTAACGCGGATTCATGTGTAGATTGTTGGAATGAATGTTAATGTCACTAAAACAAGTAAAAAGAGTGCATTTCAATCAGTCAGTTTTACCTGTATTTACGTGGACGTATGGGCAAATTGTGGTACTGAATGTCAATGTCACTGCGAGAAAGTAAAAAAGGTGTATTTCAATCAGTGTTTTATAGCTATATTAACGTGAAATCATGTGTAAATTGTGGGAATCAATGTTAAAGTGTTTATGCAACGAATTTTTACATAGTGTTTTTATTTCAAAAATCTATAGATTTCAATGCACTGATTAACGTGGCGCAAGTAAAATTTGCAAATTATGTACACTTCTTTCGCTATTAACCTTCAAAGTAGGCAATTTTGACCTTTTTCGTGCGAAAATTGAACATCACTGTGATGTCATCAAACGTCGCGTCTGCAACGTCAAGCACGCTTCCTTCTATTGAAATTCGACATGGCGAGATGTGAGCGAGCACACACATGATGGGTATCTCGTCTCGGGAGCAAATAAATCATACAATTATTTACATGTCGTAGAGATACATAACGGAGACAATTGTACGATTACTCAGTGTTGCGAAAAAGTATCGTTTCATGATGTTGCTGATAGTATTTCAAAACCAATCAAACAGAACAAGGTCTTTTTAAGGAGTTCAGGAGACAGACATCATTCGCACCCACCGACTAGGATAACAGGATTTTATCCATTATAGCGCTCATTTTTGTTTTGAAGTAAAGAGAGATATTGGGAAAGAATTAAAGATGAGAATAAAGCTAAAATCAAACGCTATTCCTGCAATAGATGCAGTAAACAAGCTCGTAAACCAACCCGTGTGAAGCTCAGCTTTACTCGGGCCTAAGCACCTCTCGCCCGGAGTTGTTAGGCCCGAGCCGACCAAAACAAATGTCAGAAGATTTAGCTTTTTGGGGTGATATCGAAGGAAATTTAATTTCCGAAGTTTCTAAAAATAATTCAATGTCTGCAATTTTGAGCTAAAATAAATTGTTTCAAAAAAAAAGACCTGGGATAAGCCAAACCAGAGCTACGTGTCGTTCCACAGCAACTCGAAGCAACAATGGCGACGCGGGATGACGTCACATTTTTTGGAGGTACCCATTTTCAAACTTAAATTGTGTCTCTAACGTTAAACAAAATGACACCAATTTTTTCAGAACGACGGCTAAACGATTCGCCCTTATGTTGGTTCAGCCGGAGCTCAAATATCCCCACCCTGAGTGGAGCTATTAAAAAAAACCAAACGACGTTGGAAAAAACCCATTGACTTCCATTGTGAGAAATAATATGGGTCATCACTGTGACGTCACAGCGTTGCAATATTTTTCGCAAAAGGTGGCCTGATTCAAGGTGAAAATAAAGTAACTTATACTTGTCAGATGCACGTCAAAATTGCATCAAACTGACAAGTACATCTTTGGCTTTCATTTCAAATAAAAAAATCGATATCTCAAATTTCGTTGCATTAGCACTTTAATATCACTGTGAAAAAGTAGAAAAGGTGTATTTCAGTCAGTCAGTTTTAGCTGTATTAACGCGGATTCATGTGTAAATTGTGGGAATGAATGTTAAGATAACGGAAAAGAAGTAAAAAGTTGTAATTGAACCAGTGTTTTATAGCTGTATTAACGTGGATTCATGTGTAAATTGTGGTAACGAATGTTAATATCACGGAAAAACGTAAAACAGGTGCATTTCAATCAGTATGTTTTAGCGCTATTGACATGAATTCATGTGTAAATTTTTGGGAATGAATGTTAAAAACACTGAAAAGAAGAAAAAAAGTTGTATTTCAATCAGTCAGCTTTATCTGTATTAACGTGGATTCATGTGCAAATTGTGGTAACGAATGTTAATATAATGGAAAAGAAGTAAAAAAGTTGCATTTCAATCAGTCACTTTCCGCTGTATTAACGTGGATTCATGTGTAAATTGTGGGAATGAATGTTAGTATCGCAGAAAAGAAGTAAAAACGTTTTGTCTCAATCATTGAGTTTTAGCTGTAATAACGTCAAATTATGTATAAATTGTGGGAATGAATATATATATAGTGGAAAAGGAGTAAAAAAGTTGTATTTAAATCAGTCACTTTTCGCTGTATTAACGTGGATTCATATGTAAATTGTGGGAATGAATGTTAAGATAACGGAAAAGAAGTAAAAAAGTTCTAATTCAACCAGTGTTTTATAGCTGTATTAACGTGGATTCATGTGTAAATTGTGGTAACGAATGTTAATATCACGGAAAAACGTAAAACAGGTGCATTTCAATCAGTATGTTTTAGCGCTATTGACGTGAATTCATGTGTAAATTTTTGGGAATGAATGTTAAAAACACTGAAAAGAAGAAAAAAAGTTGTATTTCAATCAGTCAGCTTTATCTGTATTAACGTGGATTCATGTGCAAATTGTGGTAACGAATATTAATATAATGGAAAAGAAGTAAAAAAGTTGCATTTCAATCAGTCACTTTCCGCTGTATTAACGTGGATTCATGTGTAAATTGTGGGAATGAATGTTAGTATCGCAGAAAAGAAGTAAAAACGTTTTGTCTCAATCATTGAGTTTTAGCTGTAATTACGTCAAATTATGTATAAATTGTGGGAATGAATATATATATAGTGGAAAAGGAGTAAAAAAGTTGTATTTAAATCAGTCACTTTTCGCTGTATTAACGTGGATTCATGTGTAAATTGTGGGAATGAATGTTAATATGACGGAAAAGAAGTAAAAAAGTTGTATTCCGATCAATATTTTATAGCTGTATTAACGTGGATTCATGTGTAAATTGAGGGTATGAAGGTTAATATCACTAAAAACAAGTAAAAAGGGTGCATTTCAATCAGTCAGTTTTACATGTATTAACATTGATTCATGTGTAAATTGTGGGAATGAATGCTAATATCGTGGAAAAGAAGTAAAAAGTTTTGTTTCAGTCAGTAAGTTTTCGCTGTATTAACGTGGATTGATATATAAATTGTGGGAATGAATGTTAATATAACGGAAAAGAAGCAACAAGTTGTATTTCAATCAGTCAGCTTTATCTGTATTAACGTGGATTCGTGTGCAAATTGTGGTAACGAATGTTAATATAATGGAAAAGAAGTAAAAAAGTTGCATTTCAATCAGTCACTGTTCGCTGTATTAACGTGGATTCATGTGTAAATTGTGAGAATGAATGTTAGTATCGCAGAAAAGAAGTAAAAACGTTTTGTCTCAATCAGTGAGTTTTAGCTGTAATAACGTGAAATTATGTATAAATTGTGGGAATGAATATATATATAGTGGAAAAGGAGTAAAAAAGTTGTATTTAAATCAGTCACTTTTCGCTGTATTAACGTGGATTCATGTGTAAATTGTGGGAATGAATATAAATATAATGGAAAAGAAGTAAAAAAGTTGCATTTCAATCAGTCACTTTTCGCTGTATTAACGTGGATTCATATGTAAATTGTGGGAATGAATGTTAATATATGGGAAAAGAAGTAAAAAAGCTGTATTTCGATCAGTGTTTTATAGCTGTATTAACGTGGATTCTTGTGTAAATTGTGGGAATGAAGGTTAATATCACTGAAAACAAGTAAAAAAGGTGTATTTCAATCAGTCAGCTTTAGCTGTATTAACGTGGAAACGTGAGTAAAGTGTGGGAATCGATGTTAATATCAGGAAAAGAAAAAAAACATTACATTAGAATAAGTCAGTTTTACCTGTTTTAACGGGAACATTTGTGTGGGTTGTGGCAACGAATGTTAATATGACTGTGAAAAAGTAGAAAAGGTCTATTTCAGTCAGTCAGTTTTAGCTGTATTAGCATGGATTCATGTGTAAATTGTGGGAATGAATGTTAGTATCGCGGAAAAGAAGTAAAAACGTTTTGTTTCAATCAGTGAGTTTTAGCTGTAATAACGTGAAATTATGTGTAAATTGTGGGAATGAATATTAATATAATGGACAAGAAGTAAAAAAGTTCCATTTCAATCAGTCAGTTTTCGCTGTATTAACGTGGATTCAGGTGTAAATTGTGGGAATGAACGTTAATATCGCGGAAAAGAAGTAAACAAGTTTTGTTTCAATCCGTGAGTTTTAGCTGCATTAACGTGAAATTATGTGTAAATTGTGGGAATGAATATTAATATAATGGAAAAGAAGTAAAAAAGTTGCATTTCAATCAGTCACTTTTCGCTGTTATAACGTGGATTCATATGTAAATTGTGGGAATGAATGTTAATATCACAAAAAAAAGCAAAAACGGTGTATTCCAATCAGGCAGTTTTATCTGTCTTAACATGGATTCTTGTATAAATTGTGGGAAAGAATATTAATATCACTGAAAACAAGTAAGAAAAGGTGTATTTCAATCGGTCAGTTTTAGCTGTATTAAAGACAAATCATTTATAAATTGTGGTAATGAAAGTCAAATATCACGGAAAACGAGAAAAAAAATGTTCATTTCAGTCTGTCAGTTTTACCTGGTTTAACGTTGACGTATGAGTAAATTTTGGGAATCAATGTCAATATCACGGAAAACAAGTACAAAATGGTGTATTTCAATCAGTCAGTTTTAGCTGTATTAACGTGAAGTTATGTGTAAATTTTGGGAATGAATGTTAATATAACGGAAAAGAAGTAAAAAAGTTGTATTCCAATCAGTATTTTATAGCTGTATTAACTTGGATTCATGTGTAAATTGAGGGAATGAAGGTTAATATCACTAAAAACAAGGAAAAAGGGTGCATTTCAATCAGTCAGTTTTACATGTATTAACGTTGACGTATGGGTAAATTATGGGAAAGAATGTCAATATCACTGCGAGAAAGTTAAAAAAGGTATATTTCACTCAGTATTTTTTAGCTGTATTAACGTGGATTCATGTGTAAATTGTGGGAATGAAAGTTCATACCACTATGAAAAAGTGGAAAAGGTGTATTTCAGTCAGTGAGTTTTAGCTGTATTAACGCGGATTCATGTGTAAATTGTGGGAATGTTAGTATCGCGGAAAAGAAGTAAAAACGTTTAGTTTCAATCAGTGAGTTTTAGCTGTAATAACGTGAAATTATGTATAAATTGTTCGAATGAATGTTAATATATGGGAAAAGAAGTAAAAAAGCTGTATTTCGATCATTGTTTTATAGCTGTATTAACGTGGATTCTTGTGTAAATTGTGGGAATGAAGGTTAATATCACTGAAAACAAGTAAAAAAGGTGTATTTCAATCAGTCAGCGTTAGCTGTATTAACGTGGAATCGTGAGTAAAGTGTGGGAATCGATGTTAATATCAGGAAAAGAAGAAAAACATTACATTAGAATAAGTCAGTTTTACCTGTTTTAACGGGAACATTTGTGTGGGTTGTGGTAACGAATGTTAAAATGACTGTGAAAAAGTAGAAAAGGTCTATTTCAGTCAGTCAGTTTTAGCTGTATTAACGCGGATTCATGTGTAAATTGTGGGAATGAATGTTAGTATCACGGAAAAGAAGTACAAACGTTTTGTTTCAATCAGTGAGTTTTAGCTGAAATAACGTGAAATTATGTGTAAATTGTGGGAATGAATATTAATATAATGGACAAGAAGTAAAAAAGTTGCATTTCAATCAGTCAGTTTTCGCTGTATTAATGTGGATTCATATGTAAATTGTGGGAATGAATGTTAATATAACGGAAAAGAAGTAAAAAAGTTGTAATTCAATCAGTGTTTTATAGCTGTATTAACGTCGATTCATGTGTAAATTGTTGGAATGAAGGGTAATATCACTGAAGAGAAGTAAAAACGGTGTATTTCAATCAGTCAGCTTTAGCTGTATTAACGTGGAATCATGTGTAAATTGTGGGAATGAAAGTTAATATCACTGAAAACAAGTAAAAAAAGTGTTTTTCAATACGTCAGTTTTAGCTGTATTATCGTGGAATCATCTGTAGATTGTGGGAATGGATGTTAATATCACTGAGAACAAGAAAAACAAGTATATTTCAATCCGTCAGTTTTAGCTGTATTAATGTGGAATCATCTGTAAATTGTGGTAACGAATGTTAATATCACGGAAAAACGTAAAACAGGTGCATTTCAATCAGTATGTTTTAGCGCTATTGACGTGAATTCATGTGTAAATTTTTGGGAATGAATGTTAAAAACACTGAAAAGAAGAAAAAAAGTTGTATTTCAATCAGTCAGCTTTATCTGTATTAACATGCAAATTGTCTGGATTCATGTGCAAATTGTGGTAACGAATGTTAATATAATGTAAAAGAAGTAAAAAAGTTGCATTTCAATCAGTCACTTTTCGCTGTATTAACGTGGATTCATATGTAAATTGTGGGAATGAATGTTAATATAACGGAAATAAAGTAAAAAAGTTGTACTTCAATCAGTGTTTTATAGCTGAATTAACGTGGATTCATGTGTAAGTTGTGGGAATGAAGGTTAATATCACTGAAGAGAAGTAAAAACGGTGTATTTCAATCAGTCCGATTTAGCTGTATTAACGTGGAATCAAGTGTAAATTGTGGGAATGAAAGTTAATATCACTGAAAACAAGTAAAAAAGTGTTCTTCAATCCGTCAGTTTTAGCTGTCTTAACGTGGAATCATCTGTAAATTGTGGGAATGAAAGTTAATATCACTGAAAACAAGTAAAAGAAGTATATTTCAATCCGTCAGTTTTAGCTGTATTAACGTGGAATCATCTGTAAATTGTGGGAATGAAAGCTACTATCACTGAAAACAAGTAAAACAAGTGCATTTTAGTCAGTCAGTTTTAGCCGTATTAACGCGGATTCATGTGTAGATTGTTGGAATGAATGTTAATTGTGGGACTGAATGTCAATATCACTGCGAGAAAGTAAAAAAGGTGTATTTCAATGAGTACTTTTTAGCTGTATTAACGTGGATTAATGTGAAAATTGTGGGAATGAAAGTTGATATCACTGGAAACAAGTAAAAAAGGAGTATTTCAATCAGTGTTTTATAGCTGTATTAACGTGGAATCATGTGTAAATTGTGGGAATGAATGTTAAAAGCACCGAAAAAAGTTAAAGTGTTGTATTTCAATCGGTCAGTTTTAGCTGTATTAACGTGGATTAATGTGTAAATTGTGGGAATGAAAGTTAATATCACTGAAAACAAGTAAAAAAGGAGTATTTCAATCAGTGTTTTATAGCTGTATTAACGTGGAATCATGTGTAAATTGTGGGAATGAATGTTAAAATCACCGAAAAAAGTGAAAGTGTTGTATTTCAATCGGTCAGTTTTCGCTGTATTAACGTGGATTCATATGTAAATTGTGGGAATGAATGTTAATATGACGGAAAAGAAGTAAAAAAGTTGTATTCCGATCAATATTTTATAGCTGTATTAACGTGGATTCATGTGTAAATTGAGGGTATGAAGGTTAATATCACTAAAAACAAGTAAAAAGGGTGCATTTCAATCAGTCAGTTTTACATGTATTAACATTGATTCATGTGTAAATTGTGGGAATGAATACTAATATCGTGAAAAAGAAGTAAAAAAGTTTTGTTTCAATCAGTAAGTTTTCGCTGTATTAACGTGGATTGATATATAAATTGTGGGAATGAATGTTAATATAACGGAAAAGAAGCAAACAAGTTGTAATTCAATCAGTGTTGTATAGCTGTATTAACGGAGATTCATGTGTAAATTGTGGGAATGAACGTTAATATCATTAAAAACAACTAAAAATAGTGTATTCCAATCAGTCAGTTTTATCTGTCTTAACATGGATTCATGTATAAATTGTGGGAATGAATATTAATATCACTGAAAAAAAATAAGAAAAGGTGTATTTCAATTGGTCAGTTTTAGCTGTATTAAAGACAAATCATTTATAAGTTGTGGTAATGAGTGTCAATATCACGGAAAAGAATTAAAAAAAGGTGTATTTCAGTCTGTCAGTTTTACCTGTATTAACGTTGACGTCTGTGTCAATTGTGGGAATCAATGTCAATATCACGGAAAACAAGTAAAAAAGGTGTATTACAATCAGTCAGGTTTCGCTGTATTAACGTGGATTCATGTGTAAATTGTGGGAATGAATGTGAATATCGCGGAAAAGAAGTAAAAACGTTTTGATTCAATCCGTGAGTTTTAGCTGTATTAATGTGAAGTTATGTGTAAATTGTGGGAGTTAATATTAAGATAACGGAAAAGAAGTAAAAAAGTTGTAATTGAACCAGTGTTTTATATCTGTATTAACGTGGATTCATGTGTAAATTGTGGGAATGAAGGTTAATATCACTGAAGAGAAGTAAAAACGGTGTATTTAAATCGGTCAGTTTTAGCTGTATTAACGTTGAATCATCTGTAAATTGTGGGAATGAAAGTTAATATCACTGAAAACAAGTAAAACAACTGTATTTTAATCACTTAGTTTTAGCCGTATTAACGCGGATTCATGTGAAGATTGTTGGAATGAATGTTAATATCACTAAAACAAGTAAAAAGAGTGCATTTCAATCAGTCAGTTTTACCTGTATTTACGTGGACTTATGGGTGAATTATGAGAATGAATGTCAATATCACTGCAAAAAGAGAAAAAAGGTGTATTTCAATCAGCATTTTATAGCTGTATTAACGTGGAATCATGTGTAAAATGTGTGAATGAAGGTTAATATCACTGAAAACAAGTAAAAAAAGTGTATTTCCATCAGTCAGTTTTAGATGTATTAACATGGATTCATGTGTAAATTGTGGAAATGAATGTTAGAATCACAGAACAAAAGTAAAAATGTTGTATTTCAATCAGTCAGTTTTTGCTTTGTTAACGTGGATTCATATGTAAATTGTGGGAATGAATGTTAATATAACGGAATAGAAGTAAAAAGTTGTATTTCAATCAGTGTTTTATAGCTGTATTAACGTGGATTCATGTGTAAATTGTGTTAACGAATGTTAATATCACGGAAAAACGTAAAACAGGTGCATTTCAATCAGTATGTTTTAGCGGTATTGACGTGAATTCATGTGTAAATTTTTGGGAATGAATGTTAAAAACACTGAAGAGAAGAAAAAGAGTTGTATTTCAATCAGTCAGCTTTATCTGTATTAACGTGGATTCATGTGCAAATTGTGGGAATGTTACTATCACGGAAAGGAAATAAAAACGTTTAGTTTCAATCCGTGAGTTTAGCTCTAATAACGTGAAATTATGTATAAATTGTGGGAATGAATATATATATAGTGGAAAAGGAGTAAAAAAGTTGTATTTAAATCGGTCACTTTTCGCTGTATTAACGTGGATTCATGTGTAAATTTTGGGAATGAATATTAATATAATGGAAAAGAAGTAAAAAAGTTGCATTTCAATCAGTCACTTTTCGTTGTATTAACATGGATTCATGTGTAAATTGTGGGAATGAATGTGAATATCGCGGAAAGGAAGTAAAAACGTTTTGTTTCAATCAGTGAGTTTTAGCTGTAATAACGTGAAATTATGTGTAAATGGTGGGAATGAATATTCATATAGTGGAAAAGAAGTAAAAAAGTTGTATTTCAATCAGTCACTTTTTGCTGTATTAACGTGGATTCATATGTAAATTGTGGGAATGAAAGCTAATATCACTGAAAACAAGTGAAACAAGTGTATTTTAATCAGTCAGTTTTAGCCGTATTAACGCGGATTAATGTGTAGATTGTTGGAATGAATGTTAATATCACTGAAAACAAGTAAAAAAAGATGTATTTCAATTGGTCATTTTTACCTGTATTAAAGACAAATCATTTATAAGTTGTGGTAATGAAAGTCAATATCACGGAAAACAAGTAAAACAGGTGTATTTCAGTCTATCAGATTTACCTGGTTTAACGTCGACGTATGAGTAACTTGTGGGAATCAATGTCAATATCACGGAAAAAAAGTAGAAAAAGGTGTATTTCAATCTGACAGCTTTGGCTGTAATAAAGACAAATGATTTATAAGTTGTGGGAATAAATGTCAATATCACGGAAAAGAATTAAAAAAAGGTGTATTTCAGTCTGTCAGTTTTACTTGTATTAAAGTTGACGTATGTTTCAATTGTGGGAGTCAATGTCAATATCACGGAAAACAAGTAAAAAAAGGTGTATTACAATCAGTCAGTTTTAGATGTATTAACGTGGATTCATGTGTAAATTGTGGGAATGAATGTGAATATCGCGGAAAAGAAGTAAAAACGTTTTGTTTCAATCCGTGAGTTTTAGCTGTATTAACGTGGATTCATGTGTAAACTGAGGGTATGAAGGTTAATATCACTAAAAACAAGTAAAAAGGGTGCCATTTAATCAGTCAGTTTTACATGTATTAACGTTGACGTATGGGTAAATTATGGGAATGAATGTCAATATCACTGCGAAAAAGTAAAAAAGGTGTATTTCAATTAGTTTTTTTTAGCTGTATTAACGTGGATTCTTGTGTAAATTGTGGGAATGAAGGTTAATATCACTGACACAAGTAAAAAAATTGTTCTTCAATCCGTCAGTTTTAGCTGTCTTAACGTGGAATCATCTGTAAATTGTGGGAATGAAAGTTAATATAACTGAAAACAAGTAAAAGAAGTATATTTCAATCCGTCAGTTTTAGCTGTATTAACGTGGAATGATCTGTAAGTTGTGGGAATGAAAGCTACTATCACTGAAAACAAGTAAAACAAGTGCATTTTAATCAGTCAGTTTTAGCCGTATTAACGCGGATTCAAGTGTAGATTGTTGGAATGAATGTTAATTGTGGGACTGAATGTCAATATCACTGCGAGAAAGTAAAAAAGGTCTATTTCAATGAGTACTGTTTAGCTGTATTAACGTGGATTAATGTGCAAATTGTTGGAATGAAAGTTGATATCACTGAAAACAAGTAAAAAAGGAATATTTCAATCAGTGTTTTATAGCTGTATTAACGTGGAATCATGTGTAAATTGTGGGAATGAATGTTAAAATCACCGAAAAAAGTGAAAGTGTTGTATTTCAATCGGTCAGTTTTCGCTGTATTAACGTGGATTCATATGTAAATTTTGGGAGTGAATGTTAATATCGCGGAAAAGAAGTAAAAAAGGTGTATTTTAATCAATCAGTTTTAGCTGTATTAACGTGGATTAATGTGTAAATTGTGGGAATGAAAGTTGATAACACTGAAAACAAGGAAAAAAAGAGTATTTCAATCAGTGTTTTATAGCTGTATTAACGTGGAATCATGTGTAAATTGTGAGGAATGAATGTTAAAATCACCGAAAAAAGTGAAAGTGTTGTATTTCAATCGGTCAGTTTTCGCTGTATTAACGTGGATTCATATGTAAATTGTGGGAATGAATGTTAATATGACGGAAAAGAAGTAAAAAAGTTGTATTTCGATCAATATTTTATAGCTGTATTAACGTGGATTCATGTGTAAATTGAGGGTATGAAGGTTAATATCACTAAAAACAAGTAAAAAGGGTGCATTTTAATCAGTCAGTTTTACATGTATTAACATTGATTCATGTGTAAATTGTGGGAATGAATGCTAATATCGTAGAAAAGAAGTAAAAAAGTTTTGTTTCAATCAGTAAGTTTTCGCTGTATTAACGTGGATTGATATATAAATTGTGGGAATGAATGTTAATATAACGGAAAAGAAGCAAACAAGTTGTAATTCAATCAGTGTTGTATAGCTGTATTAACGGGGATTCATGTGTAAATTGTGGGAATGAACGTTAATATCATTAAAGACAACTAAAAATAGTGTATTCCAATCAGTCAGTTTTATCTGTCTTAACATGGATTCATGTATAAATTGTGGGAATGAATATTAATATCACTGAAAAAAAGTAAGAAAAGGTGTATTTCAATTGGTCAGTTTTAGCTGTATTAAAGACAAATCATTTATAAGTTGTGGTAATGAGTGTCAATATCACGGAAAAGAATTAAAAAAAGGTGTATTTCAGTCTGTCAGTTTTACCTGTATTAAAGTTGACGTATGTGTCAATTGTGGGAGTCAATGTCAATATCACGGAAAACAAGTAAAAAAAGGTGTATTACAATCAGTCAGTTTTAGATGTATTAACGTGGATTCATGTGTAAATTGTGGGAATGAATGTGAACATCGCGGAAAAAAAGTAAAAACGTTTTGTTTCAATCCGTGAGTTTTAGCTGTATTAACGTGGATTCATGTGTAAACTGAGGGTATGAAGGTTAATATCACTAAAAACAAGTAAAAAGGGTGCCATTTAATCAGTCAGTTTTACATGTATTAACGTTGACGTATGGGTAAATTATGGGAATGAATGTCAATATCACTGCGAAAAAGTAAAAAAGGTGTATTTCAATCAGTTTTTTTTAGCTGTATTAACGTGGATTCTTGTGTAAATTGTGGGAATGAAGGTTAATATCACTGAAACAAGTAAAAAAAGTGTTCTTCAATCCGTCAGTTTTAGCTGTCTTAACGTGGAATCATCTGTAAATTGTGGGAATGAAAGTTAATATAACTGAAAACAAGTAAAAGAAGTATATTTCAATCCGTCAGTTTTAGCTGTATTAACGTGGAATCATCTGTAAATTGTGGGATTGAAAGCTACTATCACTGAAAACAAGTAAAACAAGTGCATTTTAATCAGTCAGTTTTAGCCGTATTAACGCGGATTCATGTGTAGATTGTTGGAATGAATGTTAATTGTGGGACTGAATGTCAATATCACTGCGAGAAAGTAAAAAAGGTCTATTTCAATGAGTACTTTTTAGCTGTATTAACGTGGATTAATGTGCAAATTGTTGGAATGAAAGTTGATATCACTGAAAACAAGTAAAAAAGGAGTATTTCAATCAGTGTTTTATAGCTGTATTAACGTGGAATCATGTGTAAATTGTGGGAATGAATGTTAAAATCACCGAAAAAAGTGAAAGTGTTGTATTTCAATCGGTCAGTTTTCGCTGTATTAACGTGGATTCATATGTAAATTGTGGGAGTGAATGTTAATATCGCGGAAAAGAAGTAAAAAAGGTGTATTTTAATCAATCAGTTTTAGCTGTATTAACGTGGATTAATGTGTAAATTGTGGGAATGAAAGTTGATATCACTGAAAACAAGTAAAAAAAGAGTATTTCAATCAGTGTTTTATAGCTGTATTGACGTGGAATCATGTGTAAATTTTGGGGAATGAATGTTAAAATCACCGAAAAAAGTGAAAGTGTTGTATTTCAATCGGTCAGTTTTCGCTGTATTAACGTGGATTCATATTTAAGTTATGGGAATGAATGTTAATATGACGGAAAAGAAGTAAAAAAGTTGTATTTCGATCAATATTTTATAGCTGTATTAACGTGGATTCATGTATAAATTGTGGGAATGAATATTAATATCACTGAAAAAAGTAAGAAAAGGTGTATTTCAATTGGTCAGTTTTAGCTGTATTAAAGACAAATCATTTATAAGTTGTGGTAATGAGTGTCAATATCACGGAAAAGAATTTAAAAAAGGTGTATTTCAGTCTGTCAGTTTTACCTGTATTAACGTTGACGTCTGTGTCAATTGTGGGAATCAATGTCAATATCACGGAAAACAAGTAAAAAAGGTGTATTACAATCAGTCAGGTTTAGCTGTATTAACGTGGATTCATGTGTAAATTGTGGGAATGAATGTGAATATCGCGGAAAAGAAGTAAAAACGTTTTGATTCAATCCGTGAGTTTTAGCTGTATTAATGTGAAGTTATGTGTAAATTGTGGAAATGAATGTTAATATAACGGAAAAGAACTAAAAAAGTTGTATTTCAATCAGTCACTTTTCGCTGTATTAACGTGGATTCATATGTAAATTGTGGGAATGAATGTTAATATAACGGAAAAGATGTAAAAAAGTTCTAACTCAATCAGTGTTTTATAGCTGTATTAACGTGGATTCATGTGAAAATTGTGGGAATTAATGTTAATATCGCGGAAAAGAAGTAAAAAAGGTGTATTTCAATCAATCAATTTTAGCTGTATTAACGTGGATTCAGGTGTAAATTGCGGGAATGAATGTTAATATCGCGGAAAAGAAGTAAACAAGTTTTGTTTCAATCCGTGAGTTTTAGCTGCATTAACGTGAAATTATGTGTAAATTGTGGGAATGAATGTTAAGATAACGGAAAAGAAGTAAAAAAGTTGTAATTGAACCAGTGTTTTATAGCTGTATTAACGTGGATTCATGTGTAAATTGTGGGAATGAAGGTTAATATCACTGAAGAGAAGTAAAAACGGTGTATTTATATCCGTCAGTTTTAGCTGTATTAACGTTGAATCATCTGTAAATTGTGGGAATGAAAGTTAATATCACTGAAAAAAAGTAAAACAACTGTATTTTAATCACTCAGTTTTAGCCGCATTAACGCGGATTCATGTGTAGATTGTTGGAATGAATGTCAATATCACTGCAAAAAAGGAAAAAAGGTGTATTTCAATCAGCATTTTATAGCTGTATTAACGTGGAATCATGTGTAAATTGTGTGAATGACGGTTAATATCACTGAAAAGAAGTAAAAAAAGTGTATTTCCATCAGTCAATTTTAGCTGTATTAACATGGATTCATGTGTAAATAATAATAATAATAATAATATATTGGTTTTACCCACAGTTTCTACTTCTGCGCGCTTGCAGTAAGTTTGCTCAACTGTGAACATTTTTGTAAACTTTGTTATGTAAGTATTAAAATTTTGAAATTAAAATTAGTAAAAGTCAGATTGTGTTAGACATAAGAAATGTTTTTAGTGTCGTTTTAAAGTTTTCTGTAGATCTTATCATCCTAAGATCACTAGGGAGATTATTCCATAACATTGGACCCGCTCTCCCAAAACACCGATCACCATATTTACCATTACTGGCCTTCACCTGCACTGTGTTGTAGCGTGTACTTTGGACCTGAATTTTGTCTTTCAAAACATCTGGTGCATCACCCCATACACATTTATGCACAATAAGACAAATCTTGAATGCAATCCTCTCCTTTATTTTTAACCAATGTAGTTCCTTGAACAATGGACTTAGGTGCCTTCTGCTAAATTTGGACACGTTGCAAGCAACTCGCAATGCTGTGTTTTGAACACATTGAAGTCTTTGAATTAGAATATTCGGGATGTTTATGAATAGTGCATTAAATTGTGGAAATGAATGTTAGAATCACAGAACAAAAGTAAAAATGTTGTATTTCAATCAGTCAGTTTTTGCTTTATTAACGTGGATTCATATGTAAATTGTGGTAACGAATTTTAATATCACGGAAAAACGTAAAACAGGTGCATTTCAATCAGTATTTTTTAGCGGTATTGACGTGAATTCATGTGTAAATTTTTGGGAATGAATGTTAAAAACACTGAAAAGAAGAAAAAGAGTTGTATTTCAATCAGTCACCTTTATCTGTATTAACGTGGATTCATGTGCAAATTGTGGGAATGTTAGTATCACGGAAAGGAAATAAAAACATTTAGTTTCAATCCGTGAGTTTAGCTCTAATAACGTGAAATTATGTATAAATTGTGGGAATGAATATATATATAGTGGAAAAGGAGTAAAAAAGTTGTATTTAAATCAGTCACTTTTCGCTGTATTAACGTGGATTCATGTGTAAATTTTGGGAATGAATATTAATATAATGGAAAAGAAGTAAAAAAGTTGCATTTCAATCAGTCACTTTTCGCTGTATTAACGTGGATTCATGTGTAAATTGTGGGAATGAATATGAATATCGCGGAAAGGAAGTAAAAAAGGTGTAATTCAATCAGTGTTTTATAGCTATATTAGCGTGAAATCATGTGTAAATTGTGGGAATCAATGTTAAAGTGTTTATGCAACGAATTTTTACATAGTGTTTTTATATCAAAAATCTATAGATTTCAATGCACTGATTAACGTGGCGCAAGTAAAATTTGCAAATTATGTACACTTCTTTCGCTATTAACCTTCAAAGTAGGCAATTTTGACTTTTTTCGTGCGAAAACTGAACATCACTGTGATGTCATCAAACGTCGCGTCTGCAACGTCAAGCACGCTTCCTTCTATTGAAATGCGACATGGCGAGCTGTGAGCGAGCACACACATGACGGGTATCTCGTCTCGGGAGCAAATAAATCATCAAATTATTTACATGTCGTAGAGATACATAACGGAGACAATTGTACGATTACTCAGTGTTGCGAAAAAGTATTGCTTCATGATGTTGCTGATAGTATTTCAAAACCAATCAAACAGAACAAGGTCTTTTTAAGGAGTTCAGGAGACAGACATCATTCGCACCCACCGACTAGGATAACAGGATTTTATTCATTATAGCGCTCATTTTTGTTTGAAGTAAAGAGAGATATTGGGAAAGAATTAAAGATGAGAATAAAGCTAAAATCAAACGCTATTCCTGCAATAGATGCAGTAAACAAGCTCGTAAACCAACCCGTGTGACCTCAGCTTTACTGGGCCTAAGCACTTCTGCCCGGAGTGGTTAGGCCCGAGCCGACCAAAACAAATGTCAGAAGATTTAGCTTTTTGGGGTGATATCGAAGGAAATTTAATTTCCGAAGTTTCTAAAAATAATTCAATGTCTTCAATTTTGAGCTAAAATAAGTTGTTTTAAAAAAAAAGACCTGGGATAACCAAACCAGGGCTACGTGTCGTTCCACAGCAACTCGAAGCAACAATGGCGACGCGGGATGACGTCACATTTTTTGGAGGTACCCATTTTCAAACTTAAATTGTGTCTCTAACGTTAAACAAAATGACACCAATTTCTTCAGAACAACGGCTAAAAGATTCGCCCTTATGTTGGTTCAGCCGCAGCTCAAATATCCCCACCCTGAGTGGAGCTATCAAAAAAAACCAAGCGATGTTGGAAAAAACCCATTGACTTCCATTGCGAGAAATAATATGGGTCATCACTGTGACGTCACAGCGTTGCAATATTTTTCGCAAACGGTGGCCTGATTCAAGGTGAAAATAAAGTAACTTATACTTGTCAGATGCACGTCAAAATTGCATCAAACTGACAAGTACATCTTTGGCTTTCATTTCAAATAAACTAATCTATATCTATATAAATTTCGTTGCATTAGCACTTTAACATCACTGTGAAAAAGTAGAAAAGGTGTATTTCAGTCAGTCAGTTTTAGCTGTATTAACGCGGATTCATGTGTAAATTGTGGGAATGAATATTAATATAATGGAAAAGAAGTAAAAAAGTTGCATTTCAATCAGTCACTTTTCGCTGTATTAACGTGGATTCATATGTAAATTGTGGGAATGAATGTTAAGATAACGGAAAAGAAGTAAAAAAGTTGTAATTGAGCCAGTGTTTTATAGCTGTATTAACGTGGATTCATGTGTAAATTGTGGTAACGAATGTTAATATCACGGAAAAACGTAAAACAGGTGCATTTCAATCAGTATGTTTCAGCGCTATTGACGTGAATTCATGTGTAAATTTTTGGGAATGAATGTTAAAAACACTGAAAAGAAGAAAATAAGTTGTATTTCAATCAGTCAGCTTTATCTGTATTAACGTGGATTCATGTGCAAATTGTGGTAACGAATGTTAATATAATGGAAAAGAAGTAAAAAAGTTGCATTTCAATCAGTCACTTTTCGCTGTATTAACGTGGATTCATATGTAAATTGTGGGAATGAATGTTAATATAACGGAAATAAAGTAAAAAAGTTGTACTTCAATCAGTGTTTTATAGCTGTATTAACGTGGATTCATGTGTAAGTTGTGGGAATGAAGGTTAATATCACTGAAAAGAAGTAAAAACGGTGTATTTCAATCAGTCCGATTTAGCTGTATTAACGTGGAATCAAGTGTAAATTGTGGGAATGAAAGTTAATATCACTGAAAACAAGTAAAAAAAGTGTTCTTCAATCCGTCAGTTTTAGCTGTTTTAACGTGGAATCATCTGTAAATTGTGGGAATGAAAGTTAATATCACTGAAAACAAGTAAAAGAAGTATATTTCAATCCGTCAGTTTTAGCTGTATTAACGTGGAATCATCTGTAAATTGTGGGAATGAAAGCTACTATCACTGAAAACAAGTAAAACAAGTGCATTTTAATCAGTCAGTTTTAGCCGTATTAACGCGGATTCATGTGTAGATTGTTGGAATGAATGTTAATTGTGGGACTGAATGTCAATATCACTGCGAGAAAGTAAAAAAGGTGTATTTCAATGAGTACTTTTTAGCTGTATTAACGTGGATTAATGTGTAAATTGTGGGAATGAAAGTTGATATCACTGAAAACAAGTAAAAAAGGAGTATTTCAATCAGTGTTTTATAGCTGTATTAACGTGGAATCATGTGTAAATTGTGGGAATGAATGTTAAAATCACCGAAAAAAGTGAAAGTGTTGTATTTCAATTGGTCAGTTTTCGCTGTATTAACGTGGATTCATATGTAAATTGTGGGAGTGAATGTTAATATCGCGGAAAAGAAGTAAAAAAGGTGTATTTTAATCAATCAGTTTTAGCTGTATTAACGTGGATTAATGTGTAAATTGTGGGAATGAAAGTTGATATCACTGAAAACAAGTAAAAAGGGAGTATTTCAATCAGTGTTTTATAGCTGTATTAACGTGGAATCATGTGTAAATTGTGGGAATGAAGGTTAATATCACTAAAAACAAGTAAAAAAGGTGCATTTCAATCAGTGAGTTTTACATGTATTAACATTGATTCATGTGTAAATTGTGGGAATGAATGCTAATATCGTGGAAAAGAAGTAAAAAAGTTTTGCTTCAATCAGTAAGTTTTCGCTGTATTAACGTGGATTGATATATAAATTGTGGGAATGAATGTTAATATAACGGAAAAGAAGCAAACAAGTTGTAATTCAATCAGTGTTGTATAGCTGTATTAACGGGGATTCATGTGTAAATTGTGGGAACGAACGTTAATATCATTAAAAACAACTAAAAATAGTGTATTCCAACCAGTCAGTTTTATCTGTCTTAACATGGATTCATGTATAAATTGTGGGAATGAATGTTAAAATCACTGAAAAAAAGTAAGAAAAGGTGTATTTCAATTGGTTAGTTTTAGCTGTATTAAAGACAAATCATTTATAAGTTGTGGTAATGAGTGTCAATATCACGGAAAAGAATTAAAAAAAGGTGTATTTCAGTTTGTCAGTTTTACCTGTATTAACGTTGACGTCTGTGTCAATTGTGGGAATCAATGTCAATATCACGGAAAACAAGTAAAAATGGTGTATTACAATCAGTCAGGTTTAGCTGTATTAACGTGGATTCATGTGTAAATTGTGGGAATTAATGTTAATATCGCGGAAAAGATGTAAAAAAGGTGTATTTCAATCAATCAATTTTAGCTGTATTAACGTGGATTCAGGTGTAAATTGTGGGAATGAATGTTAATATCGCGGAAAAGAAGTAAACAAGTTTTGTTTCAATCCCTGAGTTTTAGCTGCATTAACGTGAAATTATGTGTAAATTGTGGGAATGAATGTTAAGATAACGGAAAAGAAGTAAAAAAGTTGTAATTGAACCAGTATTTTATAGCTGTATTAACGGGGATTCATGTGTAAATTGTGGGAATGAAGGTTAATATCACTGAGGAGAAGTAAAAACGGTGTATTTAAATCCGTCAGTTTTAGCTGTATTAACGTTGAATAATCTGTAAATTGTGGGAATGAAAGTTAATATCACTGAAAACAAGTAAAACAACTGTATTTTAATCACTCAGTTTTAGCCGTATTAACGCGGATTCATGTGTAGATTGTTGGAATGAATGTTAATATCACTAAAACAATTAAAAAGAGTGCATTTCAATCAGTCAGTTTTACCTGTATTTACGTGGACTTATGGGTGAATTATGAGAATTAATGTCAATATCACTGCAAAAAAGGAAAAAAGTGTATTTCAATCAGCATTTTATAGCTGTATTAACGTGGAATCATGTGTAAATTGTGTGAATGAAGGTTAATATCACTGAAAACAAGTAAAAAAAGTGTATTTCCATCAGTCAGTTTTAGCTGTATTAACATGGATTCATGTGTAAATTGTGGAAATGAATGTTAGAATCACAGAACAAAAGTAAAAATGTTGTATTTCAATCAGTCAGTTTTTGCTTTATTAACGTGGATTCATGTGCAAATTGGGGGAATGTTAGTATCACGGAAAGGAAATAAAAACGTTTAGTTTCAATCCGTGAGTTTAGCTTTAATAACGTGAAATTATGTATAAATTGTGGGAACGAATATATATATAGTGGAAAAGGAGTAAAAAAGTTGTATTTAAATCAGTCACTTTTCGCTGTATTAACGTGGATTCATGAGTAAATTGTGGGAATGAATTGGAATATCGCGGAAAGGAAGTAAAAACGTTTTGTTTCAATCAGTGAGTTTTAGCTGTAATAACGTGAAATTATGTGTAAATTGTGGGAATGAATATTTATATAGTGGAAAAGAAGTAAAAAAGTTGTATTTCAATCAGTCACTTTTTGCTGTATTAACGTGGATTCATATGTAAATTGTGGGAATGAAAGCTAATATCACCGAAAACAAGTGAAACAAGTGTATTTTAATCAGTCAGTTTTAGCCGTATTAACGCGGATTCATGTGTAGATTGTTGGAATGAATGTTAATATCACTGAAAACAAGTAAGAAAAGATGCATTTCAATTGGTCATTTTTAGCTGTACTAAAAACAAATCATTTATAAGTTGTGGTAATGAACGTCAATATCACGGAGAACAAGTAAAAAAAGGTGTATTTCAGTCTGTCAGTTTTAGCTGTTTTAAAGTTGACGTATTAGTAAATTGTGGAAATCAATGTCAATATCACGGAAAAAAAGTAAAAAAGGTGTATTTCAATCAGTCAGTTTTAGCTGTATTAACGTGGATTCACGTGTAAATTGTGGGAATGAATGTTAATATCGCAGAAAGGAAGTAAAAAAATTTTGTTTCAATCCGTGAGTTTCAGCTGCATTAACGTGAAGTTATGTGTAAAATGTGGGAATGAATGTTAATATCACTGAAGAGAAGTAAAAACGGTGTATTTCAATCAGTCAAATTTAGCTGTATTAACGTGAGATCATGTGTAAATTGTGGGAATGAAAGTTAATATCACTGAAAACAAGTAAAACAAGTGCATTTTAATCAGTCAGTTTTACATGTATTAACGTTGATTCATGTGTAAATTGTGGGAATGAAAGCTACTATCACTGAAAACAAGTAAAACAAGTGCATTTTAATCAGTCAGTTTTAGCCGTATTAACGCTGATTCATGTGTAGATTGTTGGAATGAATGTTAATATCACTAAAACAAATAAAAAGAGTGCATTTCAATCAGTCAGTTTTACCTGTATTTACGTGGACGTGTGGGCAAATTGTGGGACTGAATGTCAATATCACTGCGAGAAGGTATAAAAGGTGTATTTCAATGAGTATTTTTAGCTGTATTAACGTGCATTAATGTGTAAATTGAGGGAACGAAAGTAGATATCCCAAAAAAACAAGTAAAAAAGCTGTATTTCAATCAGTGTTTTATAGCTGTATTAATGTGAAATCATGTGTAAATTGTGGGAATGAAGGTTAATATCGCTGAAAACAAGTAAAAAAAGTGTATTTCCATCAGTCAGTGTGAGCTGTATTAACATGGATTCATGTGTAAATTGTGGGAATGAATGTTAAAATCACCGAAAAGAAAAAAAAAGTTGTCTTTCAATCAGTCGGCTTTATCTGTATTAACGTGGGTTCATGTGCAAATTGTGGTAACGAATGTTAATATCACAAAAAAAGTAAAAATGGTGTATTCCAATCAGTCAGTTTTATTTGTCTTAACATGGATTCATGTATAAATTGTGGGAATCAATGTCAATATCACGAAAAACAAGTACAAAAGAATGTATTTCAATCAGTCAGCTTTAGCTGTATTAACGTGGATTCATGTGTAAATTGTGGGAATTAATGTTAAGATCGCGGAAAAGAAGTAAAAAAGTTTTGTTTCAATCCGTGAGTTTTAGCTGTATTAACGTGAAGTTATGTCTAAATTTTGGGAATGAATGTTAGTATTACGGAAAAGAAGTAAAAAAGCTGTATTTCAATCAGTGTTTTATAGCTGTATTAATGTGAAATCATGTGTAAATTGTGGGAATGAAGGTTAATATCGCTGAAAACAAGTAAAAAAAGTGTATTTCCATCAGTCAGTGTGAGCTGTATTAACATGGATTCATGTGTAAATTGTGGGAATGAATGTTAAAATCACCGAAAAGCAAAAAAAAGTTGTCTTTCAATCAGTCGGCTTTATCTGTTTTAACGTGGGTTCATGTGCAAATTGTGGTAACGAATGTTAATATCACAAAAAAAGTAAAAATGGTGTATTCCAATCAGTCAGTTTTATTTGTCTTAACATGGATTCATGTATAAATTGTGGGAATCAATGTCAATATCACGGAAAAGAAGTACAAAAGAATGTAATTCAATCAGTCAGCTTTAGCTCTATTAACGTGGCTTCATGTGTAAATTGTGGGAATTAATGTTAATATCGCGAAAAAGAAGTAAAAAAGTTTTGTTTCAATCCGTGAGTTTTAGGTGTATTAACGTGGAATCATCTGTAAATTGTGGGAATGAAAGTTAATATCACTGAAAACAAGTAAAACAAGTATATTTCAATCCGTCAGTTTTAGCTGTATTAACGTGGAATCATCTGTAAATTGTGGGAATGAAAGTTAATATCACTGAAAACAAGTAAAACAAGTGTTTTTCAATTCCTCAGTTTTAGCTGTATTAACGTGGAATCATCTGTAAATTGTGGGAATGAAAGTTAATATCACTGAAAACAAGTAAAACAAGTATATTTCAATCCGTCAGTTTTAGCTGTATTAACGTGGAATCATCTGTAAATTGTGGGAATGAAAGTTAATATCACTGAAAACAAGTAAAACAAGTGTATTTTAATCAGTCAGTTTTAGCCGTATTAAAGCGGATTCATGTGCAGATTGTTGGAATGAATGTTAATATCACTAAAACAAGTAAAACGATTGCATTTCAATCAGTCAGTTTTACCTGTATTTACGTGAACGTGTGGGCAAATTGTGGGATTGAATGTCAATATCACTGCGTGAAAGTAAAAAAGGTGTATTTCAATGAGTATTTTTTAGCTGTATTAACGTGGATTAATGTGTAAATTGAGGGAACGAAAGTTGATATCCCTGAAAAGAAGTAAAAAAGGTGTATTTCAATCAGTGTTTTATAGCTGTATTAACGTGAATTCATGTGTAAATTGTGGGAATGAATGTTAAAATCACCGAAAAGAAAAAAAAAGTTGTCTTTCAATCAGTCGGATTTATCTGTATTAACGTGGATTCATGTGCAAATTGTGGTAACGAATGTTAATATCACAAAAAAAGTAAAAATGGTGTATTCCAATCAGTCAGTTTTATTTGTCTTAACATGGATTCATGTATAAATTGTGGGTATGAATGTTAATATCGCAGAAAAGAGGTAAAAAATTTTGTTTCAATCCGTGAGTTTCAGCTGCATTAACGTGAAGTTATGTGTAAAATGTGGGAATGAATGTTAATATCACTGAAGAGAAGTAAAAACGGTGTATTTCAATCAGTGTTTAATAGCTGTATTAACGTGAAATCATGTGTAAATTCTGATAATGAAGGTTAATATCGCTGAAAACAAGTAAAAAAAGGTGTATTTCAATCAGACAGCTTTAGCTGTATTAAAGACAAATCATTTATAAGTTGTGGTAATGAACGTCAATATCACGGAGAACAAGTAAAAAAAGGTGTATTTCAGTCTGTCAGTTTTACCTGTTTTAAAGTTGACGTATGAGTAAATTGTGGAAATCAATGTCAATATCACGGAAAAAAAGTAAAAAATGTGTATTTCAATCAGTCAGTTTTAGCTGTATTAACGTGGATTCATGTGTAAATTGTGGGAATGAATGTTAATATCGCAGAAAAGAAGTAAAAAAATTTTGTTTCAATCCGTGAGTTTCAGCTGCATTAACGTGAAGTTATGTGTAAAATGTGGGAATGAATGTTAATATCACTGAAGAGAAGTAAAACAAGTGCATTTTAATCAGTCAGTTTTAGCCGTATTAACGCTGATTCATGTGTAGATTGTTGGAATGAATGTTAATATCACTAAAACAAGTAAAAAGAGTGCATTTCAATCAGTCAGTTTTACCTGTATTTACATGGACGTGTGGGCAAATTGTGGGACTGAATGTCAATATCACTGCGAGAAGGTAAAAAAGGTGTATTTCAATGAGTATTTTTTAGCTGTATTAACGTGCATTAATGTGTAAATTGAGGGAACGAAAGTAGATATCCCTGAAAACAAGTAAAAAAGCTGTATTTCAATCAGTGTTTTATAGCTGTATTAATGTGAAATCATGTGTAAATTGTGGGAATGAAGGTTAATATCGCTGAAAACAAGTAAAAAAAGTGTATTTCCATCAGTCAGCGTGAGCTGTATTAACATGGATTCATGTGTAAATTGTGGGAATGAATGTTAAAATCACCGAAAAGAAAAAAAAAGTTGTTTTTCAATCAGTCGGCTTTATCTGTATTAACATGGATTCATGTATAAATTGTGGGAATCAATGTTAATATCGCGAAAAAGAAGTAAAAAAGTTTTGTTTCAATCCGTGAGTTTTAGGTGTATTAACGTGAAGTTACGTCTAAATTTTGGGAATGAATGTTAATATAACGGAAAAGAAGTAAAAAAGTTGTATTCAATCAGTATTTTATAGCTGTATTAACTTGGATTCGTGTGTAAATTGAGGGTATGAAGGTTAATATCATTAAAAACAAGTAATAAGGGTGCATTTCAATCAGTCAGTTTTACATGTATTAACGTTGACGTATGGGTAAATTATGGGAACGAAAGTTGATATCCCTGAAAACAAGTAAAAAAGGTGTATTTCAATCAGTGTTTAATAGATGATATGCATATTGACGTCACAGAACTCATTCTTTTCGGACTGAGTGGTAAAATGAGTGGCAAAATGGCGGCCGCGAAAAAGGCGCCGAAGGAGAACGCCCTTTTTGGAGCTTGTCACTCGCCTTCTGTACATTACTCTGGTCTCACCTCTGAGCTAAAATTAGTTTACAACCAGAAGTTGCAATTTTTACAGATATCAGACCCATATTTATTGAAAAAGTCTGATTTTGATACTCCTTTGGAGCAGTGGCCTAAATTTTTTTACGCAGTCGTTTACAATTATCTGGTTACTTCAAAAAGCAATTTTACCCATTCAAGTTTGAAAGCCTGTAAAGTATGAATGCATATCCGTATGTTGTCACTTGCCAAACCTATGAGGAAATTTGTAAGCGAATCCAGCCCCCCTTGTATCTTTTTTTTGGCAAAGTACGACACTCGCAGTATTTTCATAAAAATTGCCTAATCAAGCTTGCGTCGTCGTTAATGGTGATGGATTTGTATGTAGGGGACATTATATTTGTTTGGTCGGACAAGGGGAAGTCTGCTCTCATGTTGGGGCAATTTTTTTTATATTTATAGTGTTTCTGAGTTCAAAGAAAAGTCTACATCTTCTATACTTCAGAACTTTCTTGGTTGGGTAACAACTCAACTCGCCCCACTACCAGTTGATTTCTCAGCTCTTGAACATATCAATTTCACATCTGCTGATAAGAGTTACCAGGAATTGGTATCTAATATAACTAATATTAGTTATATTAGATATATGTACATATACACAAACTCTGTTTGACAACACAAGGGGTTACACATTGGTCTTTTTGGTAGCTTTGAAAAAAGCTATTTAAAGGGTGACTGACAAATACTGTGCTGCTGTTTCATTCTAGAGGAGCAACAGACTCACAGAGGTTGCAAAGAGCTGAACATTCAACCAAAATATCATCAAGAATGCTATCTTCTTCTGTAGTTTTGCTCATAAGCAACTTGATGGGGATGATGCTCTGCAACATTGTAAATTTATTTCAAAGCAGTCACATCACAAGAACTCTACAAAGCTAAGGACAATTTATTAGAGGACAAATTGTGACAATATTCAACCTTTTTGTGCGACTTGTTCAGCGTTATAAACATCGGAGGAAAGCCAATAAAAGCTTTGAATGGTCCAATTTATAACTGTTTACGAGATTTGGTAGAGAGAGTGGACGCAGGAAATATATTGGCATTTCATGCTATCATTTGCAAGCATGGGTCTCTTGGAGCGAGAGGTCCAAAAGACACCCATGCTTTGGAAATTTGGTCCTCAGTTCAGTGTAGATTTGTGCAGTAGGTAATGTTAATCAATGATCACAGCACGCTTTGAAAAATGCTCTCTGAATGCTGTAGGCATGGTCTTGTGAAGAACTTCCCTTTCAGGCTAATAAGGGCAGATAGACATTTTGACAAAACAACAATCCACTTGTAGAAAATTCTGCAAACACTACTTTGGTGAATTCCAAAACGATAAGCCAAGTATTGCTCTGATAAATCAAGATGTAACCGGATTAGTGCAAGAAGAAGTTCTTGAAAATTAGAGAGCTTTCTGTTGTGATGGGAATGCATGTAAGGTTTGACGAAACCAAGAATTTTCATAAGGAGCTTATTATTGTCATGTTCCAGAGTAAATTGCTCAAAAGATAACAATGCCAAATCAGTTCTCAGTTGGAAAACCTCTGACCTCAATACAATATGTTGTCTTCCTTTAAGTTCTGACTATGTTCTCACTTTTCTGACCTAAGCATTAAGGAGACATATGTATCTATTTAGTTATAAACGTGTAAAACAGAGAATTATAATCTCACATCCCAATCAGAGCAATCCGTAGGGAAAAAATGGTGAATAAATATGTTATGGCCTACCTGAGACAAAGTGAATTCCGCAAACCCAAGCATGGTCAATATTGCTATCTGGGTTTATTTTGGCAATAAAAATCCATCTTCCCCTCCGTTTAGCGTCTTTGGGAATTCGATAAAATTTGACCTCATTCTTAAACCCATTTTTCGTGCAACCAAGAACAGAACAAGACTTAGCCATTTTGAAAAAAATATCGCTTCAAAATCAAAATTTGTTTTGCGCGCCCTTTTTTGTTCATCACCAGCCTCTCTTGTCAATTACAGCGATTTGTGTACTTCGGCCTAAATTTTTTATAAGAAAGAAAGTCTATCAGATAAAAATCTGATTTCATTACAGAAAACTACTATTTTGACGTCAAGTGACAAATTTTTTTTGCAAATCTGACTTGGCATCCTTGTCTATTATGTAATTTTTGAAGGGGGCTATTTAGAGGCTACTTTGTGGCCGCCATCTTACCACTCATTTTACCACTCAGCATGGCGGCGAATGGACTGTGACGTCAATATGCATATCATCTATAGCTGTATTAACGTGAAATCATGTGTAAATTCTGATAATGAAGGTTAATATCACTGAAAACAAGTAAAAAAGGAGTATTTCAATCAGTGTTTTATAGCTGTATTAAGGTGGAATCATGTGTAAATTGTGGGAATGAATGTTAAAATCACCGAAAAAAGTAAAAGTGTTGTATTTCAATCGGTCAGTTTTCGATGTATTAACGTGGATTCATATGTAAATTGTGGGAATGAATGTTAATATAACGGAATAGAAATAAAAAAGTTGTATTTCAATCCGTGTTTTATAGCTGTATTAACGTGGATTCATGTGTAAATTGTGGGAATGAATGTTAATATCGCGGAAAAGAAGTAAACAAGTTTTGTGTCAATCCGTGAGGGTTAGCTGCATTAACGTGAAGTTATGTGTAAATTGTGGGAATGAATGTTAATATGACGGAAAAGAAGTAAAAAAGTTGTATTCCGATCAGTATTTTATAGCTGTATTAACGTGGATTCATGTGTAAATTGAGGGTATGAAGGTTAATATCACTAAAAACAAGTAAAAAGGGTGCATTTCAATCAGTCAGTTTTACATGTATTAACGTTGATTCATGTGTAAATTGTGGGAATGAATGCTAATATCTTTGAAAAGAAGTAAAAAAGTTTTGTTTCAATCAGTAAGTTTTCCCTTTATTAACGTGGATTGATATATAAATTGTGGGAATGAATGATAATATAAGGGAAAAGAAGCAAACAAGTTGTAATTCAATCAGTGTTGTATAGCTGTATTAACGGGGATTCATGTGTAAATTGTGAGAATGAACGTTAATATCATTAAAAACAACTAAAAATAGTGTATTTCAATCAGTGAGTTTGGCTGTATTAACCTGGATTCATGCGTAAATTGTGGTAACGAATGTTAATATCACGGAAAAAAGTAAAAAAGGTGCATTTCAATCAGTAAGATCTAGCTGTATTGACGTGAATTCATGTGTAAATTTTGGGAATAAATGTTAAAATCACAGAAAAGAAAAAAAATTTTGTATTTCAATCAGTCAGTTTTCGCTGTATTAACATGGATTCATATGTAAATTGTGGGAATGAAAGTTTATATCACTGAAAACAGGAAAAGAGGTGTATTCCAATCAGTCAGTATTAGCTGTATTGAAGTGGATTCATGTTTAAATTGTGGGAATGACAGTTAATATCACTGAAAACAAGTAAAAAAGGTGTATTTCAATCAGCCAGTCTTAGCTTTATTAACGTGGAACCATGTTCAAATTGTGGTAACGAATGTAAATATCGCAAAAAAAAGTAAAAATGGTGTATTCCAATCAGTCAGTTTTATCTGTCTTAAAATGGATTCATGTAAAAATTGTGGGAATGAATATTAATATCACTGAAAAAAGGTAAGAAAAGGTGTATTTCAATTGGTCAGTTTTAGCTGTATTAAAGACAAATCATTTATACGTTGTGGTAATGAATGTCAATATCACGGAAAAGAATTAAGAAAGAGTGTATTTCAGTCTGTCAGTTTTACCTGTATTAACGTTGACGTATGTGTCAATTGTGGGAATCAATGTCAATATCACGGAAAACAAGTAAAAAAAGGCGTATTTCAATCAGTGAGCTTTAGCTGTATTAACGACAAATCATTTATAAGTTGTGGGAATGAATGTCAATATCACGGAAAAGAATTAAAAAAAGGTGTATTTTAGTCTGTCAATTTTACCTGTATTAACGTTGACGTATGTGTCAATTGTGGGAATCAATGTCAATATCACGGAAAGTAAGTAAAAAAGGTGTATTACAATCAGTCAGGTTTAGCTGTATTAACGTGGATTCATGTGTAAATTGTCGGAATGAATGTGAATATCGCGGAAAAGAAGTAAAAACGTTTTGTTTCAATTCGTGAGTTTTAGCTGTATTAAAGTGAAGTTATGTGTAAATTGTGGGAATGATGATTAAAATAATGGAAAGGAAGTAAAAAAATTGTATTTCAATCAGTCAGTATTCGCTGTATTAACGTGGATTCATATGTAAATTGTGGGAATGAATGTTAATATAACGGAAAAGAAGTAAAAAAGTTGTAATTCAATCAGTATTTTATAGCTGTATTAACGTGGATTCATGTGTAAATTGAGGGTATGAAGGTTAATATCACTAAAAACAAGTAAAAAGGGTGCATTTCAATCAGTCAGTTTTACATGTATTAACGTTGATTCATGTGTAAATTGTGGGAATGAATGCTAATATCTTTGAAAAGAAGTAAAAAAGTTTTGTTTCAATCAGTAAGTTTTCCCTTTATTAACGTGGATTGATATATAAATTGTGGGAATGAATGATAATATAAGGGAAAAGAAGCAAACAAGTTGTAATTCAATCAGTGTTGTATAGCTGTATTAACGGGGATTCATGTGTAAATTGTGAGAATGAACGTTAATATCATTAAAAACAACTAAAAATAGTGTATTTCAATCAGTGAGTTTTGGCTGTATTAACCTGGATTCATGCGTAAATTGTGGTAACGAATGTTAATATCACGGAAAAAAGTAAAAAAGGTGCATTTCAATCAGTAAGATCTAGCTGTATTGACGTGAATTCATGTGTAAATTTTGGGAATGAATGTTAAAATCACAGAAAAGAAAAAAAATTTTGTATTTCAATCAGTCAGTTTTCGCTGTATTAACATGGATTCATATGTAAATTGTGGGAATGAAAGTTTATATCACTGAAAACAGGAAAAGAGGTGTATTCCAATCAGTCAGTATTAGCTGTATTGAAGTGGATTCATGTTTAAATTGAGGGAATGACAGTTAATATCACTGAAAACAAGTAAAAAAGGTGTATTTCAATCAGCCAGTCTTAGCTTTATTAACGTGGAACCATGTTCAAATTGTGGTAACGAATGTAAATATCGCAAAAAAAAGTAAAAATGGTGTATTCCAATCAGTCAGTTTTATCTGTCTTAAAATGGATTCATGTAAAAATTGTGGGAATGAATATTAATATCACTGAAAAAAGGTAAGAAAAGGTGTATTTCAATTGGTCAGTTTTAGCTGTATTAAAGACAAATCATTTATACGTTGTGGTAATGAATGTCAATATCACGGAAAAGAATTAAGAAAGAGTGTATTTCAGTCTGTCAGTTTTACCTGTATTAACGTTGACGTATGTGTCAATTGTGGGAATCAATGTCAATATCACGGAAAACAAGTAAAAAAAGGCGTATTTCAATCAGTGAGCTTTAGCTGTATTAACGACAAATCATTTATAAGTTGTGGGAATGAATGTCAATATCACGGAAAAGAATTAAAAAAAGGTGTATTTTAGTCTGTCAATTTTACCTGTATTAACGTTGACGTATGTGTCAATTGTGGGAATCAATGTCAATATCACGGAAAGTAAGTAAAAAAGGTGTATTACAATCAGTCAGGTTTAGCTGTATTAACGTGGATTCATGTGTAAATTGTCGGAATGAATGTGAATATCGCGGAAAAGAAGTAAAAACGTTTTGTCTCAATTCGTGAGTTTTAGCTGTATTAAAGTGAAGTTATGTGTAAATTGTGGGAATGATGATTAAAATAATGGAAAGGAAGTAAAAAAATTGTATTTCAATCAGTCAGTTTTCGCTGTATTAACGTGGATTCCTATGTAAATTGTGGGAATGAATGTTAATATAACGGAAAAGAAGTAAAAAATTTGTAATTCAATCAGTGTTTTATAGCTGTATTAACGTGGATTCATGTGTAAATTGAGGGTATGAAGGTTAATATCATTAAAAACAAGTAATAAGGGTGTATTTCAAACAGTCAGTTTTAGCTGTATTAACGTGGATTCATGTGTAAATTGTGGGAATGAATGTTAATATCGCAGAGAAAAAGTAAAAAAATTTTGTTTCAATCCGTGAGTTTCAGCTGCATTAACGTGAAGTTATGTGTAAAATGTGGGAATGAATGTTAATATCACTGCAGAGAAGTAAAAACGGTGTATTTCAATCAGTCAGATTTAGCTGTATTAACGTGGGATCATCTGTAAATTGTGGGAATGAAAGTTAACATCACTGAAAACAAGTAAAAAAAGTGTTCTTCAATCCGTCAGTTTTAGCTGTATTGACGTGAATTCATGTGTAAATTTTGGGAATGAATGTTAAAATCACAGAAAAGGAAAAAAATTTTGTATTTCAATCAGTCAGTTTTCGCTGTATTAACATGGATTGATATGTAAATTGTGGGAATGAAAGTTTATATCACTGAAAACAAGAAAAGAGGTGTATTCCAATCAGTCAGTATTGGCTGTATTGAAGTGGATTCATGTTTAAATTGTGGGAATGACAGTTAATATCACTGAAAACAAGTAAAAAAGGTGTATTTCAATCAGCCAATCTTAGCTCTATTAACGTGGATCCATGTTCAAATTGTGGTAACGAATGTAAATATCGCAAAAAAAATTAAAAATGGTGTATTCCAATCAGTCAGTTTTATCTGTCTTAAAATGGATTCATGTAAAAATTGTGGGAATGAATATTAATATCACTGAAAAAAAGTAAGAAAAGGTGTATTTCAATTGGTCAGTTTTAGCTGTATTAAAGACAAATCGTTTATACGTTGTGGTAATGAATGTCAATATCACGGAAAAGAATTAAGAAAAGGTGTATTTCAGTCTGTCAGTTTTACCTGTATTAACGTTGACGTATGTGTCAATTGTGGGAATCAATGTCAATATCATGGAAAACAAGTAAAAAAAGGCGTATTTCAATCAGTGAGCTTTAGCTGTATTAACGACAAATCATTTATAAGTTGTGGGAATGAATGTCAATATCACGGAAAAAAATTAAAAAAAGGTGTATTTCAGTCTGTCAGTTTTACCTGTATTAACGTTGACGTATGTGTCAATTGTGGGAATCAATGTCGATATCACGGAAAGTAAGTAAAAAAGGTGTATTACAATATGTCAGGTTTAGCTGTATTAACGTGGATTCATGTGTAAATTGTGGGAATGAATGTGAATATCGCGGAAAAGAAGTAAAAACGTTTTGTTTCAATCCGTGAGTTCTGGCTGTATTAAAGTGAAGTTATGTGTAAATTGTGGGAATGAATGTTAATATAACGGAAGAGAACTAAAAAAGTTGTATTCCAGTCAGTATTTTATAGCTGTATTAACGTGGATTCATTTGTAAATTGAGGGTATGAAGGTTAATATCACTAAAAACAAGTAAAAAGGGTGCCATTCAATCAGTCAGTTTTACATGTATTAACGTTGACGTATGGGTAAATTATGGGAATGAATGTCAATATCACTGCGAAAAAGTAAAAAAGGTGTATTTCAATGAGTTTTTTTAGCTGTATTAACGTGGATTCATGTGTAAATTTTGGGAATGAATGTTAAAATCACAGAAAAGAAAAAAAATTTTGTATTTCAATCAGTCAGTTTTCGCTGTATGAACATGGATTCATATGTAAATTGTGGGAATGAAAGTTTATATCACTGAAAACAAGAAAAAAGGTGTATTGCAATCAGTCAGGTTTAGCTGTATTAACGTGGATTCATGTGTAAATTGTGGGAATGAATGTGAATATCGCGGAAAAGAAGTAAAAACGTTTTGCTTCAATTCGTGAGTTTTAGCTGTATTAAAGTGAAGTTATGTGTAAATTGTGGGAATGATGATTAAAATAATGGAAAGGAAGTAAAAAAATTGTATTTCAATCAGTCAGTTTTCGCTGTATTAGCGTGGATTCGTATGTAAATTGTGGGAATGAATGTTAATATAACGGAAAAGAAGTAAAAAAGTTGTAATTCAATCAGTGTTTTATAGCTGTATTAACGTGGATTCATGTGTAAATTGTGGGAATGAAGGTTAATATCACTGAAGAGAAGTAAGAACGGTGTATTTCAATCAGTCAGATTTAGCTGTATTAACGTGGATTCATGTGTAAATTGTGGGAATGAATGTTAATATCGCAGAAAAGAAGTAAAAAAATTTTGTTTCAATCCGTGAGTTTCAGCTGGATTAACGTGAAGTTATGTGTAAAATGTGGGAATGAATGTTAATATCACTGAAGAGAAGTAAAAACGGTGTATTTCAATCAGTCAGATTTAGCTGTATTAACGTGGGATCATGTGTAAATTGTGGGAATGAAAGTTAATATCACTGAAAACAAGTAAAAGAAGTATATTTCAATCCGTCAGTTTTAGCTCTATTAACGCGGAATAATCTGTCAATTGTGGAAATGAAAGCTACTATCATTGAAAGCAAGTAAAACAAGTGCATTTTAATCAGTCAGTTTTAGCCGTATTAACGCTGATTCATGTGTAGATTGTTGGAATGAATGTTAATATCACTAAAACAAGTAAAAAGAGTGCATTTCAATCAGTCGGTTTTACATGTATTTACGTGGACGTGTCGGCAAATTGTGGGACTGAATGTCAATATCACTGCGAGAAAGTAAAAAAGGTGTATTTCAATGAGTATTTTTTAGCTGTATTAACGTGGATTAATGTGTAAATTGAGGGAACGAAAGTATATATCCCTGAAAACAAGTAAAAAAGGTGTATTTCAATCAGTGTTTTATAGCTGTATTAATGTGAAATCATGTGTAAATTGTGGGAATGAAGGTTAATATCGCTGAAAAAAAGTAAAAAAAGTGTATTTCCATCAGTCAGTGTGAGCTGTATTAACATTGATTCATGTGTAAATTGTGGGAATGAATGTTAAAATCACCGAAAAGAAAAAAAGTTGTCTTTCAATCAGTCGGCTTTATCTGTATTAACGTGGATTCATGTGCAAATTGTGGTAACGAATGTTAATATCACAAAAAAGTAAAAATGGTGTATTCCAATCAGTGTTTAATAGCTGTATTAACGTGAAATATTGTGTAAATTCTGATAATGAAGGTTAATATCGCTGAAAGTAAAAAAAGGTGTATTTCAATCAGACAGCTTTAGCTGTATTAAAGACAAATCATTTATAAGTTGTGGTAATGAACGTCAATATCACGGAGAACAAGTAAAAAAAGGTGTATTTCAAACAGTCAGTTTTAGCTGTATTAACGTGGATTCATGTGTAAATTGTGGGAATGAATGTTAATATCGCAGAAAAGAAGTAAAAAAATTTTGTTTCAATCCGTGAGTTTCAGCTGCATTAACGTGAAGTTATGTGTAAAATGTGGGAATGAATGTTGATATCAATGCAGAGAAGTAAAAACGGTGTATTTCAATCAGTCAGATTTAGCTGTATTAACGTGGGATCATGTGTAAATTGTGGGAATGAAAGTTAACATCACTGAAAACAAGTAAAAAAAGTGTATTTCCATCAGTCAGTGTGAGCTGTATTAACATGGATTCATGTGTAAATTGTGGGAATGAATGTTAAAATCAACGAAAAGAAAAAAAAAGTTGTCTTTCAATCAGTCGGCTTTATCTGTATTAACGTGGATTCATGTGCAAATTGTGGTAACGAATGTTAATATCACAAAAAAAGTAAAAATGTTGTATTCCAATCAGTCAGTTTTATCTGTCTTAAAATGGATTCATGTAAAAATTGTGGGAATGAATATTAATATCACTGAAAAAAAGTAAGAAAAGGTGTATTTCAATGGGTCAGTTTTAGCTGTATTAAAGACAAATCATTTATACGTTGTGGTAATGAATGTCAATATCACGGAAAAGAATTAAGAAAAGGTGTATTTCAGTCTGTCAGTTTTACCTGTATTAACGTTGACGTATGTGTCAATTGTGGGAATCAATGTCAATATCACGGAAAACAAGTAAAAAAAGGCGTATTTCAAACAGTCAGTTTTAGCTGTATTAACATGGATTCATGTGTAAATTGTGGGAATGAATGTTAAAATCACCGAAAAGAAAAAAAAAGTTGTCTTTCAATCAGTCGGCTTTATCTGTATTAACGTGGATTCATGTGCAAATTGTGGTAACGAATGTTAATATCACAAAAAAGTAAAAATGGTGTATTCCAATCAGTCAGTTTTATTTGTCTTAACATGGATTCATGTATAAATTGTGGGAATCAATGTCAATATCACGGAAAACAAGTAAAAAAGGTGTATTTCAAACAGTCAGTTTTAGCTGTATTAACGTGGATTCATGTGTAAATTGTGGGAATGAATGTTAATATCGCAGAAAAGAAGTAAAAAAATTTTGTTTCAATCCGTGAGTTTCAGCTGCATTAACGTGATGTTATGTGTAAAATGTGGGAATGAATGTTGATATCACTGCAGAGAAGTAAAAACGGTGTATTTCAATCAGTCAGATTTAGCTGTATTAACGTGGGATCATGTGTAAATTGTGGGAATGAAAGTTAACATCACTGAAAACAAGAAAAGAGGTGTATTCCAATCAGTCAGTATTAGCTGTATTGAAGTGGATTCATGTTTAAATTGTGGGAATGACAATTAATATCACTGAAAACAAGTAAAAAAGGTGTATTTCAATCAGCCAGTCTTAGCTCTATTAACGTGGATCCATGTTCAAATTGTGGTAACGAATGTAAATATCGCAAAAAAAATTAAAAATGGTGTATTCCAATCAGTCAGTTTTATCTGTCTTAAAATGGATTCATGTAAAAATTGTGGGAATGAATATTAATATCACTGAAAAAAAGTAAGAAAAGGTGTATTTCAATTGGTCAGTTTTAGCTGTATTAAAGACAAATCATTTATACGTTGTGGTAATGAATGTCAATATCACGGAAAAGAATTAAGAAAAGGTGTATTTCAGTCTGTCAGTTTTACCTGTATTAACGTTGACGTATGTGTCAATTGTGGGAATCAATGTCAATATCACGGAAAACAAGTAAAAAAAGGCGTATTTCAATCAGTGAGCTTTAGCTGTATTAACGACAAATCATTTATAAGTTGTGGGAATGAATGTCAATATCACGGAAAAAAATTAAAAAAAGGTGTATTTCAGTCTGTCAGTTTTACCTGTATTGACGTTGACGTATGTGTCAATTGTGGGAATCAATGTCGATATCACGGAAAGTAAGTAAAAAAGGTGTATTACAATCAGTCAGGTTTAGCTGTATTAACGTGGATTCATGTGTAAATTGTGGGAATGAATGTGAATATCGCGGAAAAGAAGTAAAAACGTTTTGTTTCAATCCGTGAGTTCTGGCTGTATTAAAGTGAAGTTATGTGTAAATTGTGGGAATGAATGTTAATATAACGGAAAAGAACTAAAAAAGTTGTATTCCAGTCAGTATTTTACAGCTGTATTAACGTGGATTCATGTGTAAATTGAGGGTATGAAGGTTAATATCACTAAAAACAAGTAAAAAGGGTGCCATTCAATCAGTCAGTTTTACATGTATTAACGTTGACGTATGGGTAAATTATGGGAATGAATGTCAATATCACTGCGAAAAAGTAAAAAAGGGGTATTTCAATGAGTTTTTTTTAGCTGTATTAACGTGGATTCATGTGTAAATTTTGGGAATGAATGTTAAAATCACAGAAAAGAAAAAAAATTTTGTATTTCAATCAGTCAGGTTTAGCTGTATTAACGTGGATTCATGTGTAAATTGTGGGAATGAATGTGAATATCGCGGAAAAGAAGTAAAAACGTTTTGCTTCAATTCGTGAGCTTTAGCTGTATTAAAGTGAAGTTATGTGTAAATTGTGGGAATGATGATTAAAATAATGGAAAGGAAGTAAAAAAATTGTATTTCAATCAGTCAGTTTTCGCTGTATTAACGTGGATTCGTATGTAAATTGTGGGAATGAATGTTAATATAACGGAAAAGAAGTAAAAAAGTTGTAATTCAATCAGTGTTTTATAGCTGTATTAACGTGGATTCATGTGTAAATTGTGGGAATGAAGGTTAATATCACTGAAGAGAAGTAAAAACGGTGTATTTCAATCAGTCAGATTTAGCTGTATTAACGTGGATTCATGTGTAAATTGTGGGAATGAATGTTAATATCGCAGAAAAGAAGTAAAAAAATTTTGTTTCAATCCGTGAGTTTCAGCTGCATTAACGTGAAGTTATGTGTAAAATGTGGGAATGAATGTTAATATCACTGAAGAGAAGTAAAAACGGTGTAATTCAATCAGTCAGATTTAGCTGTATTAACGTGGGATCATGTGTAAATTGTGGGAATGAAAGTTAATATTACTGAAAACAAGTAAAAAATGTGTTCTTCAATCAGTCAGTTTTAGCCGTATTAACGCTGATTCATGTGTAGATTGTTGGAATGAATGTTAATATCACTAAAACAAGTAAAAAGAGTGCATTTCAATCAGTCAGTTTTACCTGTATTTACGTGGACGTGTGGGCAAATTGTGGGACTGAATGTCAATATCACTGCGAGAAAGTAAAAAAGGTGTATTTCAATGACTATTTTTTAGCTGTATTAACGTGCAATAATGTGTAAATTGAGGGAACGAAAGTAGATATGCCTGAAAACAAGTAAAAAAGGTGTATTTCAATCAGTGTTTTATAGCTGTATTAATGTGAAATCATGTGTAAATTGTGGGAATGAATGTTAAAATCACCGAAAAGAAAAAAAAAGTTGTCTTTCAATCAGTCGGCTTTATCTGTATTAACGTGGATTCATGTGCAAATTGTGGTAACGAATGTTAATATCACAAAAAAAGTAAAAATTGTGTATTCCAATCAGTCAGTTTTATTTGTCTTAACATGGATTCATGTATAAATTGTGGGAATCAATGTCAATATCACGGAAAACAAGTACAAAAGAATGTATTTCAATCAGTCAGCTTTAGCTGTATTAACGTGGCTTCATGTGTAAATTGTGGGAATTAATGTTAATATCGCGGAAAAGAAGTAAAAAAGTTTTGTTTCAATCCGTGAGTTTTAGCTGTATTAACGTGAAGTTATGTCTACATTTTGGAATGAATGTTAATATAACGGAAAAGAAGTAAAAAAGTTGTATTCCAATCAATATTTTATAGCTGTATTAACTTGGATTCGTGTGTAAATTGAGGGTATGAAGGTTAATATCATTAAAAACAAGTAATAAGGGTGCATTTCAATCAGTCAGTTTTACATGTATTAACGTTGACGTATGGGTAAATTATGGGAACGAAAGTTGATATCCCTGAAAACAAGTAAAAAAGGTGTATTTCAATCAGTGTTTAATAGCTGTATTAACGTGAAATCATGTGTAAATTTTGATAATGAAGGTTGATATCACTGAAAACAAGTAAAAAAGTTGTATTTCAATTAGTGTTTTATAGCTGTATTAACGTGGATTCATGTGTAAATTGTGGTAGCGAATGGTAATATCACGGCAAAAAGTAAAACAGGTGCATTTCAATCAGTATGTTTTAGCGGTATTGACGTAAATTCATGTGTAAGTTTTTGGGAATGAATGCTAAAATCACTGAAAACAAGTAAGAAAAGGGGTATTTCAATCGGTCAGTCTTAGCTGTATTAAAGACAAATCATTTATAAGCTGTGGTAATGAACGTCAATATCACGGAGAACAAGTAAAAAAAAGTATATTTCAGTCTGTCAGTTTTACCTGTTTTAAAGTTGACGTATGAGTAAATTGTGGAAATCAATGTCAATATCACGGAAAACAAGTAAAAAAGGTGTATTTCAATCAGTCAGTTTCAGCTTTATTAACGTGGATTCAAGTGTAAATTGTGGGAATGAATGTGAATATCGCGGAAAAGAAGTAAAAACGTTTTGTTTCAATCCGTGAGTTTTAGCTGTATTAAAGTGAAGGTATGTGTAAATTATGGGAATTAATGTTAATATAACGGAAAAGAACTAAAAAGTTGTATTCCAGGCAGTATTTTATAGCTGTATTAACGTGGATTCATGTGTAAATTGAGGGTATGAAGGTTAATATCACTAAAAGCAAGTAAAAAGGGTTCCGTTTAATCAGTCAGTTTTACATGTATTAACGTTGACGTATGGGTAAATTATGGGAATGAATGTCAATATCACTGCGAAAAAGTAAAAAAGGTGTATTTCAATAAGTTTTTTTTAGCTGTATTAACGTGGATTCATGTGAAAATTGTGGGAATGAATGTTAGTATCGCAGAAAAGAAGTAAAAACGTTTTGCTTCAATCAGTGAGTTTTAGTTGTAATAACGTGAAAATATGTGTAAATTGTGGGAATGATTATTAATATAATGGAAAAGAAGTAAAAACGTTGTATTTCAATCAGTCAGTTTTCGCTGTATTAACGTGGAATCATGTGTAAATTGTGGGAATGAAAGTTAATATCATGGAAAACAAGTAAAAAAAGTGTTTTTCAATACGTCAGTTTTAGCTATATTAACGTGGAATCATCTGTAAATTGTGGGAATGAAAGTTAATATCACTGAAAAGAAGTAAATCAAGTATATTTCAATCCGTCAGTTTTAGCTGTATTAACGTGGAATCATCTGTAAATTGTGGGAATGAAAGTTAATATCACTGAAAACAAGTAAAACAAGTGTATTTTAATCAGTCAACTTTAGCCGTATTAACACGGATTCCTGTGTAGATTGTTGGAATGAATGTTAAAATCACCGAAAAGAAAAAAAAAATTGTATTTCAATCACTCAGCTTTATCTGTATTAACGTGGATTCGTGTGCAAATTGTCGTAGCGAATGTTAATATCACAAAAAAAGTAAAAATGGTGTATTCCAATCAGTCAGTTTTATTGGTCTTAACATGGATTCATGTATAAATTGTGGGAATCAATGTCAATATCACGGAAAACAAGTTCAAAAAGAGGTATTTCAATCAGTCAGCTTTAGCTGTATTAACGTGGATTCATGTGTAAATTGTGGGAAAGAATGTTAATATCGCGGAAAAGAAGTAAAAATGTTTTGTTTCAATCCGTGAGTTTTAGCTGTATTAACGTGAAGTTATGTCTAAATTTTGAAAATGAATGTTAATGTAACGGAAAAGAAGTAAAAAAGTTGTATTCCAATCAGTATTTTATAGCTGCATTAACTTGGATTCATGTGTAGATTGTGAGAATGAAAGTTTACATCACTGAAAACAAGAAAAGAGGTGTATTCCAATCAGTCAGTATTAGCTGTATTGAAGTGGATTCATATTTAAATTGTGGGAATGACAGTTAATATCACTGAAAACAAGTAAAAAAGGTGTATTTCAATCAGCCAGTTTTAGCTTTATTAACGTGGATCCATGTTCAAATTGTGGTAACGAATGTAAATATCGCAAAAAAAAGTAAAAATGGTGTATTCCAATCAGTCAGTTTTATCTGTTATAAAATGGATTCATGTAAAAATTGTGGGAATGAATATTAATATCACTGAAAAAAGTAAGAAAAGGTGTATTTCAATTGGTCAGTTTTAGCTGTATTAAAGACAAATCATTTATACGTCGTGGTAATGAATGTCAATATCACGGAAAAGAATTAAGAAAAGGTGTATTTCAGTCTGTCAGTTTTACCTGTATTAACGTTGACGTATGTGTCAATTGTGGGAATCAATGTCAATATCACGGAAAACAAGTAAAAAAAGGCGTATTTTAATCAGTGAGCTTTAGCTGTATTAACGACAAATCATTTATAAGTTGTGGGAATGAATGTCAATATCACGAAAAAAAATTAAAAAAAGGTGTATTTCAGTCTGTCAGTTTTACCTGTATTAACGTTGACGTATGTGTCAATTGTGGGAATCAATGTCAATATCACGGAAAGTAAGTAAAAAAGGTGTATTGCAATCAGTCAGGTTTAGCTGTATTAACGTGGATTCATGTGTAAATTGTGGGAATGAAAGTTAATATCACTGAAAAGAAGTAAAACAAGTATATTTCAATCCGTCAGTTTTAGCTGTATTAACGTGGAATCATCTGTAAATTGTGGGAATGAAAGTTAATATCACTGAAAACGAGTAAAACAAGTGTATTTTAATAAGTCAGTTTTAGCCGTATTAACGCGGATTCCTGTGTAGGTTGTTGGAATGAATGTTAATATCACTAAACCAAGTAAAAAGAGTGCATTTCAATCAGTAAGTTTTACCTGTATTTACGTGGACGTATGGGCCAATTTTGGGACTGAATGTCAATATCACTGCGCAAAAGTAAGAAAGGTGTATTTCAATGAGTTTTTTTTTGCTGTATTAACGTGGATTCATGTGAAAATTGTGGGAATGAATGTTAATATCGCAGAAAAGAAGTAAAAACGTTTTGTTTCAATCAGTGAGTTTTAATTGTAATAACGTGAAAACATGTGTAAATTGTGGGAATGATTATTAATATCATGAAAAACAAGTAAAAACGTTGTATTTCAATCAGTCAGTTTTATTTGTCTTAACATGGATTCATGTATAAATTGTGGGAATCAATGTCAATATCACGGAAAACAAGTACAAAAAGATGTATTTCAATCAGTCAGCTTTAGCTGTATTAACGTGGATTCATGTGTAAATTGTGGGAATGAACGTTAATATCATTAAAAACAACTAAAAATAGTGTATTTCAATCAGTGAGTTTTGGCTGTATTAACCTGGATTCATGCGTAAATTGTGGTAACGAATGTTAATATGACGGAAAAAAGTAAAAAAGGTGCATTTCAATCCGTGAGTTTTAGCTGTATTAACGTGAAGTTATGTCTAAATTTTGGGAATGAATGTTAATATAACGGAAAAGAAGTAAAAAAGTTGTATTCCAATCAGTATTTTATAGCTGTATTAACTTGGATTCATGTGCAGATTGTTGGAATGAATGTTAATATCACTAAAACAAGTAAAAAGAGTGCATTTCAATCAGTCAGTTTTACCTGTATTTACGTGGACGTATGGGCAAATTGTGGGACTGAATGTCAGTATCACTGCGAGAAATTAAAAAAGGTGTACTTCAATGAGTATTTTTTAGCTGTACTAACGTGGATTAATGTGTAAATTGTGGGAATGAAAGTTGATATCACTGAAAACAAGTAAAAAAGTTGTATTTCAATTAGTGTTTTATAGCTGTATTAACGTGGATTCATGTGTAAATTGTGGTAGCGAATGGTAATATCACGGCAAAAAGTAAAACAGGTGCATTTCAATCAGTATGTTTTAGCGGTATTGACGTAAATTCATGTGTAAGTTTTTGGGAATGAATGCTAAAATCACTGAAAACAAGTAAGAAAAGGGGTATTTCAATCGGTCAGTCTTAGCTGTATTAAAGACAAATCATTTATAAGCTGTGGTAATGAACGTCAATATCACGGAGAACAAGTAAAAAAAAGTATATTTCAGTCTGTCAGTTTTACCTGTTTTAAAGTTGACGTATGAGTAAATTGTGGAAATCAATGTCAATATCACGGAAAACAAGTAAAAAAGGTGTATTTCAATCAGTCAGTTTCAGCTGTATTAACGTGGATTCATGTGAAAATTGTGGGAATGAATGTTAGTATCGCAGAAAAGAAGTAAAAACGTTTTGCTTCAATCAGTGAGTTTTAGTTGTAATAACGTGAAAATATGTGTAAATTGTGGGAATGATTATTAATATAATGGAAAAGAAGTAAAAACGTTGTATTTCAATCAGTCAGTTTTCGCTGTATTAACGTGGAATCATGTGTAAATTGTGGGAATGAAAGTTAATATCATGGAAAACAAGTAAAAAAAGTGTTTTTCAATACGTCAGTTTTAGCTATATTAACGTGGAATCATCTGTAAATTGTGGGAATGAAAGTTAATATCACTGAAAAGAAGTAAATCAAGTATATTTCAATCCGTCAGTTTTAGCTGTATTAACGTGGAATCATCTGTAAATTGTGGGAATGAAAGTTAATATCACTGAAAACAAGTAAAACAAGTGTATTTTAATCAGTCAACTTTAGCCGTATTAACACGGATTCCTGTGTAGATTGTTGGAATGAATGTTAAAATCACCGAAAAGAAAAAAAAAATTGTATTTCAATCACTCAGCTTTATCTGTATTAACGTGGATTCGTGTGCAAATTGTCGTAGCGAATGTTAATATCACAAAAAAAGTAAAAATGGTGTATTCCAATCAGTCAGTTTTATTGGTCTTAACATGGATTCATGTATAAATTGTGGGAATCAATGTCAATATCACGGAAAACAAGTTCAAAAAGAGGTATTTCAATCAGTCAGCTTTAGCTGTATTAACGTGGATTCATGTGTAAATTGTGGGAAAGAATGTTAATATCGCGGAAAAGAAGTAAAAATGTTTTGTTTCAATCCGTGAGTTTTAGCTGTATTAACGTGAAGTTATGTCTAAATTTTGAAAATGAATGTTAATGTAACGGAAAAGAAGTAAAAAAGTTGTATTCCAATCAGTATTTTATAGCTGCATTAACTTGGATTCATGTGTAGATTGTTGGAATGAATGTTAATATCACTAAAAAAGTAAAAAGAGTGCATTTCAATCAGTCAGTTTTACCTGTATTTACGTGGACGTATGGGCAAATTGTGGGACTGAATGTCAGTATCACTGCGAGAAAGTAAAAAAGGTGTACTTCAATGAGTATTTTTTAGCTGTACTAACGTGGATTAATGTGTAAATTGCGGGAATGAATGTTGATATCACTGAAAACAAGTAAAAAAGGTGTATTTCAATCAGTGTTTTATAGCTGTATTAACGTGGAATCATGTGTAAATTGTGGGAATGAATGTTAAAATCACAGAAAAAAAGTAAAAGTGTTGTATTTCATTGAGTCAGTTTTCGCTGTATTAACGTGGATTCATATGTAAATTGTGGGAATGAATGTTAATATAGCAGAATAGAAGTAAAAAAGTTGTATTTCAATCAGTGTTTTATAGCTGTATTAACGTGGATTCATGTGTAAATTGTGGTAGCGAATGGTAATATCACGGAAAAAAGTAAAACAGGTGCATTTCAATCAGTATGTTTTAGCGGTATTGACGTAAATTCATGTGTAAGTTTTTGGGAATGAATGCTAAAATCACTGAAACCAAGTAAGAAAAGAGGTATTTCAATCGGTCAGTCTTAGCTGTATTAAAGACAAATCATTTATAAGTTGTGGTAATGAACGTCAATATCACGGAGAACAAGTAAAAAAAAGTGTATTTCAGTCTGTCAGTCTCACCTGTTTTAAAGTTGACGTATGAGTAAATTGTGGAAATCAATGTCAATATCACGGAAAAAAAGTAAAAAAGGTGTATTTCAATCAGTCAGTTTTAGCTGTATTAACGTGGATTCATGTGTAAATTGTGGGAATGAATGTTAATATCGCAGAAAAGAAGTAAAAAAAATTTGTTTCAATCCGTGAGTTTCAGCTGCATTAACGTGAAGTTATGTGTAAAATGTGGGAATGAATGTTAATATCACTGAAGAGAAGTAAAAACGGTGTATTTCAATCAGTCAGATTTAGCTGTATTAACGTGGGATCATGTGTAAATTGTGGGAATGAAAGTTAATATCACTGAAAACAAGTAAAAAATGTGTTCTTCAATCAGTCAGTTTTAGCCGTATTAACGCTGATTCATGTGTAGATTGTTGGAATGAATGTTAATATCACTAAAACAAGTAAAAAGTGTGCATTTCAATCAGTCAGTTTTACCTGTATTTACGTGGACGTGTGGGCAAATTGTGGGACTGAATGTCAATATCACTGCGAGAAAGTAAAAAAGGTGTATTTCAATGACTATTTTTTAGCTGTATTAACGTGCATTAATGTGTAAATTGAGGGAACGAAAGTAGATATGCCTGAAAACAAGTAAAAAAGGTGTATTTCAATCAGTGTTTTATAGCTGTATTAATGTGAAATCATGTGTAAATTGTGGGAATGAAGGTTAATATCGCTGAAAACAAGTAAAAAAAGTGTATTTCCATCAGTCAGTGTGAGCTGTATTAACATGGATTCATGTGTAAAGTGTGGGAATGAATGTTAAAATCACCGAAAAGAAAAAAAAGTTGTCTTTCAATCAGTTGGCTTTATCTGTATTAACGTGGATTCATGTGCAAATTGTGGTAACGAATGTTAATATCACAAAAAAAGTAAAAATTGTGTATTCCAATCAGTCAGTTTTATTTGTCTTAACATGGATTCATGTATAAATTGTGGGAATCAATGTCAATATCACGGAAAACAAGTACAAAAGAATGTATTTCAATCAGTCAGCTTTAGCTGTATTAACGTGGCTTCATGTGTAAATTGTGGGAATTAATGTTAATATCGCGGAAAAGAAGTAAAAAAGTTTTGTTTCAATCCGTGAGTTTTAGCTGTATTAACGTGAAATTATGTCTACATTTTGGGAATGAATGTTAATATAACGGAAAAGAAGTAAAAAAGTTGTATTCCAATCAATATTTTATAGCTGTATTAACTTGGATTCGTGTGTAAATTGAGGGTATGAAGGTTAATATCATTAAAAACAAGTAATAAGGGTGCATTTCAATCAGTCAGTTTTACATGTATTAACGTTGACGTATGGGTAAATTATGGGAACGAAAGTTGATATCCCTGAAAACAAATAAAAAAGGTGTATTTCAATCAGTGTTTAATAGCTGTATTAACGTGAAATCATGTGTAAATTCTGATAATGAAGGTTAATATCACTGAAAACAAGTAAAAAAGGAGTATTTCAATCAGTGTTTTATAGCTGTATTAACGTGGAATCATGTGTAAATTGTGGGAATGAATGTTAAAATCACCGAAAAAAGTAAAAGTGTTGTATTTCAATCGGTCAGTTTTCGCTGTATTAACGTGGATTCATATGTAAATTGTGGGAATGAATGTTAATATAACGGAATAGAAATATAAAAGTTGTATTTCAATCAGTGCTTTATAGCTGTATTAACGTGGTTTCATGTGTAAATTGAGGGAATGAATGTTAATATCGCGGAAAAGAAGTAAACAAGTTTTGTGTCAATCCGTGAGTGTTAGCTGCATTAACGTGAAGTTATGTGTAAATTGTGGGAATGAATGTTAATATGACGGAAAAGAAGTAAAAAAGTTGTATTCCGATCAGTATTTTATAGCTGTATTAACGTGGATTCATGTGTAAATTGAGGTTATGAAGGTTAATATCACTAAAAACAAGTAAAAAGGGTGCATTTCAATCAGTCAGTTTTAAATGTATTAACGTTGATTCATGTGTAAATTGTGGGAATGAATGCTAATATCTTTGAAAAGAAGTAAAAAAGTTTTGTTTCAATCCGTAAGTTTTCCCTTTATTAACGTGGATTGATATATAATTTGAGGGAATGAATGATAATATAAGGGAAAAGAAGCAAACAAGTTGTAATTCAATCAGTGTTGTATAGCTGTATTAACGGGGATTCATGTGTAAATTGTGAGAATGAACGTTAATATCATTAAAAACAACTAAAAATAGTGTATTTCAATCAGTGAGTTTTGGCTGTATTAACCTGGATTCATGCGTAAAGTGTGGTAACGAATGTTAATATCACGGAAAAAAGTAAAAAAGGTGCATTTCAATCAGTAAGATTTAGCTGTATTGACGTGAATTCATGTGTAAATTTTGGGAATGAATGTTAAAATCACAGAAAAGAAAAAAAATTTTGTATTTCAATCAGTCAGTTTTCGCTGTATTAACATGGATTCATATGTAGATTGTGAGAATGAAAGTTTATATCACTGAAAACAAGAAAAGAGGTGTATTCCAATCAGTCAGTATTAGCTGTATTGGAGTGGATTCATGTTTAAATTGTGGGAATGACAGTTAATATCACTGAAAACAAGTAAAAAAGGTGTATTTCAATCAGCCAGTTTTAGCTTTATTAACGTGGATCTATGTTCAAAGTGTGGTAACGAATGTAAATATCGCAAAAAAAAGTAAAAATGGTGTATTCCAATCAGTCAGTTTTATCTGTCTTAAAATGGATTCATGTAAAAATTGTGGGAATGAATATTAATATCACTAAAAAAGCAAGAAAAGGTGTATTTCAATTGGTCAGTTTTAGCTGTATTAAAGACAAATCATTTATACGTCGTGGTAATGAATGTCAATATAACGGAAAAGAATTAAGAAAAAGTGTATTTCAGTCTGTCAGTTTTACCTGTATTAACGTTGACGTATGTGTCAATTGTGGGAATCAATGTCAATATCACGGAAAACAAGTAAAAAAGGCGTATTTTAATCAGTGAGCTTTAGCTGTATTAACGACAAATCATTTATAAGTTGTGGGAATGAATGTCAATATCACGGAAAAAAATTAAAAAAAGGTGTATTTCAGTATGTCAGTTTTACCTGTATTAACGTTGACGTATGTGTCAATTGTGGGAATCAATGTCAATATCACGGAAAGTAAGTAAAAAAGGTGAATTGCAATCAGTCAGGTTTAGCTGTATTAACGTGGATTCATGTGTAAATTGTGGGAATGAATGTGAATATCGAGGAAAAGAAGTAAAAACGTTTTGTTTCAATCCGTGAGTTTTAGCTGTATTAAAGTGAAGTTATGTGTAAATTGTGGGAATGAATGTTAACATAACGGAAAAGAACTAAAAAAGTTGTATTCCAGTCAGTATTTTATAGCTGTATTAACGTGGATTCATGTGTAAATTGAGGGTATGAAAGTTAATATCACTAAAAACAAGTAAAAAGGGTGCCATTCAATCAGTCAGTTTTACATGTATTAACGTTGAAGTATGGGTAAATTATGGGAATGAATGTCAATATCACTGCGAAAAAGTAAAAAAGGTGTATTTCAATGAGTTTTTTTAGCTGTATTAACGTGGATTCATGTGTAAATTTTGGGAATGAATGTTAAAATCACAGAAAAGAAAAAATTTTGTATTTCAATCAGTCAGTTTTCGCTGTATTAAGATGGATTCATATGTAAATTGTGGGACTGAAAGTTTATATCACTGAAAACAAGAAAAGAGGTGTATTCCAATCAGTCAGTATTAGCTGTATTGAATTGGATTCATGTTTAAATTGTGGGAATGACAGTTAATATCACTGAAAACAAGTAAAAAAGGTGTATTTCAATCAGCCAGTCTTAGCTTTATTAACGTGGATCCATGTTCAAATTGTGGTAACGAATGTAAATATCGCAAAAAAAGTAAAAATGGTGTATTCCAATCAGTCAGTTTTATCTGTCTTAAAATGGATTCATGTAAAAATTGTGGGAATGAATATTAATATCACTGAAAAAAAGTAAGAAAAGGGGTATTTCAATTGGTCAGTTTTACCTGTATTAACGTTGACGTATGTGTCAATTGTGGGAATCAATGTCAATATCACGGAAAACAAGTAAAAAAAGGCGTATTTCAATCAGTGAGCTTGAGCTGTATTAACGACAAACCATTTATATGTTGTGGGAATGAATGTCAATATCACGGAAAAGAATTAAAAAAACGTGTATTTCAGTCTGTCAGTTTTACCTCTATTAACGTTGACGTATGTGTCAATTGTGGGAATCAATGTCAATATCACGGAAAGTAAGTAAAAAAGGTGTATTATAATCAGTCAGGTTTAGCTGTATTAACGTGGATTCATGTGTAAATTTCTGGGAATGAATGTTAAAATCACTGACAAAAAAAATGTATTTCAATCAGTCAGCTTTATCTGTATTAACGTGGATTCATGTCCAAATTGTGGTAATTATTGTTAATATCACAAGAAAAAGTAAAAATGGTGTTTTCCAATCAGTCAGTTTTATCCGTCTTAACATGGATTCATGTATAAATTTTGGAATGAATATTAATATCACTGAAAACAAGTATGAAAAGGTGTATTTCAATTGGTCAGTTTTAGCTGTATTAAAGACAAATCATTTATATGTTGTGGTAATGAATGTCAATATCACGGAAAAGAAGTAAAAAAAGGTGTATCTCAGTCTGTCAGTTTTACCTGTTTTAACGTTGACGTATATGTCAATTGTGGGAATCAATGTCAATATCACGGAAAACAAGTAAAAAAGGTGTATTTCAATCAGTAGGTTTTAGCTGTATTAACGTGGATTCATGTGTAAATTGTGGGAATGAATGTAAATATCACGGAAAAGAAGTAAAAAAGTTGTATTTCAATCTGTATTTTTTAGCTGTATTAACATGGATTCATGTGTAAAATGTGGGAATGAATGTTAATATCACTGTAAACAAGTAAAAAAGGTGTATTTCAATCAGCCAGTTCTAGCTGTATTACCTCGGAATCATGTGTAAATTGTGGGAATGAATGTTAATATATGGGAAAAGAAGTAAAAAAACTGTCTTTCAATCAGTTTTTTATAGCTGTATTAACGTGGATTCATGTGTAAGTTGTGGGAATGAAGGTTAATATCACTGAAAACAAGTAAAAAAGGTGTATTTCAATTAGTCAGCTTTAGCTGTATTAACGTGGATTCCTGTGTAGATTGTGGGAAAGGATGTTAATATCAGGAAACGAAGCAACAACATTACATTAGAATAAGTCAGTTTTACCTGTTTTAACGGGGACTATTGTGTGGGTTGAATTAAGGAATGCTAATATCACTGTGAAAAAGTAGAAAAGGTGTATTTCAGTCAGTCAGTTTTAGCTGTATTAACGCGGTTTCGTGTGTAATTTGTGGGAATGAATCTTAGTATCGCGGAAAAGAAGTAAAAATGTTTCGTTTCAATCAGTGCGTTTTAGCTGTAATAAAGTGAAATTATGTATAAAATATGGGAATGAATGTTAATATAGCGGAAAAGAAGTAAAAAAGTTGTATTTCAATCAGTATTTCATAGCGGTATTAACGTGGATTCATGTATAAATTGAGGGAATGAAGGTTAATATCACTAAAAACAAGTAAAAAGGGTGCATTTCAATCAGTCAGCTTTACGTGTATTAACCTGGACGTATGGCTAAATTGTGGGAATGAATGTCAATATCACTGTGAAAAAGTAAAAAATGTGTAATGCAATGAGTCAGTTTTAACTGTATTAACATGGGCGCAGGTGTAAATTGTGGAAGTGAACGTCAATATCACTGTGAAAAAGTAGAAAAGGTGTATTTCAGTCAGTCAGTTTTAGCTTTATTAACGCGGTTTCGTGTGTAATTTGTGGGAATGAATCTTAGTATCGCGGAAAAGAAGTAAAAATGTTTCGTTTCAATCAGTGAGTTTTAGCTGTAATAACGTGAAATTATGTATAAATTGTGGGAATGAAAGTTAATATAACGGAAAAGAAGTAAAAAAGTTGTATTTCAATCAGTATTTCATAGCTGTATTAACGTGGATTCATGTATAAATTGAGGGAATGAAGGTTAATATCACTAAAAACAAGTAAAAAGGGTGCATTTCAATCAGTCAATTTTACATGTATTAACCTTTTCGTATGGGTAAATTGTGGGAATGAATGTCAATATCACTGCGAAAAAGTAAAAAAGGTGTATTTCAATCGGTATTTTTTAGCTGTATTAACGTGGATTCATGTGTAAATTCTGGGAATGGAGGTTAATATCAGGAAAAAAAGCAAAAATATTACATTAAAAAAAGTCAGTTTTACCTGTTTTAACGGGGACATCTGTGTAAGTTGTGGTAACGAATGTTAATATGACGGAATAAATGTAAAAAAGGTGTATTTCGCACATTCAGTTTCACCTGTATTAACGTGGATTTATGCGTAAATTGTGGTAACGAATGTTAATATCACGGAAAAAAAGTATAAATGGTTTTTTCAAATCAACAGTTTTTTCTGTATTCACATGGATTCATGTGTAAATTGTGGGCATGAATGTTAATATCAGGAAAAAAAGCAAAAACATTACATTAAAATAAGTCAGCTTTACCTGTTTTAACGGGGACATCTGTGTAAGTTGTGGTAACGAATGTTAATATGACGGAATAAATGTAAAAAAGGTGTATTTAAATCAGTCAGCTTTATCTGTATTAACGTGGATTCGTGTGCAAATTGTCGTAGCGAATGTTAATATCACAAAAAAAGTAAAAATGGTGTATTCCAATCAGTCAGTTTTATTTGTCTTAACATGGATTCATGTATAAATTGTGGGAATCAATGTCAATATCACGGAAAACAAGTACAAAAAGAGGTATTTCAATCAGTCAGCTTTAGCTGTATTAACGTGGATTCATGTGTAAATTGTGGTAATGAATGTCAATATCACGGAAAAGAAGTAAAAAAGTTGTATTTCAATCTGTATTTTTTAGCTGTATTAACATGGATTCATGTGTAAATTGTGGGAATGAATGTTAATATCACTGTAAACAAGTAAAAAAGGTGTATTTCAATCAGCCAGTTCTAGCTGTATTACCTCGGAATCATGTGTAAATTGTGGATTATTGTTAATATCACGGAAAACAACAAAAAAGGGTTTATTTTAATCCGTCAGTTTTACATGTATTAACGTTGACGTATGGGTAAATTATGGGAATGAATGTCAATATCACTGCAAAAAAGTAAAAAAGGTGTATTTCAATCAGTATTTCTTATCTGTATTAACGTGGATTCATGTGCAAATTGTGGTAATTATTGTTAATATCACAAGAAAAAGTAAAAATGGTGTTTTCCAATCAGTCAGTTTTATCCGTCTTCACATGGATTCATGTATAAATTTTGGAATGAATATTAATATCACTGAAAACAAGTATGAAAAGGTGTATTTCAATTGGTCAGTTTTAGCTGTATTAACGTGGATTCCTGTGTAGATTGTGGGAAAGGATGTTAATATCAGGAAACGAAGCAACAACATTACATTAGAAGAAGTCAGTTTTACCTGTTTTAACGGGGACTATTGTGTGGGTTGAATTAAGGAATGCTAATATCACTGTGAAAAAGTAGAAAAGGTGTATTTCAGTCAGTCAGTTTTAGCTGTATTAACGCGGTTTCGTGTGTAATTTGTGGGAATGAATCTTAGTATCGCGGAAAAGAAGTAAAAATGTTTCGTTTCAATCAGTGCGTTTTAGCTGTAATAAAGTGAAATTATGTATATAATATGGGAATGAATGTTAATATAGCGGAAAAGAAGTAAAAAAGTTGTATTTCAATCAGTATTTCATAGCGGTATTAACGTGGATTCATGTAAAAATTGAGGGAATGAAGGTTAATATCACTAAAAACAAGTAAAAAGGGTGCATTTCAATCAGTCAATTTTACATGTATTGACCTTTTCGTATGGGTAAATTGTGGGAATGAATGTCAATATCACTGTGAAAAAGTAAAAAATGTGTAATGCAATGAGTCAGTTTTAACTGTATTAACATGGGCGCAGGTGTAAATTGTGGAAGTGAACGTCAATATCACTGTGAAAAAGTAGAAAAGGTGTATTTCAGTCAGTCACTTTTAGCTTTATTAACGCAGTTTCGTGTGTAATTTGTGGGAATGAATCTTAGTATCGCGGAAAAGAAGTAAAAATGTTTCGTTTCAATCAGTGAGTTTTAGCTGTAATAACGTGAAATTATGTATAAATTGTGGGAATGAAAGTTAATATAACGGAAAAGAAGTAAAAAAGTTGTATTTCAATCAGTATTTCATAGCTGTATTAACGTGGATTCATGTATAAATTGAGGGAATGAAGGTTAATATCACTAAAAAAAAGTAAAAAGGGTGCATTTCAATCAGTCAATTTTACATGTATTAACCTTTTCGTATGGGTAAATTGTGGGAATGAATGTCAATATCACTGCGAAAAAGTAAAAAAGGTGTATTTCAATCGGTATTTTTTAGCTGTATTAACGTGGATTCCTGTGTAGATTGTGGGAAAGGATGTTAATATCAGGAAACGAAGCAACAACATTACATTAGAATAAGTCAGTTTTACCTGTTTTAACGGGGACTATTGTGTGGGTTGAATTAAGGAATGCTAATATCACTGTGAAAAAGTAGAAAAGGTGTATTTCAGTCAGTCAGTTTTAGCTGTATTAACGCGGTTTCGTGTGTAATTTGTGGGAATGAATCTTAGTATCGCGGAAAAGAAGTAAAAATGTTTCGTTTCAATCAGTGCGTTTTAGCTGTAATAAAGTGAAATTATGTATAAAATATGGGAATGAATGTTAATATAGCGGAAAAGAAGTAAAAAAGTTGTATTTCAATCAGTATTTCATAGCGGTATTAACGTGGATTCATGTATAAATTGAGGGAATGAAGGTTAATATCACTAAAAACAAGTAAAAAGGGTGCATTTCAATCAGTCAATTTTACATGTATTGACCTTTTCGTATGGGTAAATTGTGGGAATGAATGTCAATATCACTGTGAAAAAGTAAAAAATGTGTAATTCAATGAGTCAGTTTTAACTGTATTAACATGGGCGCAGGTGTAAATTGTGGAAGTGAACGTCAATATCACTGTGAAAAAGTAGAAAAGGTGTATTTCAGTCAGTCAGTTTTAGCTTTATTAACGCGGTTTCGTGTGTAATTTGTGGGAATGAATCTTAGTATCGCGGAAAAGAAGTAAAAATGTTTCGTTTCAATCAGTGAGTTTTAGCTGTAATAACGTGAAATTATGTATAAATTGTGGGAATGAAAGTTAATTTAACGGAAAAGAAGTAAAAAAGTTGTATTTCAATCAGTATTTCATAGCTGTATTAACGTGGATTCATGTATAAATTGAGGGAATGAAGGTTAATATCACTAAAAACAAGTAAAAAGGGTGCATTTCAATCAGTCAATTTTACATGTATTAACCTTTTCGTATGGGTAAATTGTGGGAATGAATGTCAATATCACTGCGAAAAAGTAAAAAAGGTGTATTTCAATCGGTATTGTTTAGCTGTATTAACGTGGATTCATGTGTAAATTGTGGGAATGAATGTTAATATCACCGAAAAGAAGTACAAAAAGGTGTATTTCAATCAGTCAACTTTAACTGTGTTAACGAGAATTCATTTATAAGTTGTGGGAATGAATGTTAGTATCACGGAAAACAAGTACAAAAAGGGTGCATTTCAATCAGTCAGCTTTACGTGTATTAACCTGGACGTATGTCTGAATTGTGGGAAGGAATGTCAATATCACTATGAAAAAGTAAAAAAGGTGTCTTTCAATCAGTATTTTTAACTGTATTAACGTGGATGCATGTGTAAATTCTGGGAATGGAGGTTAATATCAGGAAAGAAAGCAAAAATATTACATTAAAAAAAGTCAGTTTTACCTGTTTTAACGGGGACATCTGTGTAAGTTGTGGTAACGAATGTTAATATGACGGAATAAATGTAAAAAAGGTGTATTTCGCACATTCAGTTTCACCTGTATTAACGTGGATTTATGCGTAAATTGTGGTAACGAATGTTAATATCACGGAAAAAAAGTAAAAATGGTTTTTTCAAATCAACAGTTTTTTCTGTATTCACATGGATTCATGTGTAAATTGTGGGCATGAATGTTAATATCAGGAAAAAAGCAAAAACATTACATTAAAATAAGTCAGCTTTACCTGTTTTAACGGGGACATCTGTGTAAGTTGTGGTAACGAATGTTAATATGACGGAATAAATGTAAAAAAGGTGTATTTCAATCAGTCAGCTTTATCTGTATTAACGTGGATTCGTGTGCAAATTGTCGTAGCGAATGTTAATATCACAAAAAAAGTAAAAATGGTGTATTCCAATCAGTCAGTTTTATTTGTCTTAACATGGATTCGTGTATAAATTGTGGGAATCAATGTCAATATCACGGAAAACAAGTACAAAAAGAGGTATTTCAATCAGTCAGCTTTAGCTGTATTAACGTGGATTCATGTGTAAATTGTGGGAATGAATGTTAATATCGCGGAAAAGAAGTAAAAATGTTTTGTTTCAATCCGTGAGTTTTAGCTGTATTAACGTGAAGTTATGTCTAAATTTTGGGAATGAATGTTAATGTAACGGAAAAGAAGTAAAAAAGTTGTATTCCAATCAGTATTTTATAGCTGCATTAACTTGGATTCATGTGTAGATTGTTGGAATGAATGTTAATATCACTAAAACAAGTAAAAAGAGTGCATTTTAATCAGTCAGTTTTACCTGTATTTACGTGGACGTATGGGCAAATTGTGGGACTGAATGTCAGTATCACTGCGAGAAAGTAAAAAAGGTGTACTTCAATGAGTATTTTTTAGCTGTACTAACGTGGATTAATGTGTAAATTGTGGGAATGAATGTTGATATCACTGAAAACAAGTAAAAAAGGTGTATTTCAATCATTGTTTTATAGCTGTATTAACGTGGATTCATGTGTAAATTGTGGTAGCGAATGGTAATATCACGGAAAAAAGTAAAACAGGTGCATTTCAATCAGTATGTTTTAGCGGTATTGACGTAAATTCATGTGTAAGTTTTTGGGAATGAATGCTAAAATCACTGAAACCAAGTAAGAAAAGAGGTATTTCAATCGGTCAGTCTTAGCTGTATTAAAGACAAATCATTTATAAGTTGTGGTAATGAACGTCAATATCACGGAGAACAAGTAAAAAAAAGTATATTTCAGTCAGTCAGTTTTACCTGTTTTAAAGTTGACGTATGAGTAAATTGTGGAAATCAATGTCAATATCACGGAAAACAAGTAAAAAAGGTCTATTTCAATCAGTCAGTTTTAGCTGTATTAACGTGGATTCATGTGTAAATTGTGGGAATGAATGTGAATATCGCGGAAAAGAAGTAAAAACGTTTTGTTTCAATCCGTGAGTTTTAGCTGTATTAAAGTGAGGTTATGTGTAAATTATGGGAATGAATGTTAATATAACGGAAAAGAACTAAAAAAGTTGTATTCCAGTCAGTATTTTATAGCTGTATTAACGTGGATTCATGTGTAAATTGTGGGAATGAAGGTTAATATCACTAAAAACAAGTAAAAAGGGTGCCATTCAATCAGTCAGTTTTACATGTATTAACGTTGACGTATGGGTAAATTATGGGAATGAATGTCAATATCACTGCGAAAAAGTAAAAAAGGTGTATTTCAATGAGTCTCTTTAGCTGTATTAACGTGGATTCATGTGAAAATTGTGGGAATGAATGTTAGTATCGCAGAAAAGAAGTAAAAACGTTTTGTTTCAATCAGTGAGTTTTAAAATCACCGAAAAGAAAAAAAAAGTTGTATTTCAATCAGTCAGCTTTATCTGTATTAACGTGGATTCATGTGCAAATTGTGGTAGCGAATGTTAATATCACAAAATAAGTAAAAATGGTGTATTCCAATCAGTCAGTTTTATTTATCTTAACATGGATTCATGTATAAATTGTGGGAATCAATGTCAATATCACGGAAAAAAGTAAAAATGGTGTATTCCAATTAGTCAGTTTTATCGGTCTTAACATGGATTCATGTATAAATTGTGGGAATGAATATTAATATCACTGAAAACAAGTAAGAAAAGGTGTATTTCAATTGGTCAGTTTTAGCTGTATTAAAGCCAAATCATTTATAAGTTGTGGTAATGAGGGTCAATTTCACGGAAAACAAGTAACAAGTTTTAGCTGTATTAACGTGGATTCATGTGTAAATTGTGGGAATGAATGTGAGTATCGTGGAAAAGAAGTAAAGAAGTTTTGTTTCAATCCGTGAGTTTTAGCTGTATTAACGTAAAGTTATGTGTAAATTGTGGGAATGAAGGTTAATATAACGGAAAAGAACTAAAAAAGTAGTATTCCAATCCTTAATTTATAGCTGTATTAACGTAGATTCATGTGTAAATTGAGGGTATGAAGGTTAATATCATTAAAAACCAGTAAAAAGGGTGTATTTCAAAGAGTCAGTTTTAGCATTATTAACGTGGAATCATATCTAAATTGTGGGAATGAATGTTAAAATCACCGCTAAAAAGTGAAAGTGTTGTATTTCAATCAGTCAGTTTTCGCTGTATTAACATGGATTCATATGTATATTGTGGGAATGAATGTTAAAATAACGGAATAGAAGTAAAAACGTTGTATTTCAATCAGTGTTTTATAGCTATATTAACGTGGATCCAGGTGTAAATTGTGGTAGCGAATGTTAATATCACGGAAGAAAGTGAAACAGGTGCATTTCAATCAGTATGTTTTAGCGGTGTTGACGTGAATTCATGTGTAAATTTCTGGGAATGAATGTTAAAATCACTGAAAAAAACAATGTATTTCAATCAGTCAGCGTTATCTGTATTAACGTGGATTCATGTGCAAATTGTGGTAATTATTGTTAATATCACAAGAAAAAGTAAAAATGGTGTTTTCCAATCAGTCAGTTTTATCCGTCTTAACATGGATTCATGTATAAATTGTGGAATGAATATTAATATCACTGAAAACAAGTATGAAAAGGTGTATTTCAATTGGTCAGTTTTAGCTGTGTTAAAGACAAATCATATATATGTTGTGGTAATGAATGTCAATATCACGGAAAAGAAGTAAAAAAAGGTGTATCTCAGTCTGTCAGTTTTACCTGTTTTAACGTTGACGTATATGTCAATTGTGGGAATCAATGTCAATATCACCGAAAACAAGTAAAAAAGGTGTATTTCAATCAGTAGGTTTTAGCTGTATTAACGTGGATTCATGTGTAAATTGTGGGAATGAATGTAAATATCACGGAAAAGAAGTAAAAAAGTTGTATTTCAATCTGTATTTTTTAGCTGTATTAACATGGATTCATGTGTAAATTGTGGGAATGAATGTTAATATCACTGTAAACAAGTAAAAAAGGTGTATTTCAATCAGCCAGTTCTAGCTGTATTACCTCGGAATCATGTGTAAATTGTGGGAATTATTGTTAATATCACGGAAAACAACAAAAAAGGGTTTATTTTAATCCGTCAGTTTTACATGTATTAACGTTGACGTATGGGTAAATTATGGGAATGAATGTCAATATCACTGGAAAAAAGTAAAAAAGGTGTATTTCAATCAGTATTTTTTAGCTGTATTAACGTGGATTCATGTGTAAATTGTGGGAATGAAAGTTGATACCACTGTGAAAAAGTGGAAAAGGTGTATTTCAGTCAGTCAGCTTTAGCTGTATTAACGCGGATTCATGTGTAAATTGTGGGAATGAATGTTAGTATTGCGGAAAAAGAGTAAAGACGTTTTGTTCCAATCAGTGAGTTTTAGCTGTAATAACGTGAAATCTAATATATATATTCTGTGATGTCACGTGACGGTGGCGAAACTCTGCCTAAAATAATAGATTCGACCCGACACAATAGGTTGAACGCCCCAAAACAATGGGCCGAAACGGCGAACGAGGTATCCATAAAGGCTTTTTATTGAGGCCCTCAATCTGCCCTATTTTTGAGTGAGTTGATCTTTGCCTGCTGAAGCAAAAAGTTATCTATATGAGAGCTCACAGTTTCCACTAAAAGGTTTGGAAATTCTTTGTTTTTGTTCGCCTTATTGGCTATCACGAATAAACCACGGTTTACGCTGGCGAAACTTCCAAATTTGCGTCGCGAAATCCATTTTCGAACAAAGCATTCGCTGTTCACGTGATGCGTTTCGCCTCTTTCTGCAATGTGATTGGCTCTTTCGCAACTTCACGTGAACAGTCACGCGTTTTTCGTTATCATGCAAATTAGCCCTCGGGTTGAACAGCAGGTACTTTTGGAGAAGATGCGTGTTTTTGTTTTCAACACAAAGGATAACTGGGCGCCTTTCAAAGTGTTTTACGACCTGAATTATCTTTGTAAAGACTTGCTAATAGTTTGAGAGACCTCTGGAAAATTACAGGAGACAATTGAGAACACAGGTGATAGCTTTTTTGTGCTTTTCGAATGAGATAGTTGTAGTTTAGGTAGTAGGCGACCGCCATTGTTGCTTCGGCATGCTTGCGACGCTTAGGCCTAATGTAAACAAGCCCAAAGTTTTAACAAACAAATTATGATAAGGGGTTATCAGGCGAGCGAAGCGAGCCAAACTGTTGCAAGAGCCAGAGGCATGAGCGAAATGAATGCAGCGCACGAAGTGCGCCCTATTAGTCAATTTTTCTTGATAATAGATAGACAGGCGAGCGCAGCGAGCTAACCATTGTACGTGGGGTTGAAAGAGGCATGAGCGAAGCGAATGCAGCGCACGAAGTGCGCCCTATTAGTCAATGTTTCTTGATAATAAATAGACAGGCGAGCGCAGCGAGCTAACCCATGGTACGTGGGGTTGAAAGAGGCATGAGCGAAGCGAATGCAGCGCACGAAGTGCGCCCTATTGGTCAATGTTTCTTGATAATAGATAGACAGGCGAGCGCAGCGAGCTAACCCATTGTACGTGGGGTTGAAAGAGGCATGAGCGAAGCGAATGCAGCGCACGAAGTGCGCCAACCATAGGCGAGCGCAGCGAGCTAACCCATTGTACGTGGGGTAGAAAGGGGCATGAGCGTTAGCGAATGCAGCGCACGAAGTGCGCCAACCATAGGCGAGCGCAGCGAGCTAACCCATTGCAAGTGGGGTTGAAAGGGGCATGAGCGTCAGCGAATGCAGCGCACGAAGTGCGCCAACCATAGGCGAGCGCAGCGAGCTAACCCATTGTACGTGGGATTGAAAGGGGCACGAGCGTCAGCGAATGCAGCGCACGAAGTGCGCCAACCATAGGCGAGCGCAGCGAGCTAACCCATTTTAGTGGGGTAGAAAGGGGCATGAGCGTTAGCGAATGCAGCGCACGAAGTGCGCCAACCGTAGGCGAGCGCAGCGAGCTAACCCATTGTAAGTGGGGTTGAAAGGGGCATGAGCATCAGGGAATGCAGCGCACGAAGTGCGCCAACCATAAACGAGCGCAGCGAGCTAACCCATTGTAGTGGGGTAGAAAGGGGCATGAGCGTGAGCGAATGCAGCCCACGAAGTGCGCCAACCAGATTAAGCCTTTTTTACTTGACGGGCTGGGGCGAACGAGCGAACCGAGTGATGACCCCTAGTTATGTATAAATTGTGGGAATGAATGTTAATATATGGGAAAAGAAGTAAAAAAACTGTCTTTCAATCAGTTTTTTATAGCTGTATTAACGTGGATTCATGTGTAAATTGTGGGAATGAAGGTTAATATCACTGAAACAAGTAAAAAAGGTGTATTTCAATCAGTCAGCTTTAGCTGTATTAATGTGGATTCCTGTGTAGATTGTGGGAAAGGATGTTAATATTAGGAAACGAAGCAACACATTACATTAGAATAAGTCAGTTTTACCTGTTTTAACGGGACTATTGTGTGGGTTGAATTAAGGAATGCTAATATCACTGTGAAAAAGTAGAAAAGGCGTATTTCAGTCAGTCAGTTTTAGCTGTATTAACGCGGTTTCGTGTGTAATTTGTGGGAATGAATCTTAGTATCGCGGAAAAGAAGTAAAATGTTTCGTTTCAATCCGTGCGTTTTAGCTGTAATAAAGTGAAATTATGTATAAAATATGGGAATGAATGTTAATATAGCGGAAAAGAAGTAAAAAAGTTGTATTTCAATCAGTATTTCATAGCGGTATTAACGTGGATTCATGTATAAATTGAGGGAATGAAGGTTAATATCACTAAAAACAAGTAAAAAGGGTGCATTTCAATCAGTCAATTTTACATGTATTGCCCTTTTCGTATGGGTAAATTGTGGGAATGAATGTCAATATCACTGTGAAAAAGTAAAAAAGGTGTAATTCAATGAGTCAGTTTTAACTGTATTAACATGGGCGCAGGTGTAAATTGTGGAAGTGAACGTCAATATCACTGTGAAAAAGTAGAAAAGGTGTATTTCAGTCAGTCAGTTTTAGCTTTATTAACGCGGTTTCGTGTGTAATTTGTGGGAATGAATCTTAGTATCGCGGAAAAGAAGTAAAAATGTTTCGTTTCAATCAGTGAGCTTTAGCTGTAATAACGTGAAATTCTGTATAAATTGTGGGAATGAAAGTTAATATAACGGACAAGAAGTAAAAAAGTTGTATTTCAATCAGTATTTCATAGCTGTATTAACGTGGATTCATGTATAATTGAGGGAATGAAGGTTAATATCACTAAAAACAAGTAAAAAGGGTGCATTTCAATCAGTCAATTTTAACATGTATTAACCTTTTCGTATGGGTAAATTGTGGGAATGAATGTCAATATCACTGCGAAAAGTAAAAAAGGTGTATTTCAATCGGTATTGTTTAGCTGTATTAACGTGGATTCATGTGTAAATTGTGGGAATGAATGTTAATATCACCGAAAAAAAGTACAAAAAGGTGTACTTCAATCAGTGAACTTTAACTGTGTTAACGAGAATTCATTTATAAGTTGTGGGAATGAATGTTAGTATCACGGAAAACAAGTACAAAAAGGGTGCATTTCAATCAGTCAGCTTTACGGTGTATTAACCTTGGACGTATGTGTGAATTGTGGGAAGGAATGTCAATATCACTATGAAAAAGTAAAAAAGGTGTCTTTCCAATCAGTATTTTTTAACTGTGTTAACGTGGAATGCATGTGTAAAATTCTGGGAATGGAGGTTAATATCAGGAAAAAAAGCAAAAATATTACATTAAAAAAAGTCAGTTTTACCTGTTTTAACGGGGACATCTGTGTAAGTTGTGTGGTAACGAATGTTAATATGACGGAATAAATGTAAAAAAGGTGTATTTCGCACGTTCAGTTTCACCTGTATTAACGTGGATTTATGCGTAAATTGTGGTAACGAATGTTAATATCACGGAAAAAAAGTAAAAATGGTTTTTTCAAATCAACAGTTTTTTCTGTATTCACATGGATTCATGTGTAAATTGTGGGCATGAATGTTAATATCAGGAAAAAAAGCAAAAACATTACATTAAAATAAGTCAGCTTTACCTGTTTTAACGGGGACATTTGTGTAAGTTGTTGTAAGGAATGTTAATATCACGGAAAACAGGTACAAACAGGTGCAATTCAATCAGTCAGCTTTAGGTGTATTAACGAGAATTCATTTATAAGTTGTGGGAATGAATGTCAATATCGCAGTAAAAAGTAAAAAAGGTGTATTTCACTCATTCAGTTTCACCTTTATTAAAGTGGATTCATGTCTAAATTGTGGGAATGAATGTTAATATCACCGAAAACATATAAAAAAAGGTGCGTTTCAATCAGTCAGTTTTGGCTGTATTAATGTGTATTCATGTGTAAATTTGGAATGAATGTTAATATCACTGAAAAGAAGTAAAAAAGTGTATCTCAATCAGTCAGTTTTAGCTGTATTAACCCGGATTCATTGCAAATTGTGGGAATGAAGGTTAATTTCACTGAAAACAAGTGAAAAAGGACTTTTTTAATAAGTCAGTTTAGCTGTAATAACGTGGAATCAAGTGTAAATTGTGGAATGAAAGTTGATATCACTGAAAATAAGTAAAAGAAGTGTATTTCAATCAGTCAGCTTTACCTGTATTAACGTTGACGTATATGTCAATTGTGGGAATCAATTCAATATCACGGAAAACAAGTAAAAAAAGGTGTATTTCAATCAGTAGGTTTTAGCTGTATTGACGTGGATTCATGTGTAAATTGTGGGAATGAATGTAAATGAATTAATATCACTAAAAACAAGTAAAAAAGGTGCATTTCAATCAGTCAATTTTACATGTATTAACCTTTGTCGTTATGGTAAATTGTGGGAATGAATGTCAATATCACTGCGAAAAAGTAAAAAGTGTATTTCAATCAGTATTGTTTAGCTGTATTAACGTGATTCGTGTGTAAATTGTGGAATGATTGTAAATATCACGGAAAAGAAGCAAAAATGTTGTATTTCAATCAGTGAGTTTACTGTATTAACGTGGCATTTATGTAAATTGTGGGAATGAATTTAATATCACCGAAAAAAAGTAAAAAAGTGGTTATTCAATCAGTATTTTTAACTGTATTAACGTGGATGCATGTGTAATTTCTGGGATGGAGGTTAATATCGGGAAAAGAAGCAAAAATAATACATTAAAAAAAGTCAGTTTTACCTGTTTTAACGGGGACATCTGTGTAAGTTGTGGTAACGAATGTTAATATGACGGAATAAATGTAAAAAAGGTGTATTTCGCACATTCAGTTTCACCTGTATTAACGTGGATTTATGCGTAAATTGTGGTAACGAATGTTAATATCACGGAAAAAAGTAAAAATGGTTTTTTCAAATCAACAGTTTTTTCTGTATTCACATGGATTCATGTGTAAATTGTGGCATGAATGTCAATATCAGGAAAAAAAGCAAAAACATTACATTAAAATAAGTCAGCTTTACCTGTTTTAACGGGGACATCTGTGTAAGTTGTGGTAACGAATGTTAATATGACGGAATAAATGTAAAAAAGGTGTATTTCAATCAGTCAGCTTTATCTGTATTAACGTGGATTCGTGTGCAAATTGTCGTAGCGAATGTTAATATCACAAAAAAAGTAAAAATGGTGTATTCCAATCAGTCAGTTTTATTTGTTCTTAACATGGATTCGTGTATAAATTGTGGGAATCAATGTCAATATCACGGAAAAAAGTACAAAAAAGAGGTATTTCAATCAGTCAGCTTAGCTGTATTAACGTGGATTCATGTGTAAATTGTGGAATGAATGTTAATATCGCGGAAAAGAAGTAAAAATGTTTGTTTCAATCCGTGAGTTTTAGCTGTATTAACGTGAAGTTATGTCTAAATTTTGGGAATGAATGTTAATGTAACGGAAAAGAAGTAAAAAAGTTGTATTCCAATCAGTATTTTATAGCTGCATTAACTTGGATTCATGTGTAGATTGTTGGAATGAATGTTAATATCACTAAAACAAGTAAAAGAGTGCATTTTAATCAGTCAGTTTTACCTGTATTTACGTGGACGTATGGGCAAATTGTGGGACTGAATGTCAGTATCACTGCGAGAAAGTAAAAAAGGTGTACTTCAATGAGTATTTTTTAGCTGTACTAACGTGGATTAATGTGTAAATTGTGGGAATGAATGTTGATATCACTGAAAACAAGTAAAAAAGTGTATTTCAATCATTGTTTTATAGCTGTATTAACGTGGATTCATGTGTAAATTGTGGTAGCGAATGGTAATATCACGGAAAAAAGTAAAACAGGTGCATTTCAATCAGTATGTTTTAGCGGTATTGACGTAAATTCATGTGTAAGTTTTTGGGAATGAATGCTAAAATCACTGAAACCAAGTAAGAAAAGAGGTATTTCAATCGGTCAGTCTTAGCTGTATTAAAGACAAATCATTTATAGTTGTGGTAATGAAGTCAATATCACGGAGAAAAGTAAAAAAAGTATATTTCAGTCAGTCCAGTTTTACCTGTTTTAAAGTTGACGTATGAGTAAATTGTGGAAATCAATGTCAATATCACGGAAAACAGTAAAAAAGGTCTATTTCAATCAGTCAGTTTTTAGCTGTATTAACGTGGATTCATGTGTAAATTGTGGGAATGAATGTGAATATCGCGGAAAAGAAGTAAAAACGTTTTGTTTCAATCCGTGAGTTTTAGCTGTATTAAGTGAGGTTATGTGTAAATTATGGGAATGAATGTTAATATAACGGAAAAGAACTAAAAAAGTTGTATTCCAGTCAGTATTTTATAGCTGTATTAACGTGGATTCATGTGTAAATTGTGGGAATGAAGGTTAATATCACTAAAACAAGTAAAAAGGGTGCCATTCAATCAGTCAGTTTTACATGTATTAACGTTGACGTATGGGTAAATTATGGGAATGAATGTAATATCACTGCGAAAAAGTAAAAAGGTGTATTTCAATGAGTCTCTTTAGCTGTATTAACGTGGATTCATGTGAAATTGTGGGAATGAATGTTAGTATCGCAGAAAAGAAGTAAAAACGTTTTGTTTCAATCAGTGAGTTTTAAAATCACCGAAAAGAAAAAAAAGTTGTATTTCAATCAGTCAGCTTTATCTGTATTAACGTGGATTCATGTGCAATTGTGGTAGCGAATGTTAATATCACAAAATAAGTAAAAATGGTGTATTCCAATCAGTCAGTTTTATTTATCTTAACATGGATTCATGTATAAATTGTGGGAATCAATGTCAATATCACGGAAAAAAGTAAAAATGGTGTATTCCAATTAGTCAGTTTTATCGGTCTTAACATGGATTCATGTATAAATTGTGGGAATGAATATTAATATCACTGAAAACAAGTAAGAAAAGGTGTATTTCATTGGTCAGTTTTAGCTGTATTAAAGCCAAATCATTTATAAGTTGTGGTAATGAGGGTCAATTTCACGGAAAACAAGTAACAAGTTTTAGCTGTATTAACGTGGATTCATGTGTAATTGTGGGAATGAATGTGAGTATCGTGGAAAAGAAGTAAAGAAGTTTGTTTAATCCGTGAGTTTTAGCTGTATTAACGTAAGTTATGTGTAAATTGTGGGAATGAAGGTTAATATAACGGAAAAGAACTAAAAAAGTAGTATTCCAATCCTTAATTTATAGCTGTATTAACGTAGATTCATGTGTAAATTGAGGGTATGAAGGTTAATATCATTAAAAACCAGTAAAAAGGGTGTATTTCAAAGAGTCGTTTTAGCATTATTAACGTGGAATCATATCTAAATTGTGGAATGAATGTTAAAATACCGCTAAAAAGTGAAAGTGTTGTATTTCAATCAGTCAGTTTTCGCTGTATTACATGGATTCATATGTATATTGTGGGAATGAATGTTAAAATAACGGAATAGAAGTAAAACGTTGTATTTCAATCAGTGTTTTATAGCTATATTAACGTGGATCCAGGTGTAAATTGTGGTAGCGAATGTTAATATCACGGAAGAAAGTGAAACAGGTGCATTTCAATCAGTATGTTTTAGCGGTGTTGACGTGAATTCATGTGTAAATTTGGATGAATGTTAAAATCACTGAAAAAAACAATGTATTTCAATCAGTCAGCGTTATCTGTATTAACGTGGATTCATGTGCAAATTGTGGTAATTATTGTTAATATCACAAGAAAAAGTAAAAATGGTGTTTTCCAATCAGTCAGTTTATCCGTCTTAACATGGATTCATGTATAAATTGTGGAATGAATATTAATATCACTGAAAACAAGTATGAAAAGGTGTATTTCAATTGGTCAGTTTTAGCTGTGTTAAAGACAAATCATATATATGTTGTGGTAATGAATGTCAATATCACGGAAAAGAAGTAAAAAAAGGTGTATCTCAGTCTGTCAGTTTTACCTGTTTTAACGTTGACGTATATGTCATTGTGGGAATCAATGTCAATATCACCGAAAACAAGTAAAAAAGGTGTATTTCAATCAGTAGGTTTTAGCTGTATTAACGTGGATTCATGTGTAAATTGTGGGAATGAATGTAAATATCACGGAAAAGAAGTAAAAAGTTGTATTTCAATCTGTATTTTTTAGCTGTATTAACATGGATTTCATGTGTAAATTGTGGGAATGAATGTTAATATCACTGTAAACAAGTAAAAAAGGTGTATTTCAATCAGCCAGTTCTAGCTGTATTACCTCGGAATCATGTGTAAATTGTGGGAATTATTGTTAATATCACGGAAAACAACAAAAAAGGTTTATTTTAATCCGTCAGTTTTACATGTATTAACGTTGACGTATGGGTAAATTATGGGAATGAATGTCAATATCACTGGAAAAAGTAAAAAAGGTGTATTTCAATCAGTATTTTTAGCTGTATTAACGTGGATTCATGTGTAATTGTGGGAATGAAAGTTGATACCACTGTGAAAAAGTGGAAAAGGTGTATTTCAGTCAGTCAGCTTTAGCTGTATTAACGCGGATTCATGTGTAAATTGTGGGAATGAATGTTAGTATTGCGGAAAAAGAGTAAAGACGTTTTGTTCCAATCAGTGAGTTTTAGCTGTAATAACGTGAAATCTAATATATATATTCTGTGATGTCACGTGACGGTGGCGAAACTCTGCCTAAAATAATAGATTCGACCCGACACAATAGGTTGAACGCCCCAAAACAATGGGCCGAAACGGCGAACGAGGTATCCATAAAGGCTTTTTATTGAGGCCCTCAATCTGCCCTATTTTTGAGTGAGTTGATCTTTGCCTGCTGAAGCAAAAAGTTATCTATATGAGAGCTCACAGTTTCCACTAAAAGGTTTGGAAATTCTTTGTTTTTGTTCGCCTTATTGGCTATCACGAATAAACCACGGTTTACGCTGGCGAAACTTCCAAATTTGCGTCGCGAAATCCATTTTCGAACAAAGCATTCGCTGTTCACGTGATGCGTTTCGCCTCTTTCTGCAATGTGATTGGCTCTTTCGCAACTTCACGTGAACAGTCACGCGTTTTTCGTTATCATGCAAATTAGCCCTCGGGTTGAACAGCAGGTACTTTTGGAGAAGATGCGTGTTTTTGTTTTCAACACAAAGGATAACTGGGCGCCTTTCAAAGTGTTTTACGACCTGAATTATCTTTGTAAAGACTTGCTAATAGTTTGAGAGACCTCTGGAAAATTACAGGAGACAATTGAGAACACAGGTGATAGCTTTTTTGTGCTTTTCGAATGAGATAGTTGTAGTTTAGGTAGTAGGCGACCGCCATTGTTGCTTCGGCATGCTTGCGACGCTTAGGCCTAATGTAAACAAGCCCAAAGTTTTAACAAACAAATTATGATAAGGGGTTATCAGGCGAGCGAAGCGAGCCAAACTGTTGCAAGAGCCAGAGGCATGAGCGAAATGAATGCAGCGCACGAAGTGCGCCCTATTAGTCAATTTTTCTTGATAATAGATAGACAGGCGAGCGCAGCGAGCTAACCCATTGTACGTGGGGTTGAAAGAGGCATGAGCGAAGCGAATGCAGCGCACGAAGTGCGCCCTATTAGTCAATGTTTCTTGATAATAAATAGACAGGCGAGCGCAGCGAGCTAACCCATGGTACGTGGGGTTGAAAGAGGCATGAGCGAAGCGAATGCAGCGCACGAAGTGCGCCCTATTGGTCAATGTTTCTTGATAATAGATAGACAGGCGAGCGCAGCGAGCTAACCCATTGTACGTGGGGTTGAAAGAGGCATGAGCGAAGCGAATGCAGCGCACGAAGTGCGCCAACCATAGGCGAGCGCAGCGAGCTAACCCATTGTACGTGGGGTAGAAAGGGGCATGAGCGTTAGCGAATGCAGCGCACGAAGTGCGCCAACCATAGGCGAGCGCAGCGAGCTAACCCATTGCAAGTGGGGTTGAAAGGGCATGAGCGTCAGCGAATGCAGCGCACGAAGTGCGCCAACCATAGGCGAGCGCAGCGAGCTAACCCATTGTACGTGGGATTGAAAGGGGCACGAGCGTCAGCGAATGCAGCGCACGAAGTGCGCCAACCATAGGCGAGCGCAGCGAGCTAACCCATTTTAGTGGGGTAGAAAGGGGCATGAGCGTTAGCGAATGCAGCGCACGAAGTGCGCCAACCGTAGGCGAGCGCAGCGAGCTAACCCATTGTAAGTGGGGTTGAAAGGGGCATGAGCATCAGGGAATGCAGCGCACGAAGTGCGCCAACCATAAACGAGCGCAGCGAGCTAACCCATTGTAGTGGGGTAGAAAGGGGCATGAGCGTGAGCGAATGCAGCCCACGAAGTGCGCCAACCAGATTAAGCCTTTTTTACTTGACGGGCTGGGGCGAACGAGCGAACCGAGTGATGACCCTAGTTATGTATAAATTGTGGGAATGAATGTTAATATATGGGAAAAGAAGTAAAAAAACTGTCTTTCAATCAGTTTTTTATAGCTGTATTAACGTGGATTCATGTGTAAATTGTGGGAATGAAGGTTAATATCACTGAAAACAAGTAAAAAAGGTGTATTTCAATCAGTCAGCTTTAGCTGTATTAATGTGGATTCCTGTGTAGATTGTGGGAAAGGATGTTAATATTAGGAAACGAAGCAACAACATTACATTAGAATAAGTCAGTTTTACCTGTTTTAACGGGGACTATTGTGTGGGTTGAATTAAGGAATGCTAATATCACTGTGAAAAAGTAGAAAAGGCGTATTTCAGTCAGTCAGTTTTAGCTGTATTAACGCGGTTTCGTGTGTAATTTGTGGGAATGAATCTTAGTATCGCGGAAAAGAAGTAAAAATGTTTCGTTTCAATCCGTGCGTTTTAGCTGTAATAAAGTGAAATTATGTATAAAATATGGGAATGAATGTTAATATAGCGGAAAGAAGTAAAAAAGTTGTATTTCAATCAGTATTTCATAGCGGTATTAACGTGGATTCATGTATAAATTGAGGGAATGAAGGTTAATATCACTAAAAACAAGTAAAAAGGGTGCATTTCAATCAGTCAATTTTACATGTATTGCCCTTTTCGTATGGGTAAATTGTGGGAATGAATGTCAATATCACTGTGAAAAAGTAAAAAAGGTGTAATTCAATGAGTCAGTTTTAACTGTATTAACATGGGCGCAGGTGTAAATTGTGGAAGTGAACGTCAATATCACTGTGAAAAAGTAGAAAAGGTGTATTTCAGTCAGTCAGTTTTAGCTTTATTAACGCGGTTTCGTGTGTAATTTGTGGGAATGAATCTTAGTATCGCGGAAAAGAAGTAAAAATGTTTCGTTTCAATCAGTGAGCTTTAGCTGTAATAACGTGAAATTCTGTATAAATTGTGGGAATGAAAGTTAATATAACGGACAAGAAGTAAAAAAGTTGTATTTCAATCAGTATTTCATAGCTGTATTAACGTGGATTCATGTATAAATTGAGGGAATGAAGGTTAATATCACTAAAAACAAGTAAAAAGGGTGCATTTCAATCAGTCAATTTTACATGTATTAACCTTTTCGTATGGGTAAATTGTGGGAATGAATGTCAATATCACTGCGAAAAAGTAAAAAAGGTGTATTTCAATCGGTATTGTTTAGCTGTATTAACGTGGATTCATGTGTAAATTGTGGGAATGAATGTTAATATCACCGAAAAAAAGTACAAAAAGGTGTACTTCAATCAGTGAACTTTAACTGTGTTAACGAGAATTCATTTATAAGTTGTGGGAATGAATGTTAGTATCACGGAAAACAAGTACAAAAAGGGTGCATTTCAATCAGTCAGCTTTACGTGTATTAACCTGGACGTATGTGTGAATTGTGGGAAGGAATGTCAATATCACTATGAAAAAGTAAAAAAGGTGTCTTTCAATCAGTATTTTTAACTGTGTTAACGTGGATGCATGTGTAAATTCTGGGAATGGAGGTTAATATCAGGAAAAAAGCAAAAATATTACATTAAAAAAAGTCAGTTTTACCTGTTTTAACGGGGACATCTGTGTAAGTTGTGGTAACGAATGTTAATATGACGGAATAAATGTAAAAAAGGTGTATTTCGCACGTTCAGTTTCACCTGTATTAACGTGGATTTATGCGTAAATTGTGGTAACGAATGTTAATATCACGGAAAAAAAGTAAAAATGGTTTTTTCAAATCAACAGTTTTTTCTGTATTCACATGGATTCATGTGTAAATTGTGGGCATGAATGTTAATATCAGGAAAAAAAGCAAAAACATTACATTAAAATAAGTCAGCTTTACCTGTTTTAACGGGGACATTTGGGTAAGTTGTTGTAAGGAATGTTAATATCACGGAAAACAGGTACAAACAGGTGCAATTCAATCAGTCAGCTTTAGGTGTATTAACGAGAATTCATTTATAAGTTGTGGGAATGAATGTCAATATCGCAGTGAAAAAGTAAAAAAGGTGTATTTCACTCATTCAGTTTCACCTTTATTAAAGTGGATTCATGTCTAAATTGTGGGAATGAATGTTAATATCACCGAAAACATATAAAAAAAGGTGCGTTTCAATCAGTCAGTTTTGGCTGTATTAATGTGTATTCATGTGTAAATCGTTGGAATGAATGTTAATATCACTGAAAAGAAGTACAAAAAAGTGTATCTCAATCAGTCAGTTTTAGCTGTATTAACCCGGATTCATTTGCAAATTGTGGGAATGAAGGTTAATTTCACTGAAAACAAGTGAAAAAGGACTTTTTTAATAAGTCAGTTCTAGCTGTAATAACGTGGAATCAAGTGTAAGTTGTGGGAATGAAAGTTGATATCACTGAAAATAAGTAAAAGAAGTGTATTTCAATCAGTCAGCTTTACCTGTATTAACGTTGACGTATATGTCAATTGTGGGAATCAATGTCAATATCACGGAAAACAAGTAAAAAAGGTGTATTTCAATCAGTAGGTTTTAGCTGTATTGACGTGGATTCATGTGTAAATTGTGGGAATGAATGTAAATGAAGGTTAATATCACTAAAAACAAGTAAAAAGGGTGCATTTCAATCAGTCAATTTTACATGTATTAACCTTTTCGTATGGGTAAATTGTGGGAATGAATGTCAATATCACTGCGAAAAAGTAAAAAAGGTGTATTTCAATCGGTATTGTTTAGCTGTATTAACGTGGATTCGTGTGTAAATTGTGGGAATGATTGTAAATATCAATATCAAGATGTATATTGTAAATATCAAGAGCCAGAGGCATGAGCGAAGTGAATGCAGCGCACGAAGTGCGCCCTATCAGTCAATGTTTCTTGATAATAGATAGAGAGGCGAGCGCAGCGAGCTAACCCATTGTACGTGGGGTTGAAAGAGGCATGAGCGAAGCGAATGCAGCGCACGAAGTGCGCCCTATTAGTCAATTTTTCTTGATAATAGATAGACAGGCGAGCGCAGCGAGCTAACCCATTGTACGTGGGGTTGAAAGAGGCATGAGCGAAGCGAATGCAGCGCACGAAGTGCGCCCTATTAGTCAATGTTTCTTGATAATAAATAGACAGGCGAGCGCAGCGAGCTAACCCATGGTACGTGGGGTTGAAAGAGGCATGAGCGAAGCGAATGCAGCGCACGAAGTGCGCCCTATTGGTCAATGTTTCTTGATAATAGATAGACAGGCGAGCGCAGCGAGCTAACCCATTGTACGTGGGGTTGAAAGAGGCATGAGCGAAGCGAATGCAGCGCACGAAGTGCGCCAACCATAGGCGAGCGCAGCGAGCTAACCCATTGTACGTGGGGTAGAAAGGGGCATGAGCGTTAGCGAATGCAGCGCACGAAGTGCGCCAACCATAGGCGAGCGCAGCGAGCTAACCCATTGTACGTGGGATTGAAAGGGGCACGAGCGTCAGCGAATGCAGCGCACGAAGTGCGCCAACCATAGGCGAGCGCAGCGAGCTAACCCATTTTAGTGGGGTAGAAAGGGGCATGAGCGTTAGCGAATGCAGCGCACGAAGTGCGCCAACCATAGGCGAGCGCAGCGAGCTAACCCATTGTAAGTGGGGTTGAAAGGGGCATGAGCATCAGGGAATGCAGCGCACGAAGTGCGCCAACCATAAACGAGCGCAGCGAGCTAACCCATTGTAGTGGGGTAGAAAGGGGCATGAGCGTGAGCGAATGCAGCCCACGAAGTGCGCCAACCAGATTAAGCCTTTTTTACTTGACGGGCTGGGGCGAACGAGCGAACCGAGTGATGACCCCTAGTTATGTATAAATTGTGGGAATGAATGTTAATATATGGGAAAAGAAGTAAAAAAACTGTCTTTCAATCAGTTTTTTATAGCTGTACTAACGTGGATTCATGTGTAAATTGTGGGAATGAAGGTTAATATCACTGAAAACAAGTAAAAAAGGTGTATTTCAATTAGTCAGCTTTAGCTGTATTAATGTGGATTCCTGTGTAGATTGTGGGAAAGGATGTTAATATCAGGAAACGAAGCAACAACATTACATTAGAATAAGTCAGTTTTACCTGTTTTAACGGGGACTATTGTGTGGGTTGAATTAAGGAATGCTAATATCACTGTGAAAAAGTAGAAAAGGCGTATTTCAGTCAGTCAGTTTTAGCTGTATTAACGCGGTTTCGTGTGTAATTTGTGGGAATGAATCTTAGTATCGCGGAAAAGAAGTAAAAATGTTTCGTTTCAATCCGTGCGTTTTAGCTGTAATAATGTGAAATTATGTATAAAATATGGGAATGAATGTTAATATAGCGGAAAAAAAGTAAAAAAGTTGTATTTCAATCAGTATTTCATAGCGGTATTAACGTGGATTCATGTATAAATTGAGGGAATGAAGGTTAATATCACTAAAAACAAGTAAAAAGGGTGCATTTCAATCAGTCAATTTTACATGTATTGCCCTTTTCGTATGGGTAAATTGTGGGAATGAATGTCAATATCACTGTGAAAAAGTAAAAAAGGTGTAATTCAATGAGTCAGTTTTAACTGTATTAACATGGGCGCAGGTGTAAATTGTGAAAGTGAACGTCAATATCACTGTGAAAAAGTAGAAAAGGTGTATTTCAGTCAGTCAGTTTTAGCTTTATTAACGCGGTTTCGTGTGTAATTTGTGGGAATGAATCTTAGTATCGCGGAAAAGAAGTAAAAATGTTTCGTTTCAATCAGTGAGTTTTAGCTGTAATAACGTGAAATTATGTATAAATTGTGGGAATGAAAGTTAATATAACGGAAAAGAAGTAAAAAAGTTGTATTTCAATCAGTATTTCATAGCTGTATTAACGTGGATTCATGTATAAATTGAGGGAATGAAGGTTAATATCACTAAAAACAAGTAAAAAGGGTGCATTTCAATCAGTCAATTTTACATGTATTAACCTTTTCGTATGGGTAAATTGTGGGAATGAATGTCAATATCACTGCGAAAAAGTAAAAAAGGTGTATTTCAATCGGTATTGTTTAGCTGTATTAACGTGGATTCATGTGTAAATTGTGGGAATGAATGTTAATATCACCGAAAAAAAGTACAAAAAGGTGTACTTCAATCAGTCAACTTTAACTGTGTTAACGAGAATTCATTTATAAGTTGTGGGAATGAATGTTAGTATCACGGAAAACAAGTACAAAAAGGGTGCATTTCAATCAGTCAGCTTTACGTGTATTAACCTGGACGTATGTGTGAATTGTGGGAAGGAATGTCAATATCACTATGAAAAAGTAAAAAAGGTGTCTTTCAATCAGTATTTTTAACTGTGTTAACGTGGATGCATGTGTAAATTCTGGGAATGGAGGTTAATATCAGGAAAAAAAGCAAAAATATTACATTAAAAAAAGTCAGTTTTACCTGTTTTAACGGGGACATCTGTGTAAGTTGTGGTAACGAATGTTAATATGACGGAATAAATGTAAAAAAGGTGTATTTCGCACGTTCAGTTTCACCTGTATTAACGTGGATTTATGCGTAAATTGTGGTAACGAATGTTAATATCACGGAAAAAAAGTAAAAATGGTTTTTTCAAATCAACAGTTTTTTCTGTATTCACATGGATTCATGTGTAAATTGTGGGCATGAATGTTAATATCAGGAAAAAAAGCAAAAACATTACATTAAAATAAGTCAGCTTTACCTGTTTTAACGGGGACATTTGTGTAAGTTGTTGTAAGGAATGTTAATATCACGGAAAACAGGTACAAACAGGTGCAATTCAATCAGTCAGCTTTAGGTGTATTAACGAGAATTCATTTATAAGTTGTGGGAATGAATGTCAATATCGCAGTAAAAAGTAAAAAAGGTGTATTTCACTCATTCAGTTTCACCTTTATTAAAGTGGATTCATGTCTAAATTGTGGGAATGAATGTTAATATCACCGAAAACATATAAAAAAAGGTGCGTTTCAATCAGTCAGTTTTGGCTGTATTAATGTGTATTCATGTGTAAATCGTTGGAATGAATGTTAATATCACTGAAAAGAAGTACAAAAAAGTGTATCTCAATCAGTCAGTTTTAGCTGTATTAACCCGGATTCATTTGCAAATTGTGGGAATGAAGGTTAATTTCACTGAAAACAAGTGAAAAAGGACTTTTTTAATAAGTCAGTTCTAGCTGTAATAACGTGGAATCAAGTGTAAATTGTGGGAATGAAAGTTGATATCACTGAAAATAAGTAAAAGAAGTGTATTTCAATCAGTCAGCTTTACCTGTATTAACGTTGACGTATATGTCAATTGTGGGAATCAATGTCAATATCACGGAAAACAAGTAAAAAAGGTGTATTTCAATCAGTAGGTTTTAGCTGTATTGACGTGGATTCATGTGTAAATTGTGGGAATGAATGTAAATGAAGGTTAATATCACTAAAAACAAGTAAAAAGGGTGCATTTCAATCAGTCAATTTTACATGTATTAACCTTTTCGTATGGGTAAATTGTGGGAATGAATGTCAATATCACTGCGAAAAAGTAAAAAAGGTGTATTTCAATCGGTATTGTTTAGCTGTATTAACGTGGATTCGTGTGTAAATTGTGGGAATGATTGTAAATATCACGGAAAAGAAGCAAAAATGTTGTATTTGAATCAGTGAGTTTTAGCTGTATTAACGTGCATTTATGGGTAAATTGTGGGAATGAATGTTAATATCACCGAAAAAAAGTAAAAAAGGTGTATTTCAATCAGTATTTTTTAACTGTATTAACGTGGATGCATGTGTAATTTCTGGGAATGGAGGTTAATATCGGGAAAAGAAGCAAAAATAATACATTAAAAAAAGTCAGTTTTACCTGTTTTAACGGGGACATCTGTGTAAGTTGTGGTAACGAATGTTAATATGACGGAATAAATGTAAAAAAGGTGTATTTCGCACATTCAGTTTCACCTGTATTAACGTGGATTTATGCGTAAATTGTGGTAACGAATGTTAATATCACGGAAAAAAAGTAAAAATGGTTTTTTCAAATCAACAGTTTTTTCTGTATTCACATGGATTCATGTGTAAATTGTGGGCATGAATGTCAATATCAGGAAAAAAAGCAAAAACATTACATTAAAATAAGTCAGCTTTACCTGTTTTAACGGGGACATCTGTGTAAGTTGTGGTAACGAATGTTAATATGACGGAATAAATGTAAAAAAGGTGTATTTCAATCAGTCAGCTTTATCTGTATTAACGTGGATTCGTGTGCAAATTGTCGTAGCGAATGTTAATATCACAAAAAAAGTAAAAATGGTGTATTCCAATCAGTCAGTTTTATTTGTCTTAACATGGATTCGTGTATAAATTGTGGGAATCAATGTCAATATCACGGAAAAAAAGTACAAAAAGAGGTATTTCAATCAGTCAGCTTTAGCTGTATTAACGTGGATTCATGTGTAAATTGTGGGAATGAATGTTAATATCGCGGAAAAGAAGTAAAAATGTTTTGTTTCAATCCGTGAGTTTTAGCTGTATTAACGTGAAGTTATGTCTAAATTTTGGGAATGAATGTTAATGTAACGGAAAAGAAGTAAAAAAGTTGTATTCCAATCAGTATTTTATAGCTGCATTAACTTGGATTCATGTGTAGATTGTTGGAATGAATGTTAATATCACTAAAACAAGTAAAAAGAGTGCATTTTAATCAGTCAGTTTTACCTGTATTTACGTGGACGTATGGGCAAATTGTGGGACTGAATGTCAGTATCACTGCGAGAAAGTAAAAAAGGTGTACTTCAATGAGTATTTTTTAGCTGTACTAACGTGGATTATTGTGTAAATTGTGGGAATGAATGTTGATATCACTGAAAACAAGTAAAAAAGGTGTATTTCAATCATTGTTTTATAGCTGTATTAACGTGGATTCATGTGTAAATTGTGGTAGCGAATGGTAATATCACGGAAAAAAGTAAAACAGGTGCATTTCAATCAGTATGTTTTAGCGGTATTGACGTAAATTCATGTGTAAGTTTTTGGGAATGAATGCTAAAATCACTGAAACCAAGTAAGAAAAGAGGTATTTCAATCGGTCAGTCTTAGCTGTATTAAAGACAAATCATTTATAAGTTGTGGTAATGAACGTCAATATCACGGAGAACAAGTAAAAAAAAGTATATTTCAGTCAGTCAGTTTTACCTGTTTTAAAGTTGACGTATGAGTAAATTGTGGAAATCAATGTCAATATCACGGAAAACAAGTAAAAAAGGTCTATTTCAATCAGTCAGTTTTAGCTGTATTAACGTGGATTCATGTGTAAATTGTGGGAATGAATGTGAATATCGCGGAAAAGAAGTAAAAACGTTTTGTTTCAATCCGTGAGTTTTAGCTGTATTAAAGTGAGGTTATGTGTAAATTATGGGAATGAATGTTAATATAACGGAAAAGAACTAAAAAAGTTGTATTCCAGTCAGTATTTTATAGCTGTATTAACGTGGATTCATGTGTAAATTGTGGGAATGAAGGTTAATATCACTAAAAACAAGTAAAAAGGGTGCCATTCAATCAGTCAGTTTTACATGTATTAACGTTGACGTATGGGTAAATTATGGGAATGAATGTCAATATCACTGCGAAAAAGTAAAAAAGGTGTATTTCAATGAGTCTCTTTAGCTGTATTAACGTGGATTCATGTGAAAATTGTGGGAATGAATGTTAGTATCGCAGAAAGAAGTAAAAACGTTTTGTTTCAATCAGTGAGTTTTAAAATCACCGAAAAGAAAAAAAAAGTTGTATTTCAATCAGTCAGCTTTATCTGTATTAACGTGGATTCATGTGCAAATTGTGGTAGCGAATGTTAATATCACAAAAAAGTAAAAATGGTGTATTCCAATCAGTCAGTTTTATTTATCTTAACATGGATTCATGTATAAATTGTGGGAATCAATGTCAATATCACGGAAAAAAGTAAAAATGGTGTATTCCAATTAGTCAGTTTTATCGGTCTTAACATGGATTCATGTATAAATTGTGGGAATGAATATTAATATCACTGAAAACAAGTAAGAAAAGGTGTATTTCAATTGGTCAGTTTTAGCTGTATTAAAGCCAAATCATTTATAAGTTGTGGTAATGAGGGTCAATTTCACGGAAAACAAGTAACAAGTTTTAGCTGTATTAACGTGGATTCATGTGTAAATTGTGGGAATGAATGTGAGTATCGTGGAAAAGAAGTAAAGAAGTTTTGTTTCAATCCGTGAGTTTTAGCTGTATTAACGTAAAGTTATGTGTAAATTGTGGGAATGAAGGTTAATATAACGGAAAAGAACTAAAAAAGTAGTATTCCAATCCTTAATTTATAGCTGTATTAACGTAGATTCATGTGTAAATTGAGGGTATGAAGGTTAATATCATTAAAAACCAGTAAAAAGGGTGTATTTCAAAGAGTCAGTTTTAGCATTATTAACGTGGAATCATATCTAAATTGTGGGAATGAATGTTAAAATCACCGCTAAAAAGTGAAAGTGTTGTATTTCAATCAGTCAGTTTTCGCTGTATTAGCATAGATTCATATGTATATTGTGGGAATGAATGTTAAAATAACGGAATAGAAGTAAAAACGTTGTATTTCAATCAGTGTTTTATAGCTATATTAACGTGGATCCAGGTGTAAATTGTGGTAGCGATTGTTAATATCACGGAAGAAAGTGAAACAGGTGCATTTCAATCAGTATGTTTTAGCGGTGTTGACGTGAATTCATGTGTAAATTTCTGGGAATGAATGTTAAAATCACTGAAAAAAACAATGTATTTCAATCAGTCAGCGTTATCTGTATTAACGTGGATTCATGTGCAAATTGTGGTAATTATTGTTAATATCACAAGAAAAAGTAAAAATGGTGTTTTCCAATCAGTCAGTTTTATCCGTCTTAACATGGATTCATGTATAAATTGTGGAATGAATATTAATATCACTGAAAACAAGTATGAAAAGGTGTATTTCAATTGGTCAGTTTTAGCTGTGTTAAAGACAAATCATATATATGTTGTGGTAATGAATGTCAATATCACGGAAAAGAAGTAAAAAAAGGTGTATCTCAGTCTGTCAGTTTTACCTGTTTTAACGTTGACGTATATGTCAATTGTGGGAATCAATGTCAATATCACCGAAAACAAGTAAAAAAGGTGTATTTCAATCAGTAGGTTTTAGCTGTATTAACGTGGATTCATGTGTAAATTGTGGGAATGAATGTAAATATCACGGAAAAGAAGTAAAAAAGTTGTATTTCAATCTGTATTTTTTAGCTGTATTAACATGGATTCATGTGTAAATTGTGGGATCGAATGTTAATATCACTGTAAACAAGTAAAAAAGGTGTATTTCAATCAGCCAGTTTTAGCTGTATTAATGTGGATTCCTGTGTAGATTGTGGGAAAGGATGTTAATATCAGGAAACGAAGCAACAACATTACATTAGAATAAGTCAGTTTTACCTGTTTTAACGGGGACTATTGTGTGGGTTGAATTAAGGAATGCTAATATCACTGTGAAAAAGTAGAAAAGGCGTATTTCAGTCAGTCAGTTTTAGCTGTATTAACGCGGTTTCGTGTGTAATTTGTGGGAATGAATCTTAGTATCGCGGAAAAGAAGTAAAAATGTTTCGTTTCAATCCGTGCGTTTTAGCTGTAATAAAGTGAAATTATGTATAAAATATGGGAATGAATGTTAATATAGCGGAAAAGAAGTAAAAAAGTTGTATTTCAATCAGTATTTCATAGCGGTATTAACGTGGATTCATGTATAAATTGAGGGAATGAAGGTTAATATCACTAAAAACAAGTAAAAAGGGTGCATTTCAATCAGTCAATTTTACATGTATTGCCCTTTTCGTATGGGTAAATTGTGGGAATGAATGTCGATATCACTGTAAAAAAGTAAAAAAGGTGTAATTCAATGAGTCAGTTTTAACTGTATTAACATGGGCGCAGGTGTAAATTGTGGAAGTGAACGTCAATATCACTGTGAAAAAGTAGAAAAGGTGTATTTCAGTCAGTCAGTTTTAGCTTTATTAACGCGGTTTCGTGTGTAATTTGTGGGAATGAATCTTAGTATCGCGGAAAAGAAGTAAAAATGTTTCGTTTCAATCAGTGAGTTTTAGCTGTAATAACGTGAAATTATGTATAAATTGTGGGAATGAAAGTTAATATAACGGAAAAGAAGTAAAAAAGTTGTATTTCAATCAGTATTTCATAGCTGTATTAACGTGGATTCATGTATAAATTGAGGGAATGAAGGTTAATATCACTAAAAACAAGTAAAAAGGGTGCATTTCAATCAGTCAATTTTACATGTATTAACCTTTTCGTATGGGTAAATTGTGGGAATGAATGTCAATATCACTGCGAAAAAGTAAAAAAGGTGTATTTCAATCGGTATTGTTTAGCTGTATTAACGTGGATTCATGTGTAAATTGTGGGAATGAATGTTAATATCACCGAAAAAAAGTACAAAAAGGTGTACTTCAATCAGTCAACTTTAACTGTGTTAACGAGAATTCATTTATAAGTTGTGGGAATGAATGTTAGTATCACGGAAAACAAGTACAAAAAGGGTGCATTTCAATCAGTCAGCTTTACGTGTATTAACCTGGACGTATGTGTGAATTGTGGGAAGGAATGTCAATATCACTATGAAAAAGTAAAAAAGGTGTCTTTCAATCAGTATTTTTAACTGTGTTAACGTGGATGCATGTGTAAATTCTGGGAATGGAGGTTAATATCAGGAAAAAAAGCAAAAATATTACACTAAAAAAAGTCAGTTTTACCTGTTTTAACGGGGACATCTGTGTAAGTTGTGGTAACGAATGTTAATATGACGGAATAAATGTAAAAAAGGTGTATTTCGCACGTTCAGTTTCACCTGTATTAACGTGGATTTATGCGTAAATTGTGGTAACGAATGTTAATATCACGGAAAAAAAGTAAAAATGGTTTTTTCAAATCAACAGTTTTTTCTGTATTCACATGGATTCATGTGTAAATTGTGGGCATGAATGTTAATATCAGGAAAAGAAGCAAAAACATTACATTAAAATAAGTCAGCTTTACCTGTTTTAACGGGGACATTTGTGTAAGTTGTTGTAAGGAATGTTAATATCACGGAAAACAGGTACAAACAGGTGGAATTCAATCAGTCAGCTTTAGGTGTATTAACGAGAATTCATTTATAAGTTGTGGGAATGAATGTCAATATCGCAGTAAAAAGTAAAAAAGGTGTATTTCACTCATTCAGTTTCACCTTTATTAAAGTGGATTCATGTCTAAATTGTGGGAATGAATGTTAATATCACTGAAAAGAAGTAAAAAAAGGCGTATTTCAATCAGTGAGCTTTAGCTGTATTAACGACAAATCATTTATAAGTTGTGGGAATGAATGTCAATATCACGGAAAAGAATTAAAAAAAGGTGTGTTTCAGTCTGTCAGTTTTACCTGTATTAACGTTGACGTATGTGTCAATTGTGGGAATCAATGTCAATATCACGGAAAGTAAGTAAAAAAGGTGTTTTACAATCAGTCAGGTTTAGCTGTATTAACGTGGATTCATTTGTAAATTGAGAGTATGAAGGTTAATATCACTAAAAACAAGTAAAAAGGGTGCCATTCAATCAGTCAGTTTTACATGTATTAACGTTGACGTATGGGTAAATTATGGGAATGAATGTCAATATCACTGCGAAAAAGTAAAAAAAATGTATTTCAATGAATTTTTTTAGCTGTATTAACGTGGATTAATGTGTAAATTGAGGGAACGAAAGTTGATAACCCTGCAAACAAGTAAAAAAGGTGTATTTCAATCAGTGTTTTATAGCTGTAATAACGTGAAATCATGTGTAAATTGTGGGAATGAAGGTTAATATCGCTGAAAACAAGTAAAAAAGTGTATTTCCATCAGTCAGTGTGAGCTGTATTAACATGGATTCATGTGTAAATTGTGGGAATGAATGTTAAAATCACCGAAAGGAAAAAAAAAGTTGTCTTTCAATCAGTCGGCTTTATCTGTATTAACGTGGATTCATGTGCAAATTGTGGCAACGAATGTTAATATCACAAAAAAAGTAAAAATGGTGTATTCCAATCAGTCAGTTTTATTTGTCTTAACATGGATTCATGTATAAATTGTGGGAATCAATGTCAATATCACGAAAAACAAGTACAAAAGAATGTATTTCAATCAGTCAGCTTTAGCTGTATTAACGTGAAGTTATGTCTAAATTTTGGGAATGAATGTTAATATAACGGAAAAGAGGTAAAAAAGTTGAATTCCAATCAGTATTTTATAGCTGTATTAACTTGGATTCGTGTGTAAATTGAGGGTATGAAGGTTAATATCATTAAAAACAAGTAATAAGGGTGCATTTCAATCAGTCAGTTTTTCATGTATTGACGTTGACGTATGGGTAAATTATGGGAACGAAAGTTGATATCCCTGAAAACAAGTAAAAAAGGAGTATTTAAATCAGTGTTTAATAGCTGTATTAACCTGAAATCATGTGTAAATTCTGATAATGAAGGTTAATATCGCTGAAAACAAGTAAAAAAAGGTGTATTTCAATCAAACAGCTTTAGCTGTATTAAAGACAAATCATTTATAAGTTGTGATAATGAACGTCAATATCACGGAGAACAGGTAAAAAAAGGTGTATTTCAGTCTGTCAGTTTTACCTGTTTTAAAGTTGACGTATGAGTAAATTGTGGAAATCAATGTCAATATCACGGAAAAAAAGTAAAAAAGGTGTATTTCAATCAGTCAGTTTTAGCTGTATTAACGTGGATTCATGTGTAAAGTGTGGGAATGAATGTTAATATCGCAGAAAAGAAGTAAAAAAATTTTGTTTCAATCCGTGAGTTTCAGCTGCATTCACGTGAAGTTATGTGTAAAATGTGGGAATGAATGTTAATATCACTGAAGAGAAGTAAAAAAGGTGTATTTCAATCAGTCAGATTTAGCTGTATTAACGTGGGATCATGTGTAAATTGTGGGAATGAAAGTTAATATCACTGAAAACAAGTAAAAGAAGTATATTTCAATCCGTCGGTTTTAGCTTTATTAACGTGGAATCATCTGTAAATTGTGGGAATGAAAGCTACTATCACTGAAAACAAGTAAAACAAGTGCATTTTAAACAGTCAGTTTTAGCCGTATTAACGCTGATTCATGTGTAGATTGTTGGAATGAATGTTAATATCACTGCGAGAAAGTAAAAAAGGTGTATTTCCATGAGTATTTTTTAGCTGTATTAACGTGCATTAATGTGTAAATTGAGGGAACGAAAGTAGATATCCCTGAAAACAAGTAAAAAAGGTGTATTTCAATCAGTGTTTTATAGCTGTATTAATGTGAAATCATGTGTAAATTGTGGGAATGAAGGTTAATATCGCTGAAAACAAGTAAAAAAAGTGTCTTTCCATCAGTCAGTGTGAGCTGTATTAACATGGATTCATGTGTAAATTGTGGGAATGAATGTTTAAATCACCGAAAAGAAAAAAAAAGTTGTCTTTCAATCAGTCGGCTTTATCTGTATTAACGTGGATTCATGTGCAAATTTTGGTAACGAATGTTAATATCACAAAAAAAGTAAAAATGGTGTATTCCAATCAGTCAGTTTTATTTGTCTTAACATGGATTCATGTATAAATTGTGGGAATCAATGTCAATAACACGAAAAACAAGTACAAAAGAATGTATTTCAATCAGTCAGCTTTAGCTGTATTAACGTGGCTTCATGTGTAAATTGTGGGAATTAATGTTAATATCGCGGAAAAGAAGTAAAAAAGTTTTGTTTCAATCCGTGAGTTTTAGCTGTATTAACGTGAAGTTATGTCTAAATTTTGGGAATGAATGTTAATATAACGGAAAAGAAGTAAAAAAGTTGTATTCCAATCAATATTTTATAGCTGTATTAGCTTGGATTCGTGTGTAAATTGAGGGTATGAAGGTTAATATCATTAAAAACAAGTAATAAGGGTGCATTTCAATCAGTCAGTTTTACATGTATTAACGTTGACGTATGGGTAAATTATGGGAACGAAAGTTGATATCCCTGAAAACAAGTAAAAAAAGTGTATTTCAATCAGTGTTTAATAGCTGTATTAACGTGAAATCATGTGTAAATTCTGATAATGAAGGTTAATATCACTGAAAACAAGTAGAAAAGGAGTATTTCAATCAGTGTTTTATAGCTGTATTAACGTGGAATCATGTGTAAATTGTGGGAATGAATGTTAAAATCACCGAAAAAAGTAAAAGTGTTGTATTTCAATCGGTCAGTTTTCGCTGTATTAACGTGGATTCATATGTAAATTGTGGGAATGGATGTTAATATAACGGAATAGAAATATAAAAGTTGTATTTCAATCAGTGTTTTATAGCTGTATTAACGTGGATTCATGTGTAAATTGTGGGAATGAATGTTAATATCGCGGAAAAGAAGTAAACAAGTTTTGTGTCAATCCGTGAGTGTTAGCTGCATTAACGTGAAGTTATGTGTAAATTGTGGGAATGAATGTTAATATGACGGAAAAGAAGTAAAAAAAGTTGTATTCCGATCAGTATTTTATAGCTGTATTAACGTGGATTCATGTGTAAATTGAGGGTATGAAGGTTGATATCACTAAAAACAAGTAATAAGGGTGCATTTCAATCAGTCAGTTTTACATGTATTAACGTTGACATATGGGTAAATTATGGGAACGAAAGTTGATATCCCTGAAAACAAGTAAAAAAGGTGTATTTCAATCAGTGTTTAATAGCTGTATTAACGTGAAATCATGTGTAAATTCTGATAATGAAGGTTAATATCACTGAAAACAAGTAGAAAAGGAGTATTTCAATCAGTGTTTTATAACTGTATTAACGTGGAATCATGTGTAAATTGTGGGAATGAATGTTAAAATCACCGAAAAAAGTAAAAGTGTTGTATTTCAATCGGTCAGTTTTCGCTGTATTAACGTGGATTCATATGTAAATTGTGGGAATGAATGTTAATATAACGGAATAGAAATATAAAAGTTGTATTTCAATCAGTGTTTTATAGCTGTATTAACGTGGATTCATGTGTAAATTGTGGGAATGAATGTTAATATCGCGGAAAAGAAGTAAACAAGTTTTGTGTCAATCCGTGAGTGTTAGCTGCATTAACGTGAAGTTATGTGTAAATTGTGGGATAGAATGTTAATATGACGGAAAAGAAGTAAAAAAGTTGTATTCCGATCAGTATTTTATAGCTGTATTAACGTGGATTCATGTGTAAATTGAGGGTATGAAGGTTAATATCACTAAAAACAAGTAAAAAGGGTGCATTTCAATCAGTCAGTTTTACATGTATTAACGTTGATTCATGTGTAAATTGTGGGAATGAATGTGAAAATCACAGAAAAGAAAAAAAATTTTGTATTTCAATCAGTCAGTTTTCGCTGTATTAACATGGATTCATATGTAAATTGTGGGAATGAAAGTTTATATCACTGAAAACAAGAAAAGAGGTGTATTCCAATCAGTCAGTATTAGCTGTATTGAAGTGGATTCATGTTTAAATTGTGGGAATGACAGTTAATATCACTGAAAACAAGTAAAAAAGGTGTATTTCAATCAGCCAGTCTTAGCTTTATTGACGTAAATTCATGTGTAAATTTTGGGAATGAATATGAAAATCACAGAAAAGAAAAAAAATTTTGTATTTCAATCAGTCAGTTTTCGCTGTATTAACATGGATTCATATGTAAATTGTGGGAATGAAAGTTTATATCACTGAAAACAAGAAAAGAGGTGTATTCCAATCAGTCAGTATTAGCTGTATTGAAGTGGATTCAGTTTTAAATTGTGGGAATGACAGTTAATATCACTGAAAACAAGTAAAAAAGGTGTATTTCAATCAGCCAGTCTTAGCTTTAATAACGTGGATCCATGTTCAAATTGTGGTAACGAATGTAAATATCGCAAAAAAAAGTAAAAATGGTGTATTCCAATCAGTCAGTTTTATCTGTCTTAAAATGGATTCATGTAAAAATTGTGGTAATGAATATTAATATCACTGAAAAAAAGTAAGAAAAGGTGTATTTCAATTGGTCAGTTTTAGCTGTATTAAAGACAAATCATTTATACGTTGTGGTAATGAATGTCAATATCACGGAAAAGAATTAAGAAAAGGTGTATTTCAGTCTGTCAGTTTTACCTGTATTAACGTTGACGTATGTGTCAATTGTGGGATTCAATGTCAATATCACGGAAAACAAGTAAAAAAGGCGTATTTTAATCAGTGAGCTTTTGCTGTATTAACGACAAATCATTTATAAGTTGTGGGAATGAATGTCAATATCACGGAAAAGAATTAAAAAAAGGTGTATTTCAGTCTGTCAGTTTTACCTGTATTAACGTTGACGTATGTGTCAATTGTGAGAATCAATGTCAATATCACGGAAAGTAAGTAAAAAAGGTGTATTACAATCAGTCAGGTTTAGCTGTATTAACGTGGATTCATTTAAAATTTGTGGGAATGAATATTAATATCACTGAAAAAAAGTAAGAAAAGGGGTATTTTAATTGGTCAGTTTTGCCTGTATTAACGTTGACGTATGTGTCAATTGTGGGAATCAATGTCAATATCACGGAAAACAAGTAAAAAAGGTGTATTATAATCAGTCAGGTTTAGCTGTATTAACGTGGATTCATGTGTAAATTGTGGGAATGAATGTGAATATCGCGGAAAAGAAGTAAAAACGTTTTGTTTCAATCCGTGAGTTTTAGCTGTATTAAAGTGAAGTTATGTGTAAAATGTGGGAATGAATGTTAATATAACGGAAAAGACCTAAAAAAGTTGTATTTCAGTCGGTATTTTATAGCTGTATTAACGTGGATTCATGTGTAAATTGAGAGTATGAAGGTTAATATCACTAAAAACTAGTAAAAAGGGTGCTATTCAATCAGTCAGTTTTACATGTATTAACGTTGACGTATGGGTAAATTATGGGAATGAATGTCAATATCACTGCGAAAAAGTAAAAAAGGTGTATTTCAATGAGTTTTTTTAGCTGTATTAAGGTGGAATCATCTGTAAATTGTGGGAATGAAAGTTAATATCACTGAAAACGAGTAAAACAAGTTTATTTTAATCAGTCAGTTTTAGCCGTATTAACGCGGATTCCTGTGTAGATTGTTGGAATGAATGTTAATATCACTAAATCAAGTAAAAAGAGTGCATTTCAATCAGTCAGTTTTACCTGTATTTACGTGGACGTATGGGCCAATTTTGGGACTGAATGTCAATATCACTGCGAGATTGTAAAAAATGTGTATTTCAATGAATATTTTTTAGCTTTATTAACGTGGATTAATGTGTAAATTGAGGGAACGAAAGTTGATATCCCTGAAAAAAGTAAAAAAGGTGTATTTCAATCAGTGTTTTATAGCTGTATTAACGTGAAATCATGTGTAAATTGTAGCAATGAAGGTTAATATCGGTGAAAACAAGTAAAAAAGTGTATTTCCATCAGTCAGTTTGAGCTGAATTAACATGGATTCATGTGTAAATTGTGGGAATGAATGTCAATATCACGGAAAACAAGTACAAAAAGATGTATTTCAATCAGTCAGCTTTAGCTGCATTAACGTGGATTCATGTGTAAATTGTGGGAATGAATGTTAATATCGCGGAAAAGAAGTAAAAAAGTTTTGTTTCAATCCGTGAGTTTTAGCTGTATTAACGTGGATTCATGTGTAAATTGTGGTAGCGAATGGTAATATCACGGAAAAAAGTAAAACAGGTGCATTTCAATCAGTATGTTTTAGCGGTATTGACGTGAATTCATGTGTAAGTTTTTGGGTATGAATGTTAGAATCACTGAAAACAAGTAAGAAAAGGAGTATTTCAATCGGTCAGTCTTAGCTGTATAAAAAACAAATCATTTATAAGTTGTGGTAATGAACGTCAATATCACGGAGAACAAGTAAAAAAAAGTGTATTTCAGTCTGTCAGTTTTACCTGTTTTAAAGTTGACGTATGAGTAAATTGTGGAAATCAATGTCAATATCACGGAAAACAAGTAAAAAAGGTGTATTTCAATCAGTCAGTTTTAGCTGTATTAACGTGGATTCATGTGTAAATTGTGGGAATGAATGTGAATATCGCGGAAAAGAAGTAAAAACGTTTTGTTTCAATTCGTGAGTTTTAGCTGTATTAACGTGGATTCATGTGTAAATTGAGGGTATGAAGGTTAATATCACTAAAAACAAGTAAAAAGGGTGCCATTCAATCAGTCACTTTTACATGTATTAACGTTGACGTATGGGTAAATTATGGGAATGAATGTCAATATCACTTCGAAAAAGTAAAAAAGGTGTATTTCAATGAGTTTTTTTTAGCTGTATTAACGTGGATTCATGTGAAAATTGTGGGAATGAATGTTAGTATCGCAGAAAAGAAGTAAAAACGTTTTGTTTCAATCAGTGAGTTTTAGTTGTAATAACGTGAAAATATGTGTAAATTGTGGGAATGATTATTAATATCATGGAAAAGAAGTAAAAACGTTGTATTTCAATCAGTCAGTTTTCGCTGTATTAACGTGGATTCATATGTAAATTGTGGGAATGAATGTTAATATAACGGAAGAGAAGTAAAAAAGTTGTAATTCAATCAGTGGTTTATAGCTGTATTAACGTGGATTGATGTGTAAATTGTGGGAATGAAGGTTAATATCACTGAAGAGAAGTAAAAACAGTGTATTTCAATCAGTCAGCTTTAGCTGTATTAACGTGGAATCATGTGTAAATTGTGGGAATGAAAGATAATATCACTGAAAACAAGTAAAAAAAGTGTTTTTCAATACGTCAGTTTTAGCTGTATTAACGTGGAATCATCTGTAAATTGTGAAAATGAACGTTAATATCACTGAAAAGAAGTAAAACAAGTATATTTCAATCCGTCAGTTTTAGCTGTATTAAGGTGGAATCATCTGTAAATTGTGGGAATGAAAGTTAATATCACTGAAAACAAGTAAAACAACTGTATTTTAATCAGTCTGTTTTAGCCGTATTAACGTGGATTCAGGTGTAGATTGTTCGAATGAATGTTAATATCACTAAAACAAGTAAAAAGAGTGCATTTCAATCAGTCAGTTTTACCTGTATTCACGTGGACGTATGGGCAAATAGTGGGACTGAATGTCAATATCACTGCGAGAAAGTAAAAAAGGTGTATTTCAATGAGTATTTTTTTAGCTGTATTAACGTGGATTAATGTGTAAGTTGTGGGAACGAAAGTTGATATCACTGAAAACAAGTAAAAAAGTTGTATTTCAATCAGTGTTTTATAGCTGTATTAACGTGGATTCATGTGTAAATTGTGGTAATGAATGTCAATATCACGGAAAACAAGTAAAAAAGGTTCATTTCAGTCTGTCAGTTTTACCTGTTTTAACGTTGACGTATAAGTAAATTGTGGGAATCAATGTCAATATCACGGAAAACAAATACAAAAAGGTGTATTTCAATCAGTCAGCTTTAGCTGTATCAACGTGGATTCATGTGTAAATTGTGGGAATGAATGTTAATATCGCGGAAAAGAAGTAAAAAAGTTTTGTTCCAATCCGGGAGTTTTAGCTGTGTTAACGTGAAGTTATGTGTAAGTTTTGGGAATGAATGTTAATATAACGGAAAAGAAGTAAAAAAGTTTTATTCCAATCAGTATTTTATAGCTGTATTAACTTGGATTCATGTGTAAATTGAGGGTATGAAGGTTAATATCACGAAAAACAAGTAAAAATGGTGCATTTCAATCAGTCAGTTTTACATGTATTAACGTTGACGTATGGGCAAATTATGGGAATTAATGTCAAAATCATTGCGAAAAAGTAAAAAAGGTGTATTTCAATCTGTATTGTTTAGCTGTATTAACGCGGATTCATGTGTAAATTGTGGGAATGAATGTTAGTATCGCGGAAAAGGAGTAAAAACGTTTTGTTTCAAGCAGTGAGTTTTGGCTGTAATAACGGGTTAATATGTATAAATTGTGGGAATGAATGTTAATATCACTGAAGAGAAGTAAAAACTGTGTGGATTTCAATCAGTCAGTTTTAGCTGTATTAACGTGGAATCATGTGTAAATTGTGGGAATGAAAGTTAATATCACCGAAAACAAGTAAAAGAAGTATATTTCAATCCGTCAGTTTTAGCTGTATTAACGTGGAATCATCTGTAAATTGTGGGAATGAAAGTTGATATCACTGAAAACAAGTAAAAAAGTTGTATTTCAATCAGTGTTTTATAGCTGTATTAACGTGGATTCATGTGTAAATTGTGGTAATGAATGTCAATATCACGGAAAACAAGTAAAAAAGGTTCATTTCAGTCTGTCAATTTTACCTGTTTTAACGTTGACATATGAGTAAATTGTGGGAATCAATGTCAATATCACGGAAAACAAGTACAAAAAGGTGTATTTCAATCAGTCAGCTTTAGCTGTATCAACGTGGATTCATGTGTAAATTGTGGGAATGAATTATTATATCCTGGAAAAGAAGTAAAAAAGTTTTGTTTCAATCCGTGAGTTTTAGCTGTGTTAACGTGAAGTTATGTGTAAGTTTTGGGAATGAATGTTAATATAACGGAAAAGAAGTAAAAAAGTTGTATTCCAATCAGTATTTATAGCTGTATTAATTGTGGGAATGAAGGTTAATATCACTGAAGAGAAGTAAAAACGGTGTATTTCAATCAGTCAGCTTTAGCTGCAATAACGTGGAATCATGTGTAAATTGTGGGAATGAAAGTTAATATCATTGAAAACATGTAAAAAAAGTGTTTTTCAATACGTCAGTTTTAGCTGTATTAACGTGGAATCATCTGTAAATTGTGGGAATGAAAGTTAATATCACTGAAAAGAAGTAAAACAAGTATATTTCAATCTGTCAGTTTTAGCTGTATTAACGTGGAATCATCTGTAATTTGTGGGAATGAAAGTTAATATCACTGAAAACAAGTAAAACAAGTGTATTTTAATCAGTCAGTTTTAGCCGTATTAACGCGGATTCCTGTGTAGACTGTTGGAATGAATTTTAATATCACTAAACCAAGTAAAAGAGCGCATTTCAATCAGTCAGTTTTACCTGTGTTTACGTGGACGTATGAGCAAATTTTGGGACTGAATGTCAATATCACTGCGAGAAAGTAAAAATTCCTGAGAAAAGTAAAAAAGGTGTATTTCAATCAGTGTTTTATAGCTGTATTAACGTGAAATCATGTGTAAATTGTGGGAATGAAGGTTAATATCGGTGAAAACAAGTAAAAAAAAGTGTATTTCCATCAGTCAGTTTGAGCTGTATTAACATGGATTCATGTGTAAATTGTGGGAATGAATGTTAAAATCACCGAAAAGAAAAAAAATGGTGTATTCCAATCAGTCAGTTTTATTTGTCTTAACATGGATTCATGTCTAAAATGTGGGACTCAATGTCAATATCACGGAAAACAAGTACAAAAAGATGTATTTCAATCCGTGAGTTTTAGCTGTATTAACGTGAAGTTATGTCTAAATTTTGGGAATGAATGTTAATATAACGGAAAAGAAGTAAAAAAGTTGTATTCCAATCAGTATTTTATAGCTGTATTAAGCTGGATTCATGTGTAGATTGTTGGAATGAGTGTTAATATCACTAAAACAAGTAAAAAGAGTGCATTTCAATCAGTCAGTTTTACCTGTATTTACGTGGACGTATGGGCAAATTGTGGGACTGAATGTCAGTATCACTGCGAGAAATTAAAAAAGGTGTACTTCAATGAGTATTTTTTAGCTGTACTAACGTGGATTAATGTGTAAATTGTGGGAATGAAAGTTGATATCACTGAAAACAAGTAAAAAAGGTGTATTTCAATCAGTGTTTTATAGCTGTATTAACGTGGAATCATGTGTAAATTGTGTGAATGAATGTTAAAATCACAGAAAAAAAGTAAAAGTGTTGTATTTCAATGAGTCAGTTTTCCCTGTATTAACGTGGATTCATATGTAAATTGTGGGAATGAATGTTAATATAACGGAATTGAAGTAAAAAAGTTGTATTTCAATCAGTGTTTTATATCTGTATTAACGTGGATTCATGTGTAAATTGTGGTAGCGAATGGTAATATCACGGCAAAAAGTAAAACAGGTGCATTTCAATCAGTATGTTTTAGCGGTATTGACGTAAATTCATGTGTAAGTTTTTGGGAATGAATGCTAAAATCACTGAAAACAAGTAAGAAAAGGGGTATTTCAATCGGTCAGTCTTAGCTGTATTAAAGACAAATCATTTATAAGCTGTGGTAATGAACGTCAATACCACGGAGAACAAGTAAAAAAAAGTATATTTCAGTCTGTCAGTTTTACCTGTTTTAAAGTTGACGTATGAGTAAATTGTGGAAATCAATGTCAATATCACGGAAAACAAGTAAAAAAGGTGTATTTCAAACAGTCAGTTATAGCTGTATTAACGTGGATTCAAGTGTAAATTGTGGGAATGAATGTGAATATCGCGGAAAAGAAGTAAAAACGTTTTGTTTCAATCCGTGAGTTTTAGCTGTATTAAAGTGAAGTTATGTGTAAATTGTGGGAATGAATGTCAATATCACGGAAAACAAGTAAAAAAGGTTCATTTCAGTCTGTCAGTTTTACCTGTTTTAACGTTGACGTATAAGTAAATTGTGGGAATCAATGTCAATATCACGGAAAACAAGTACAAAAAGGTGTATTTCAATCAGTCAGCTTTAGCTGTATCAACGTGGATTCATGTGTAAATTGTGGGAATGAATGTTAATATCGCGGAAAAGAAGTAAAAAAGTTTTGTTCCAATCCGGGAGTTTTAGCTGTGTTAACGTGAAGTTATGTGTAAGTTTTGGGAATGAATGTTAATATAACGGAAAAGAAGTAAAAAAGTTTTATTCCAATCAGTATTTTATAGCTGTATTAACTTGGATTCATGTGTAAATTGAGGGTATGAAGGTTAATATCACGAAAAACAAGTAAAAAGGGTGCATTTCAATCAGTCAGTTTTACATGTATTAACGTTGACGTATGGGCAAATTATGGGAATTAATGTCAAAATCATTGCGAAAAAGTAAAAAAGGTGTATTTCAATCTGTATTGTTTAGCTGTATTAACGCGGATTCATGTGTAAATTGTGGGAATGAATGTTAGTATCGCGGAAAAGGAGTAAAAACGTTTTGTTTCAAGCAGTGAGTTTTGGCTGTAATAACGGGTTAATATGTATAAATTGTGGGAATGAATGTTAATATCACTGAAGAGAAGTAAAAACTGTGTATTTCAATCAGTCAGTTTTAGCTGTATTAACGTGGAATCATGTGTAAATTGTGGGAATGAAAGTTAATATCACCGAAAACAAGTAAAAGAAGTATATTTCAATCCGTCAGTTTTAGCTGTATTAACGTGGAATCATCTGTAAATTGTGGGAATGAAAGTTGATATCACTGAAAACAAGTAAAAAAGTTGTATTTCAATCAGTGTTTTATAGCTGTATTAACGTGGATTCATGTGTAAATTGTGGTAATGAATGTCAATATCACGGAAAACAAGTAAAAAAGGTTCATTTCAGTCTGTCAATTTTACCTGTTTTAACGTTGACATATGAGTAAATTGTGGGAATCAATGTCAATATCACGGAAAACAAGTACAAAAAGGTGTATTTCAATCAGTCAGCTTTAGCTGTATCAACGTGGATTCATGTGTAAATTGTGGGAATGAATTATTATATCCTGGAAAAGAAGTAAAAAAGTTTTGTTTCAATCCGTGAGTTTTAGCTGTGTTAACGTGAAGTTATGTGTAAGTTTTGGGAATGAATGTTAATATAACGGAAAAGAAGTAAAAAAGTTGTATTCCAATCAGTATTTTATAGCTGTATTAATTGTGGGAATGAAGGTTAATATCACTGAAGAGAAGTAAAAACGGTGTATTTCAATCAGTCAGCTTTAGCTGCAATAACGTGGAATCATGTGTAAATTGTGGGAATGAAAGTTAATATCATTGAAAACATGTAAAAAAAGTGTTTTTCAATACGTCAGTTTTAGCTGTATTAACGTGGAATCATCTGTAAATTGTGGGAATGAAAGTTAATATCACTGAAAAGAAGTAAAACAAGTATATTTCAATCTGTCAGTTTTAGCTGTATTAACGTGGAATCATCTGTAATTTGTGGGAATGAAAGTTAATATCACTGAAAACAAGTAAAACAAGTGTATTTTAATCAGTCAGTTTTAGCCGTATTAACGCGGATTCCTGTGTAGACTGTTGGAATGAATTTTAATATCACTAAACCAAGTAAAAAGAGCGCATTTCAATCAGTCAGTTTTACCTGTGTTTACGTGGACGTATGGGCAAATTTTGGGACTGAATGTCAATATCACTGCGAGAAAGTAAAAATTCCTGAGAAAAGTAAAAAAGGTGTATTTCAATCAGTGTTTTATAGCTGTATTAACGTGAAATCATGTGTAAATTGTGGGAATGAAGGTTAATATCGGTGAAAACAAGCAAAAAAAAGTGTATTTCCATCAGTCAGTTTGAGCTGTATTAACATGGATTCATGTGTAAATTGTGGGAATGAATGTTAAAATCACCGAAAAGAAAAAAAATGGTGTATTCCAATCAGTCAGTTTTATTTGTCTTAACATGGATTCATGTCTAAATTGTGGGACTCAATGTCAATATCACGGAAAACAAGTACAAAAAGATGTATTTCAATCCGTGAGTTTTAGCTGTATTAACGTGAAGTTATGTCTAAATTTTGGGAATGAATGTTAATATAACGGAAAAGAAGTAAAAAAGTTGTATTCCAATCAGTATTTTATAGCTGTATTAAGCTGGATTCATGTGTAGATTGTTGGAATGAGTGTTAATATCACTAAAACAAGTAAAAAGAGTGCATTTCAATCAGTCAGTTTTACCTGTATTTACGTGGACGTATGGGCAAATTGTGGGACTGAATGTCAGTATCACTGCGAGAAATTAAAAAAGGTGTACTTCAATGAGTATTTTTTAGCTGTACTAACGTGGATTAATGTGTAAATTGTGGGAATGAAAGTTGATATCACTGAAAACAAGTAAAAAAGGTGTATTTCAATCAGTGTTTTATAGCTGTATTAACGTGGAATCATGTGTAAATTGTGTGAATGAATGTTAAAATCACAGAAAAAAAGTAAAAGTGTTGTATTTCAATGAGTCAGTTTTCCCTGTATTAACGTGGATTCATATGTAAATTGTGGGAATGAATGTTAATATAACGGAATTGAAGTAAAAAAGTTGTATTTCAATCAGTGTTTTATATCTGTATTAACGTGGATTCATGTGTAAATTGTGGTAGCGAATGGTAATATCACGGCAAAAAGTAAAACAGGTGCATTTCAATCAGTATGTTTTAGCGGTATTGACGTAAATTCATGTGTAAGTTTTTGGGAATGAATGCTAAAATCACTGAAAACAAGTAAGAAAAGGGGTATTTCAATCGGTCAGTCTTAGCTGTATTAAAGACAAATCATTTATAAGCTGTGGTAATGAACGTCAATATCACGGAGAACAAGTAAAAAAAAGTATATTTCAGTCTGTCAGTTTTACCTGTTTTAAAGTTGACGTATGAGTAAATTGTGGAAATCAATGTCAATATCACGGAAAACAAGTAAAAAAGGTGTATTTCAAACAGTCAGTTATAGCTGTATTAACGTGGATTCAAGTGTAAATTGTGGGAATGAATGTGAATATCGCGGAAAAGAAGTAAAAACGTTTTGTTTCAATCCGTGAGTTTTAGCTGTATTAAAGTGAAGTTATGTGTAAATTGTGGGAATGAATGTTAATATAACGGAAAAGAACTAAAAAGTTGTATTCCAGTCAGTATTTTATAGCTGTATTAACGTGGATTCATGTGTAAATTGAGGGTATGAAGGTTAATATCACTAAAAACAAGTAAAAAGGGTGCCATTCAATCAGTCAGTTTTACATGTATTAACGTTGACGTATGGGTAAATTATGGGAATGAATGTCAATATCACTGCGAAAAAGTAAAAAAGGTGTATTTCAATGAGTTTTTTTAGCTGTATTAACGTGGATTTATGTGAAAATTGTGGGAATGAATGTTAGTATTGCAGAAACGAAGTAAAAACGTTTTGTTTCAATCAGTGAGTTTTAGTTGTAATAACGTGAAAATATGTGTAAATTGTGGGAATGATTATTAATATAATGGAAAAGAAGTAAAAACGTTGTATTTCAATCAGTCATTTTTCGCTGTATTAACGTGGATTCATATGTAAATTGTGGGAATGAGTGTTAATATAACGGAAAAGAAGTAAAAAGTTGTAATTCAATCAGTGTTTTATAGCTGTATTAACGTGGATTCATGTGTAAATTGTGGGAATGAAGGCTAATATCTCTAAAAACAAGTAAAAAGGGTGCCATTCAATCAGTCAGTTTTACATGTATTAACGTTGACGTATGGGTAAATTATGGGAATGAATGTCAATATCAATGCGAAAAAGTAAAAAAGGTGTATTTCAATGAGTTTTTTTAGCTGTATTAACGTGGATTCATGTGAAAATTGTGGGAATGAATGTTAGTATCGCAGAAAAGAAGTAAAAACGTTTTGTTTCAATCAGTGAGTTTTAGTTGTAATAACGTGAAATCATGTGTAAATTGTGGGAATGAAGGTTAATATCGGTGAAAACAAGTGAAAAAAGTGTATTTCCATCAGTCAGTTTGAGCTGTATTAACATGGATTCATGTGTAAATTGTGGGAATGAATGTTCAAATCACCGAAAAGAAAAAAAAAATTGTATTTCAATCAGTCAGCTTTATCTGTATTAACGTGGATTCGTGTGCAAATTGTCGTAGCGAATGTTAATATCACAAAAAAAGTAAAAATGGTGTATTCCAATCAGTCAGTTTTATTTGTCTTAACATGGATTCATGTATGAATTGTGGGAATCAATGTCAATATCACGGAAAAAAAGTACAAAAAGAGGTATTTCAATCAGTCAGCTTTAGCTGTATTAACGTGGATTCATGTGTAAATTGTGGGAATGAATGTTAATATCGCGGAAAAGAAGTAAAAATGTTTTGTTTCAATCCGTGAGTTTTAGCTGTATTAACGTGAAGTTATGTCTAAATTTTGGGAATGAATGTTAATGTAACGGAAAAGAAGTAAAAAAGTTGTATTCCAATCAGTATTTTATAGCTGCATTAACTTGGATTCATGTGTAGATTGTTGGAATGAATGTAAATATCACTAAAACAAGTAAAAAGAGTGCATTTCAATCAGTCAGTTTTACCTGTATTTACGTGGACGTATGGGCAAATTGTGGGACTGAATGTCAGTATCACTGCGAGAAAGTAAAAAAGGTGTACTTCAATGAGTGTTTTTTAGCTGTACTAACGTGGATTAATGTGTAAACTGTGGGAATGAATGTTGATATCACTGAAAACAAGTAAAAAATGTGTATTTCAATCAGTGTTTTATAGCTGTATTAACGTGGAATCATGTGTAAATTGTGGGAATGAATGTTAAAATCACAGAAAAAAAGTAAAAGTGTTGTATTTCAATGAGTCAGTTTTCGCTGTATTAACGTGGATTCATATGTAAATTGTGGGAATGAATGTTAATATAACGGAATAGAAGTAAAAAAGTTGTATTTCAATCAGTGTTTTATAGCTGTATTAGCGTGGATTCATGTGTAAATTGTGAGAATGAATGTTAATATCGCGGAAAAGAAGTAAACAAGTTTTGTGTCAATCCGTGAGTTTTAGCTGCATTACCGTGAAGTTATGTGTAAATTGTGGGAATGAATGTTAATATGACGGAAGAGAAGTAAAAAAGTTGTATTCCGATCAGTATTTTATAGCTGTATTAACGTGGAATCATGTGTAAATTGTGGGAATGAAAGTTGATATCACTGAAAATAAGTAAAAGAAGTGTATTTCAATCAGTCAGCTTTACCTGTATTAACGTGGATTGATGCGTAAATTGTGGGAATGAATGTTAATATCAAGGAAAACAAGTAAAAAAAGTGTATTTCAATCAGTGAGTTTTGGCTGTGTTAACGTGGATTCATGTGCAAATTGTGGGAATGAATGTTAATATCAAGAAAACACGTAGACAAGGTTTATTTCATTTAGTCAGTTTTACCTGTATTTACGCTAATTCATGTCTAATTAGTGGGAATGAATATTAATATCACGGAAAACAAGTACAAAAAGGTGTATTTCAATCAGTCAGTCTTAGCTGTATTAACAAGAATTCATTTATAAGTTGTGGGAATGAATGTCAATATCACATTGAAAAAGTAAAAAAGGTGTATTTCACTCATTCAGTTTCACCTTTATTAAAATGGATTCATGTCTAAATTGTGGGAATGAATGTCCAGATCACTGTGAAAAAGTAAAAAAGTGTATTCCAATCAGTGCTGTTTAGCGGTATTAGAATGGATTTATGTGTAAATTTTGGGAGTGAAAGTTACTATCACCGAAAACAAGTAAAAAAGGTGTATTTCAGTCAGTCAGTTTTAGCTGTATTAATGTGGATTCATGTGTAAATTGTGGGAATGATTTTAAATATCACGGAAAAGAAGCAAAAAGTTGTATTTGAATCAGTGAGTTTTAGCTGTATCAACGTGGATGCATGTGTAAATTGTGGGAATGAATGTTAATATCACTGCAAAGAAGTACAAAAAGGTGTTTTTCAATCAGTCAGCTTTAGCTGTAATAACGAGAATTCATTTATAAGTTGTGGGAATTAATGTTAATATCACCAAAAACAAGGAAAAGAGGTGCGTTTCAATCAGTCAGCTTTACCTTTATTAACCTGGACGTATGTGTAAATTGTGGGAAGGAATGTTAATATCAAGGAAAACAAGTACAAAAAGGGTGCATTTCAATCAGTCATCTTTACCTGTATTAACGTGGATTGATGCGTAAATTGTGGGAATGAATGTTAATATCTCGGAAAAAAAGTAAAAATGGTGTAGCTATTTCAATCAGTCAGTTTTGGCTGTATTAACGTGTATTCATGTGTAAATTGTGGGAATGAATGTTAATATCACTGAAAAGAAGTACAAAAAGGTGTATTTCAATCAGTCAGTTTTAGCTGTAATAACGAGAATTCATTTATAAGTTGTGGGAATTAATGTTAATATCACCGAAAACAAGTAAAAGTGGTGCGTTTCAATCTGTCAGTTTTACCTTTATTAACGTGGATTCATGTGTAAATTGTAGGAATAAATGTTTATATCACGGAAAACAAGTACAAAAAGGGTGCATTTCAATAAGTCAGCTTTACGTGTATTAACCTGGACGTATGTGTAAATTGTGGGAAGGAATGTCAATATCACTATGAAAAAGTAAAAAAGGTGTTTTTCAATCAGTATTTTTTAACTGTATTAACGTGGATGCATGTGTAAATTCTGGGTATGGAGGTTAATATCAGGAAAGGAAGCAAAAATATTACATTAAAAAAAGTCAGTTTTACTTGTTTTAACGGGGACATCTGTGTAAGTTGTGGTAACGAAGGTTAATATGACGGAATAAAAGTAAAAAATGTGTATTTCGCACATTCAGTTTCACCTGTATTAACGTGGATTCATGCGTAAATTGTGGTAACGAAAGTTAATATCACGAAAAAAAAGTTACATTGGTTTATTCAAATCAACAGTTTTGTCTGTATTAACATGGATTCATCTGTAAATTGTGGGAATGAATGTTAATATCACGTAAAACAAGTAAAAATGGTGTATTTCAATCAGTCAGTTTTGGCTGTATTAACTTGTATTCATGTGTAAATTGTGGGAATGAACGTTAATATCACTGAAAAGAAGTATAAAAATGTGTATTTCAATCAGTCAGCTTTAGCGGTAATAACGAGAATTCATTTATAAGTTGTGGGAATTAATGTTAAGATCACCGAAAACACGTAAATGAGGTGCGTTTCAAGCAGTCAGCTTTACCTTTATTAACGTGGATTCATGTCTAAATTGTAGGAATGAATGTTAATATCACGGAAAACAAGTACAAAAAGGTGTCTTTCAATCAGTATTTTTTAACTGTATTAACGTGGATACATTTGTAAATTCTGGGAATGGATGTTAATATCAGGAAAAGAAGCAAAAATATTACATTAAAAAAAGTCAGTTTTACCTGTTTTAACGGGGACATCTGTGTAAGTTGTGGTAACGAATGTTAATATGACCGAATAAAAGTAAAAAAAGTGTATTTCGCACATTCAGTTTCACCTGTATTAACGTGGATTCATGCGTAAATTGTGGTAACGAATGTTAATATCACGAAAAAAAAATTAAATTGGTTTATTCAAATCAACAGTTTTGTCTGTATTAACATGGATTCAAGCGCCTATGAGCCCTGGGGATATATGGCGCTATAAAAATGTCTATATTATTATTATTATTATTATTCATGTGTAAATTGTGGGCATGAATGTTAATATCTAGAAAAGAAGCAAAAACATTACATTAAAATAAGTCAGCTTTACCTGTTTTAACGGGGACATTTGTGTAAGTTGTTGTAACGAATGTTAATATCACGGAAAACAGGTACAAACAGGTGCATTTCAATCACTCAGCTTTAGATGTATTAACGAGAATTCATTTATAAGTTGTGGGAATGAATGTCAATATCACGGATAACAAGTAAAAAAAGTGTATCTTAATCAGTCAGTTTTAGCTGTAATAACGTGGATTCATGTGCAAATTGTGGGAATGAAGGTTAATTTCACTGAAAACAAGTGCAAAAAGTGTATTTCAATCAGTCAGCTTTACCTGTATTAACGTGGATTGATGCGTAAATTGTGGGAATGAATGTTAATATCTCGGAAAAAAAGTAAAAATGGTGTAGCTTTTTCAATCAGTCAGTTTTGGCTGTATTAACGTGTATTCATGTGTAAATTGTGGGAATGAATGTTAATATCACTGAAAAGAAGTACAAAAAGGTGTATTTCAATCAGTCAGTTTTAGCTGTAATAACGAGAATTCATTTACAAGTTGTGGGAATTAATGTTAATATCACCGAAAACAAGTAAAAGAGGTGCGTTTCAATCAGTCAGTTTTACCTTTATTAACGTGGATTCATGTGTAAATTGTAGGAATGAATGTTAATATCACGGAAAACAAGTACAAAAAGGGTGCATTTCAATCAGTCAGCTTTACGTGTATTAACCTGGACGTATGTGTAAATTGTGGGAAGGAATGTCAATATCACTATGAAAAAGTAAAAAAGGTGTCTTTCAATCAGTTTTTTTTAACTGTATTAACGTGGATGCATGTGTAAATTCTGGGAATGGAGGTTAATATCAGGAAAGGAAGCAAAAATATTACATTAAAAAAAGTCAGTTTTACTTGTTTTAACGGGGACATCTGTGTAAGTTGTGGTAACGAATGTTAATATGACGGAATAAAAGTAAAAAAGGTGTATTTCGCACATTCAGTTTCACCTGTATTAACGTGGATTCATGCGTAAATTGTGGTAACGAATGTTAATATCACGGAAAAAAAGTTAAATTGGTTTATTCAAATCAACAGTTTTGTCTGTATTAACATGGATTCATGTGTAAATTGTGGGCATGAATGTTAATATCAGGAAAAGAAGCAAAAACATTACATTAAAATAAGTCAGCTTTACCTGTTTTAACGGGGACATTTGTGTAAGTTGTTGTAACGAATGTTAATATCACGGAAAACAGGTACAAACAGGTGCATTTCAATCACTCAGCTTTAGATGTATTAACGAGAATTCATTTATAAGTTGTGGGAATGAATGTCAATATCACGGATAACAAGTAAAAAAAGTGTATCTTAATCAGTCAGTTTTAGCTGTAATAACGTGGATTCATGTGCAAATTGTGGGAATGAAGGTTAATTTCACTGAAAAGAAGTACAAAAAGGTGTATTTCAATCAGTCAGCTTAGCTGTATTAACAAGAATTCATTTATCAGTTGTGGGAATGAATGTCAATATCACAGTGAAAAAGTAAAAAAGGTGTATTTCACTCATTCAGTTTCACCTGTATTAACGTGGATTCATGTGTAAATTGTGGGAATGAATGTTAATATCACTGAAAAGAAGCACAAAAAGGTGTATTTCAATCAGTCAGCTTTAGCTGTAATAACGAGAATTCATTTATAAGTTGTGGGAATTAATGTTAATATCACCGAAAACAAGTAAAAGATGTGCGTTTCAATCCGTCAGCTTTACCTTTATTAACGTGGATGCATGTGTAAATTGTGGGAACAAATCTCAATATCACGCAGAATAGCTAACAACAGTATATTTCATTCAGTCACTTTTCGCTGTATTAACGTGGATTCATTTGGAAATTTTGGAATAAATGTCATTATGACGGAGAAGAACTAAAAACAGTGTAGTTCAATCAGTCAATTTTCGCTGTATTAACGTGGATTCATGTGTAAATTGTGGCAGTGAATGTCAATATAACGGGAAAGGAGTAAAAAAGTTGTATTTCAATAAGTGAGATTTAGCTGAATTAAAGTGGATTCATGTTTAAATTGCTGGAATGAATGTTAATATGGCGGAAAACAAATAAAAAGGGTGCATTTCAATCAGTCAGCTTTACCTGTATTAACCTGGACGTATGTGTAAATTGTAGGAAGGAATGTCAATATCACTATGAAAAAGTAAAAAAGGTGTCTTTCAATCAGTATTTTTTAACTGAATTAACGTGGATGGATGTGTAAATTCTGGGAATGGAGGTTAATATCAGGAAAGGAAGCAAAAATATTACATTAAAAAAAGTCAGTTTTACTTGTTTTAACGGGGACATCTGTGTAAGTTGTGGTAACGAATGTTATAATGACGAAAAAAAGTAAAAAGGGTGTAATTCAATCAGTCAGTTTGATCTGTATTAACGTGAATTTATGGGTAAATTGTGGGAATGAATGTTAATATCACCGAAAACAAGTAAAAAAGGTGCGTTTCAATCAGTCAGCTTTACCTTTATTAACGTGTATTCATGTGTAAATTGTGGGAATGAATGTTAATATCACTGAAAAGAAGTACAAAAAAGTGTATTTCAATCAGTCAGCTTTAGCTGTAATAACGAGAATTCATTTATAAGTTGTGGGAATTAATGTTAATATCACCGAAAACACGTAAATGAGGTGCGTTTCAATCAGTCAGCTTTACCTTTATTAACGTGGATTCATGTGTAAATTGTAGGAATGAATGTTAATATCACGGAAAACAAGTACAAAAAGGTGTCTTTCAATCAGTATTTTTTAACTGTATTAACGTGGATACATTTGTAAATTCTGGGAATGGATGTTAATATCAGGAAAAGAAGCAAAAATATTACATTAAAAAAAGTCAGTTTTACCTGTTTTAACGGGGACATCTGTGTAAGTTGTGGTAACGAATGTTAATATGACCGAATAAAAGTAAAAAAGGTGTATTTCGCACATCCAGTTTCACCTGTATTAACGTGGATTCATGCGTAAATTGTGGTAACGAATGTTAATATCACGAAAAAAAAGTTAAATTGGTTTATTCAAATCAACAGTTTTGTCTGTATTAACATGGATTCAAGCGCCTATGAGCCCTGGGGATATATGGCGCTATAAAAATGTCTATATTATTATTATTATTATTATTCATGTGTAAATTGTGGGCATGAATGTTAATATCTAGAAAAGAAGCAAAAACATTACATTAAAATAAGTCAGCTTTACCTGTTTTAACGGGGACATTTGTGTAAGTTGTTGTAACGAATGTTAATATCACGGAAAACAGGTACAAACAGGTGCATTTCAATCAGTCAGCTTTAGCTGTATTAACGAGAATTCATTTATAAGTTGTGGGAATGAATGTCAATATCACGCATAACAAGTAAAAAAAAGTGTATTTTAATCAGTCAGTTTTAGCTGTATTAACGCGGATTCAATTGCAAATTGTGGGAATGAAGGTTAATTTCACTGAAAACAAGTGAAAAAGTGTATTTCAATCAGTCAGCTTTACCTGTATTAACGTGGATTGATGCGTAAATTGTGGGAATGAATGTTAATATCTCGGAAAAAAAGTAAAAATGGTGTAGCTATTTCAATCAGTCAGTTTTGGCTGTATTAACGTGTATTCATGTGTAAATTGTGGGAATGAATGTTAATATCACTGAAAAGAAGTACAAAAAAGTGTATTTCAATCAGTCAGCTTTACCTGTATTAACGTGGAGTGATGCGTAAATTGTGGGAATGAATGTTAATATCACGGAAAACAAGTAAAAATGGTGTATTTCAATCAGTCAGTTTTGGCTGTATTAACTTGTATTCATGTGTAATATGTGGGAATGAATGTTAATATCACTGAAAAGAAGTATAAAAAGGTGTGTTTCAATCAGTCAGTTTTAGCTGTATTAACGCGGATTCAATTGCAAATTGTGGGAATGAAGGTTAATTTCACTGAAAACAAGTGCAAAAAGTGTATTTCAATCAGTCAGCTTTACCTGTATTAACGTGGATTGATGTGTAAATTGTGGGAATGAATGTTAATATCTCGGAAAAAAAGTAAAAATGGTGTAGCTTTTTCAATCAGTCAGTTTTGGCTGTATTAACGTGTATTCATGTGTAAATTGTGGGAATGAATGTTAATATCACTGAAAAGAAATACAAAAAGGTGTATTTCAATCAGTCAGTTTTAGCTGTAATAACGAGAATTCATTTACAAGTTGTGGGAATTAATGTTAATATCACCGAAAACAAGTAAAAGAGGTGCGTTTCAATCAGTCAGTTTTACCTTTATTAACGTGGATTCATGTGTAAATTGTAGGAATGAATGTTAATGTCACGGAAAACAAGTACAAAAAGGGTGCATTTCAATCAGTCAGCTTTACGTGTATTAACCTGGACGTATGTGTAAATTGTGGGAAGGAATGTCAATATCACTATGAAAAAGTAAAAAAGGTGTCTTTCAATCAGTATTTTTTAACTGAATTAACGTGGATGGATGTGTAAATTCTGGGAATGGAGGTTAATATCAGGAAAGGAAGCAAAAATATTACATTAAAAAAAGTCAGTTTTACTTGTTTTAACGGGTCATCTGTGTAAGTTGTGGTAACGAATTTTAATATGACGGAATAAAAGTAAAAAAGGTGTATTTCGCACATTCAGTTTCACCTGTATTAACGTGGATTCATGCGTAAATTGTGGTAACGAATGTTAATATCACGGAAAAAAAGTTAAATTGGTTTATTCAAATCAACAGTTTTGTCTGTATTAACATGGATTCATGTGTAAATTGTGGGCATGAATGTTAATATCAGGAAAAGAAGCAAAAACATTACATTAAAATAAGTCAGCTTTACCTGTTTTAACGGGGACATTTGTGTAAGTTGTTGTAACGAATGTTAATATCACGGAAAACAGGTACAAACAGGTGCATTTCAATCACTCAGCTTTAGATGTATTAACGAGAATTCATTTATAAGTTGTGAGAATGAATGTCAATATCACGGATAACAAGTAAAAAAAGTGTATTTCAATCAGTCAGTTTTAGCTGTAATAACGCGGATTCATGTGCAAATTGTGGGAATGAAAGTTGATATCACTGAAAATAAGTAAAAGAAGTGTATTTCAATCAGTCAGTTTTACCTGTATTAACGTGGAGTGATGCGTAAATTGTGGGAATGAATGTTAATATCACGGAAAACAAGTAAAAATGGTGTATTTCAATCAGTCAGTTTTGGCTGTATTAACTTGTATTCATGTGTAAATTGTGGGAATGAATGTTAATATCACTGAAAAGAAGTATAAAAAGGTGTATTTCAATCAGTCAGTTTTAGATGTATTAACGCGGATTCAATTGCAAATTGTGGGAATGAAGGTTAATTTCACTGAAAACCAGTGCAAAAAGTGTATTTCAATCAGTCAGCTTTACCTGTATTAACGTGGATTGATGTGTAAATTGTGGGAATGAATGTTAATATCTCGGAAAAAAAGTAAAAATGGTGTAGCTTTTTCAATCAGTCAGTTTTGGCTGTATTAACGTGTATTCATGTGTAAATTGTGGGAATGAATGTTAATATCACTGAAAAGAAGTACAAAAAGGTGTATTTCAATCAGTCAGTTTTAGCTGTAATAACGAGAATTCATTTACAAGTTGTGGGAATTAATGTTAATATCACCGAAAACAAGTAAAAGAGGTGCGTTTCAATCAGTCAGTTTTACCTTTATTAACGTGGATTCATGTGTAAATTGTAGGAATGAATGTTAATATCACGGAAAACAAGTACAAAAAGGGTGCATTTCAATCAGTCAGCTTTACGTGTATTAACCTGGACGTATGTGTAAATTGTGGGAAGGAATGTCAATATCACTATGAAAAAGTAAAAAAGGTGTCTTTCAATCAGTATTTTTTAACTGTATTAACGTGGATGCATGTGTAAATTCTGGGAATTGAGGTTAATATCAGGAAAGGAAGCAAAAATATTACATTAAAAAAAGTCAGTTTCACTTGTTTTAACGGGGACATCTGTGTAAGTTGTGGTAACGAATGTTAATATGACGGAATAAAAGTAAAAAAGGTGTATTTCGCACATTCAGTTTCACCTGTATTAACGTGGATTCATGCGTAAATTGTGGTAACGAATGTTAATATCACGGAAAAAAAGTTAAATTGGTTTATTCAAATCAACAGTTTTGTCTGTATTAACATGGATTCATGTGTAAATTGTGGGCATGAATGTTAATATCAGGAAAAGAAGCAAAAACATTACATTAAAATAAGTCAGCTTTACCTGTTTTAACGGGGACATTTGTGTAAGTTGTTGTAACGAATGTTAATATCACGGAAAACAGGTACAAACAGGTGCATTTCAATCACTCAGCTTTAGATGTATTAACGAGAATTCATTTATAAGTTGTGGGAATGAATGTCAATATCACGGATAACAAGTAAAAAAAGTGTATCTCAATCAGTCAGTTTTAGCTGTAAGAACGTGGATTCATGTGCAAATTGTGGGAATGAAGGTTAATTTCACTGAAAAGAAGTACAAAAAGGTGTATTTCAATCAGTCAGCTTAGCTGTATTAACAAGAATTCATTTATCAGTTGTGGGAATGAATGTCAATATCACAGTGAAAAAGTAAAAAAGGTGTATTTCACTCATTCATTTTCACCTGTATTAACGTGGATTCATGTGTAAATTGTGGGAATGAATGTTAATATCACTGAAAAAAAGCACAAAAAGGTGTATTTCAATCAGTCAGCTTTAGCTGTAATAACGAGAATTCATTTATAAGTTGTGGGAATTAATGTTAATATCACCGAAAACAAGTAAAAGAGGTGCGTTTCAATCCGTCAGCTTTACCTTTATTAACGTGGATGCATGTGTAAATTGTGGGAACAAATCTCAATATCACGGAGAATAGCTAACAACAGTATATTTCATTCAGTCACTTTTCGCTGTATTAACGTGGATTCATGTGGAAATTTTGGAATAAATGTCATTATGACGGAGAAGAACTAAAAACAGTGTAGTTCAATCAGTCAATTTTCGCTGTATTAACGTGGATTCATGTGTAAATTGTGGCAGTGAATGTCAATATAACGGGAAAGGAGTAAAAAAGTTGTATTTCAATAAGTGAGATTTAGCTGTATTAAAGTGGATTCATGTTTAAATTGCTGGAATGAATGTTAATATGACGGATAACAAGTAAAAAGGGTGCATTTCAATCAGTCAGCTTTACCTGTATTAACCTGGACGTATGTGTAAATTGTAGGAAGGAATGTCAATATCACTTTGAAAAAGTAAAAAAGGTGTATTTCAATCAGTATTTTTTAGCTGTATTAACGTGGATGCATGTGTAAATTCTGGCAATGGAGTGGAAAAATATTTCATTAAAAAAAGTCAGTTTTACCTGTTTTAACGGGGACATCTGTGTAAGTTGTGGTAACGAATGTTATAATGACGAAAAAAAGTAAAAAGGGTGTAATTCAATCAGTCAGTTTGATCTGTATTAACGTGAATTTATGGGTAAATTGTGGGAATGAATGTTAATATCACCGAAAACAAGTAAAAAAGGTGCGTTTCAATCAGTCAGCTTTACCTTTATTAACGTGGATTCATGTGTCAATTGTGGGAATGAATGTTAATATCACGGAAAACAAGTAAAACTGGTTTATTTCAATCAGTCAGTTTTGGCTGTATTAACGTGTATTCATGTGTAAATTGTGGGAATGAATGTTAATATCACTGAAAAGAAGTACAAAAAAGTGTATTTCAATCAGTCAGTTTTAGCTGTATTAACGCGGATTCATTTGCAAAATGTGGGAATGAAGGTTAATTTCACTGAAAACAAGTGAAAAAGGTCTTTTTTAATACGTCAGTTCTAGCTGTATTAACGTGGAATCAAGTGTAAATTGTGGGAATGAATGTTAATATCACGGATAACAAGTAAAAAAAGTGTATTTCAATCAGTCAGTTTTAGCTGTGTTAATGTGGATAGTAGGAGAGGGAGTGGGCGTCCGAGCGCACGCATGCGCAGTAGATTTTTTTATTTTATTTTGGTTTTAAGATCACGCATGCGCGAGAGTCTTCGAGAATTGAAAAGAGCATGAACAGTAAAAAATAATCGAAAACGATAACGGAAAGGTTGTGGAAGTTAGTTTGAAGTTGCAAAACATCGCCAAAGCTGATAAAAAACCCATAAAAAGCTTAATAATTAAAAAACGGTTTTGTTTATGAAAAAGATTTTTACAGCAATAAAAATAAAATCTCTTGGTTATATTGAATGAATCGTTTCATATTTTTCATGCACTTATAAGATGATAAGAATTTGTTAAATAAATCGCAAGAAAACACAAAAATATCGAGGAACTGGCAAATTCACGTTCTCGGCTCGAGATTGATTTCAAAGAACCAATCAGAAACTTTTGAATGCGACGTCCAAATGTACGCGGCAAATCTCTGTCATGAGAAAGCAGAAACTTCTAGAATCTGGAATGACATTCAAACACATCGGACATTCAAAAAGTAAGTTGCATTTTTTCTGCTTCAAATCTTTTTTATCCTTACAGCTTTATTTGGAATTAATTCATAATATTAGTGATTATGATTCGTTTATTTCTGAGCTTGAGAAACATGAATCCATTAACAATTGAAAATGGGACATTAATGGTGTTTGAATGTCCGGTGTGTTGGGCACTTTTGCCGTTTTGGGGCATAAACCATCGATGCCCTGACGATGATGATCATGATGAAGCATATGATGGTGATGGTAATGAAGTGGATGATGAAGTTGTCATAAAGATTTTCAACCACGCAATAAGAGATGTGACTATCCAAAAAAAATATATAATAAGTGATGATAATGATGATGATGATAATGATGATGATAATGATGATGATGATGATAATGATGAAATATAAGTTAATAATGTTAAAAATGATAATTGAGAAAAAGTATTACTGTGTATTATTATATGCTTCTACCTCTCAACTGCGCAAGCATCACTTTATGGCTCGAACCTTCTTTGAATGATTACATAATCTTCATTCGAATTGGCATACCTTAATCAGGTGGGCTAGAACCGGTCTCTTAACTGCGCATGCGCCGGATTTCGAGTAATCTATAAAAACGATCGATTTCACTTATTATCTCAGTAGCAAAGATGTTGTTAACATTAGCACACATTATAATTAATGACTTTAGGTCATTTCTGCAAAGAA
>RQOL01000504.1:0-111897 GCA_013076295.1 Sanderia malayensis | reverse complement strand
ACAGCCCTATGGAAAAAGATAAAAAATTTGAGTAGGTTACACTAGCAAAGGAATTAAATTCTATAGAGTTTATACCAAAACGCCAAAGAAAATTCCTATCGCTAAATCTCTATCCTATCCTATCCTATCCTAAATCTCTAGGACCAAACAGCATTCCTATGAAAATCTTAAAAGCCCTTTCTCCACTAATATCTTCACCTCTTTCTCAAATTATAAATGAATCATTTCAGTCTGGGGTATTCCCAGACAAGATGAAGTTTGCCAAAGTAATTCCTCTGTTTAAGAAAGGCTGTCCACTGGTTGCATCTAACTATAGACCTATTTCTCTTCTTTCTGTCTTTAGCAAAATCACTGAAAAAGTAATGTATGAACGTCTTTATAAATTTCTAGAAAAGCAAAAGATACTGTATACTTTACAATTTGGATTTCGTGCTAGTCATTCTATTAACCATGCCCTTGTTAGTTTAACAGAAGCCATCAAGAACTCATTGGACAATAGGAAATTCGGTTGTGGAATTTTTATTGATCTACAAAAAGCATTTGATACAGTAAATCATGAAGTTCTTTTGACAAAGCTTGAACACTATGGAATTCGTGGAACCGTCTTAGAGTGGTTTAAATCATATCTCACAGATAGAAAACAATACGTATCAGTAAATGGATCAAACTCGAGTTATCTTAATGTTGCATGTGGGGTCCCACAGGGTTCAGTCCTTGGTCCTCTTCTTTTTCTAATTTACATTAATGATTTGCCATACTCATCCTCAAGACTAACCTTCTACTTATTTGCAGATGATACCAATATCTATTGTGAAGCTGAAAATCTTGATTTGCTTCAAAGAACAGTTAATAATGAATTGAAAAAAGTTAAAGTTTGGCTTGATGTTAACAAATTGTCACTGAATATTGATAAGACTAACTTTATAATCTTTAAATCCCCCCAGCATTCCTCCTCTCAAATAATCAATATCAAAATTGGAAACCTTCATGTCAAAAAGACTTGCTATGTTAAATTTCTTGGAGTTCTCTTGGATGAAAATCTTTCATGGAAGTATCATCTGACTGAGCTGTTTAAAAAACTGGCAAGAACTTGTGGTATGTTCTTCAAAGTAAGACACTTCTTACCAATAAATGTTCTAATATGTCTTTATAATTCTTTATTTTCACCTTTTCTCCAATATGGAATCTTAGTTTGGGGTCTTACGTATGAGACTTATATCAATCCGGTGTTCCTATTACAGAAACGGGTCATAAGGGCAATTGCATTTGAGAACTTTACTTCGCACACAACTCCTATCTTCTCAGATTTAAAAATCTTAAAACTGCATGATCTCTTTCAACTTAAACTTCTAACCTTTGTGTATGAATCTATTAATAAAATCTCCCCTACTTGTTTCCACAACTTCTTTAAATCTGTGGCACTCGTTCATCAATATGGTACACGACAGGCTAGCAAGGATCATTTATTTTTAACTCAGAAAAACACCACTCAATAAGGCCTTAGATCTATACATTACCATGGATCAAAGTGTTGGAATGACATTCCTGTAAATATAAAACAGTCACCATCTGTCAATATCTTTCGTCAGAGACTCAAAGCCATCCTTTTTGAAAACAATTACTAAAGCAGATTATAGATAGTCATCAACACTATTTTGTCATTATCGATATCCATTAATTCAAATTTTCCTAGAAGGGGGTGCTCTCTCCTCGATTAGCTCTGCTACTGAGGGGGCTCCTCCTCAAGAATTCCTCTTCATACAAATTTCCTATTTTTCTGTAGTTATGTTAAATCTTTATACTTGTATTTGTAATTTGTAGCCCGTAGTTTATGTTTAGTGTTGTTTAATGCTTTTATGAAATTTGTATGTAGTGGAATTTAAAATTAAATGAACTGAACTGAACTGAACTGATCGCACCGAAACCTTAGGGTTATAGACAATTTGCCATGATATGCATTAGGACTCTTACGGCGATAATAAAAAACAAGGCGAAGGTATCATCCAACCTTGTTTCGACCAACACAGGAAGAAGACAACAAAATGAAATCAAATCGCTTATCCAGAGTTATATCATTATAGCGTAACAAATTATTATAACAAATAACTACAAAAATTTCGTGGAAAACACAAATGGAAAGTCAACAGCTAATTGTTATTGCTAGAGTTGTTATTGCGGCTTCTCTGATATGGCATAAACCGTCTTCTTCTGAAGCATGTTGCATAAGTGTGATTATTCATATGGCAGAAAGTACAAAATCTTGGCTGTCTGTCGAATGCCGGGAGAGCAGGCCTGGGGGAGGAAGCCGACAAGGGCGTACCATGGATGCCCGGATGGTACGGGGCGAGGTGAGGAACATTTTGATGAGGGACGATTGAACCAAAGGCTGTAGGTGGAATCTGGCCCTGAAACTGATTACCATGAGTGGCAGATGGCATCTGTAGTGGTGGAAGCTGAGGATGGAAGCTCTGCGCCCTCACAGATGATTCCTTGTCTTTAAACGACTTGTCGATCTTAGAAACAGACTCTATAATTTTCTCATAGTCCCGGCCACCTAGGAGTGACAGGATATAATCTTTAAAAACACTTGTAGGTTTGTCAATCCTTTCCAACAGAGCAGCATGCGTATTGGTGTAATAATCTGCTTTTTTGTCCTTTAAGTCTTTGCTGACATTCTTCAGGCTCTCCACCTTCGCCAGCGTATGTCATATTTATCAAAGTCAGATGTTTGTCTCAAGGCATATTGAATGATTCCCTTCTTAAGAGACGAGACTGTCGGCCTATTGCGGTTCTCTAAGGCAGCCAGTCTACCCAGCAATGCTTGGATATCATTATCATTCCCCTGTGAAATGAAGGGAAACAAGAATTACTAAAGGATGAATATTAACCAGGGTGCAAATAAAACAACGAATTAGCTCATTGACCAAAGGATTTAATCAAACTTCATGAAATATGTGGCAAAAATAGAACAAATCTCGAAAAACAGCCATATAACGCATAAACTAAGAATCACCTTTTAGCCCAAATACAGCCACTTAAAGGCACTGTGCAACAAAATAGAGATAAAGGCTGCAGGCTAACCAAAGATCATTGAATTAAACTTAGGAAGTTACAAATGATAGCCAAGGCCCTTCGTGAAACGCAAAAGCAAGCTAATAAAGCATTTGTCTAGATTGACAAAAAGTGAAATTTCTGATCACTCTGGGGCAACTGCCCCATCAAGAATTACGAAGAGCCACCTATAGGGCAAATAACCATTAAATACATGAAATTATAAAGCCACCTAGGGCAAATGACCATAGGATAAATTTGAAGCCGCCTAGGGCAAATGTCCATAAGATACATTTGAAGCCGCCTATGGCAAATGGTCATGATGCATTAAATTATTAGCCCCCCAGGGCAAATGACCATAAAATATTAAATTACAAAGCCACCTAGGGAAATGGCCCTAAAACACTTTAAATTGTAAAGCCACCTAGGGCAAATCACCATAAAAACATTAAATTATAAAGCCACCTAGGGGCAAATGGCCATAAGATATATTTGGAGCCACCTAGGGCAAAGGGCCATGATACATAAAATTATGGAGCCACCTAGGGCAGATGACCATAAAAACATTAAATTTCAAACCCACGCAGGGCAAATGGTCCAAAAATACATTAAATTATAAGGCCACCAAGGGCAAATGGCCATAAAAACATGCAATTATAAGCCATCTAGGGCAAATGGCCATAACAACATTAAATTATAAAGCCACCTAGGGCAAATGACCATACTGTAAGACATATTTGAAGCCACCTTGGGCAAATGACGATAAAAAAACCTTAAATTACAAAGCCACTTAGGGCAAATGGCCATATAAACATTAAATTATAAACCACCTAGGGCAAATGGCCATAAAAACATTAAATTATAAAGCCGCCTAGGGTAAATGATCATAAGATAATTTTGAAGCCACCTAGGGCAAATGGCCATAATACATAAAATCATGAAGCCACCTAGGGCAAACGGCCATAAAAAGATGAAATTATAAAGCCACCTAGGGCAAATGGCCATAAAAACATTAAATTACAACAAAGCCACCTAGGGCAAATGGCCATAAAACATTACATGATAAAGCTAGGGCAAATAGCCATAAAAACATTAAATTATAAAGCCACCTAGGGCAAACGGCCATAAAAAGATTACATTACAAAACCATTTAGGGCAAGCGGCCATAAAAAAAAAATTAAATTATAAAGCCACCTAGGGCAAACTGTCATAAAAACATTAAATTATAAAGCCACCTAGGGCAAAAGGCCATAAAGAACATTAAATTGTAAAGCCACCTAGGGCAAACAGCCATAAAAAGATGAAGTTACAACAGGCCACCTAGGGCAAATGGCCAGAAAAACATAAAATTATAAAGCCACCTAGGGCAAATGGCCATGAAAACATTAAATCATAGAGCCACCTAGGGCAAACTGTCATAAAAACATTAAATTATAAAGCCACCTAGGGCAAATGGCCATGACATAATTAAATTACAAAGCCAACTAAGGCAAATGGCCATAAAAATATTAAATCATAAAGCCACCTAGGGCAAATGGCCATAAAGACAAATTACAAAGCCACCTAGGGCAAATGGCCATAAAAATTAATTATAAAGCCACCTAGGGCAAATGGCCATCAAAAACATTAAATTACAAAGCCAGCTAGTGCAAATGGCCATAAAAACGTTAAATTATAAAGCCACCTAGGGCAAATGGCCAGGACATAATTAAATTACAAAGCCAACTAAGGCAAATGGCCAACAAAAGCATTAAATTACAAAACCAACTAATGCAAATGGCCATAAATACATGAAATTATAAAGCCACCTGGGGCAAATGGCCATGACATACTTAAATGGCAAAGCCACCTAGGGCAAATAGCCATGAAGAAATTAAATTATAAAGCCACCTAGGGCAAATGGCCACAAAGACAAATTACAAAGCCACCTAGGGCAAATGGCCATAAGATATATAGTAATCAGTATAATGAATACTTCTATTTACATGATATAGAGAATGCACACTTAGCAAATAAGCATAAAAAAGGCATATACTGTAGGGAAGTTTATCCAGAAAAGCCACCAAACTACAGAAGGGCATATATTGGACCATATTAAAATGACTAGAAATACAAAATTAACCCATAAATGAATTTGTTATGAAAAAAAAAAATCAAGTAAAAATAAATGCAGATACCACATAAACCAACACGTGCGACGTCTCACGCATGTCCATACACGCCTGGATTTTGAGCAACGTGTTGATGTTGAATTGGGTTTCCAGCACGTGCTTCTTGCTCTTGTTGGTTGCCTGGTTCGGCTTGACGGACCCGTTGGGCCTGAGCTTCAGGTCGAGCTTGAATATTATTACCGTTATTTTCATGGCCTAAAATGGCTTGTACTACATCTTCCCGCTGCACATGGCCGGGAATTTGGGCCATGATGGAGGTGGTAAGGCGACGGCGAGGTTAATTAGATATCGCAAAAAATATCTCTTGTCGAACAGATCGTTGCTTGAAAGGAGTGAATGAAAGAAAGGCATGGCCTTAAATAAATGCTAGGTCCCTAGGGCACAAATCTTTCATGGAATTTCTGTTCTTATTGAAATTCGGTGTCCACAATCCGATGAGAATAGTATTAATGTCTTCATTCATCATGTGGAGTGTCCAGCGATGTTGACAGCATTGTTCAATATCAAATTCACACTCACGTGGCACAAATCAACGACACGGATGTCTGTTCTCTCGATGCTTCGTGCGTTCTTATTGCGATGCAATTTCTTATGCGAAAAAACTATTGTCAATGGACAGATTGCAGTTTTCACAGAGAAAAGGAAAGCCATACTCCATAAAGCCATACTAACATGTTCCCTTTGCCTTTCCGTTTACACTGTACCGGATCAGTTTTTGCTTGCTGAATCAAGCATGCGCACTTCGCACAAATTTTTTCTCACCCAACAACAACAAACAAGGCCTAAGGTTTTGGGCGCCAGATTGTAAGGATTGCAGAGGACATGGCAAAAGCAAGCAAAAAAACGCAAAACAAAACGAAAAAACACCGAAGAGGAAAAAACCTTCACGTGGACAGAAGAGGAAATAGCTCTCTTGCTTCGGGTAGTTCTTGACTACAACAAAAGTAAAGCTGCTGCTGGTATTGACTGGAAGACAGTCAAATCTAACTACGAGGACATCGCAATTCGGTTTCAACAGTACTATCCAGCGAGGGAGGTAAATGTAATCCTGAAGAATTCCCTCATTGTGAAGAGCCCAAAATTCTCAGAAAGGGCAGAATTGTACCTAAGGGGATGTTTAATAATTACGTCATGCTAAATTTGGGTTTTTAGAACCACCCATCCCCCCTCGTCATGCTCCGTCACGGCTTCGTGTGACATCCCCTTGCGTGACGTCACTCTAGGCAGAGACAACCCCCTCTTAACAAAATTCCAGTACATATGTAACACATGAAAAATTAGAGTAATGCAAGTTTTCTTTTGACTTTATAACAGCAGCGTGTTTGTTCTCACAAGCAAACCTTTCTTTATATGCTGTAACAAACTCTTGATGCAGCAGCGAAACCTTTTGGACGAGCTCATCTGGAAAATCTGGAGTCGTCATTTTTCACTGCCGAAAACTGCACGACATTGAAATGTTGAAAGCAAGCAAAACGAAAAAGTATTTTCGACATCTAAATTACTGTAATTTGAAACTTATGTTTTTGAAACATTTGAAATCGAAATTCGAATGTTTTGAAACATTTTCAATAAAGCATTCTTTACATGACATAAAAACGGAAAACAACGTCTTTATTGACAAATCCAAATAAAACTTTATTTCAAATTTTTTTATACCGTGACGCCACAGACTTGAAATAAGTACTATTCACCCCCTCATTTACCATCACGCTGCGTCACGAAAAACCTAGAAAACCACCCACCCCCTAGCGTGGCGTAATTATTGAACGGTCCCTAAACTGAAGAGAGTAAAAGCAGGTTTTCGGAAGGCCCTTGATTCAAAACGCAAAAGTGGTGGTGGACGAGTTGTCATGACATTGTATGACGAATGACGAATGCATGGAAATATGGGGTGGTTCTCCAGCAATTGACAGTTTTGTTGGAGGAATAGAAAGTTCTACCACACTGCTCCAGTCTGAAAATAGCCCAAATACCCCCACTACAATAGACAGCTCTCTGGATGGTGATGAAGCTGAAGAGGAGCCAGACAAGGAAGTGACAGATGTCACTAATGTTGCACTATATCAAGATGCTGCTGCGAAAAAAGCTGAAAAGAAGAATTAAATGGCCCAGTTTCTCAAGGAAAGAAAAGAGGGAAAGCTGACTAAGAGATTGTCAACAGATGTACACCTGATAGATATTGCAAGAGATGATGTTGCAATAAAAAAAAGCATATGAACGCCTAGATGCAGTAACTGAGAAATATGACCTGCATATTAAAGCTATTGCAGAAAACGTGACTGCACTCACATCTGCTGTGACAAATGGTTTTCAGTTATTACAAGGCTTCCTGCAGCAGGGTAACTCATACCAGCATTCACACAATCACAATCTTCATCAAGGGATGGCTTTTTATCAACAAACAGCAGAAAGCTACAGACAGTTTTTAAAAATGATCAAATATGTTAACTGATATATTAAGTAACATTGTTAGGCTTTACGTTATAAGGAGCTTATTAAGTGACAAGTAAAAGGTTTTTCAGTAGTTTTTTTATAAAATCAGTTTATCAAATCAAAATATTTGACAAAAACATTTCTAATATCCTTTCCGCCATTTTCATCATTCTTTGTTGAGATGTTAATATTGCTTTTACTTCTAGAAATCTCAGGCTGGCTTTGTTTTTCATGTTGAACTGCACCTGTAACTGATTCATTTCTGATGTCTTCATTTTGTAGCTCACAAAAATTATGCAGTATAAAGCAGCTAAGAATAATGTAGGGCAGGTCATACAGATTTATATCCATTTCTCTTCTGAGAGCTCCGAAACATGCTTTTAGTCTACCAAATGCACATTCTATAACAATACGAACGGATGATAGTTGCCATCCAAAGTAATCCTCTTTTACATTGGTGCCAGCAGAAGCAAACTCTTTCATTAAGAATGGCAGCAGTGGGTAGGCAGGGTCACCAAGAAGGCATACTGGAACTGGAATTTCACCCTCTACAATTTCTTTGGGGCACTGTGGCATAATTCCATCTCTAAGCATCTTATTGGTCGAGGAGTTTGCAAAAATCGTTGCATCATGCACACTTCCAGGCCATTTCACCACTACATCTGTAAAACAGTATTTGTAGTCACAGGTAGCTTGTACATTGAAAGACTATATGTTCTTTCGATTTAAAAAGTCAGTAGGGTTTTCAGAGGGTCTTTTTATAAAGATCGCTCCTCACACACAACGCACAGAAAGACAAATATCTGGCCACAGTGGAAGACCAAAATTCCTTATTGCTAAAAAACAAATTGAATTTCTCAGAGAGCTTCACTGTTCATGGACACAGATAGCTGCAATCCTGGGTGTGTCATATAAAACCATTCTCAGAAGATGACATCAACTGGGAATGATGAAAGAGTCAGACTGGTCAAACAGTAGTTATCATGAATTAATAATTCGAGATATCCAGAACATAACCCCTGGTATTGGTCAGTGAAGAATGCAGGGAGCACTACGCAGTAGGGGATTGCACATTCAGAGAAGAAGAGTAAGGGAATGCCTTCGTGAAACCGATCCAATATGGACAGTCTTGAGATGGAGACAGGTTATTGTCCGTCGCAATTACAGTGTTTCCAGTCCAAACTCACTATGGCACGTTCATGGTAATCACAAGATGATTAGGTGGAGATTTGTTGTCCACGCTGCCATAGATGGCTATTAGAGAGTGATTTTGTACTTGCACTGTGCAACTAATAACAGAGGAACTACAGTTAAAACCTGTTTTTTAGAAGCAGTGCAAAATTATGGTTTACCCTTAAGAGTCACAAGTGACCATGGTCTGGAAAACATATGTGTTGCAGATGTCATGCTGAGATTAAGGGGCCTTAACAGAGGCAGCATCATAACAGGTTCCTCAGTTCATAACCAACGGGTGGAAAGGCTACATAGAGATGTTACTTCAGGAGTACTGAGAGAGTACATTGATCAATTGGAGTTACTGGAACGATCAGGACTTTTGAATGTGCTAGATGAAAGACACCTATTTGCATTGCACCTTGCATATCAACACAGAATCAATAGGTAATTGCAAGAGTTTAAAGCACACTGGAACCATCACCCCATCAGTACTGAAAACAACCAGACTCCACTCTACCTCTGGAATATTGGTATCTTGCAGCATTTTTCTGAATACTTCGAAATGACAGAAGAAGTAATGGCTGACGTTGCCAGTTTGGTAGATTAGGCAGTTACTAACAGTTCAGAATTTGACGGTGATGCAGAAGGCACTGTTGTTGTCCCTGACATCAATCCTGTTACTCTTCAAGATAACCTTGATGTTTTCAATATGACTGAAGATTATGACACTGACCCAATGCAGGCTTATGTGGAAGTTGCTCACGTATTACACTAAGTACACACTATTCTTTATATCAGAATTGGGTAAATGCATATGAAAACTGGAGGCTAATTTCCTTCCAAAGGATATGGCAGGCAACAAAGATAAGGAATTTACAGTTTATAAACAACAAGAAGACATGATTATGATCAAATAAGTAGATGGAAATGGTTTAAAACAATAGAAATGTTAAGTAAATGGTACACTCAGGTCTGTAATAGAAGAGGGTGAATTAACATCATTCTTACACAATAAGTGGCCATAGAAAACTTAAGCAGTTTTCACTTATTGTGGTTGTAATTAATGCATTTTACCCTCTCGCCCATTGCAGAGAGTGAAGGAAAAATCAGACAATGTGCAAAAATGTGCAATTAAAAATTGTGCTAATCTGTTCTTTCATATCAATTTGAAGAAAGCACAATTATTGAGAGTCAATCTTTTGACACAACAGCCTGCTTAATTCAAATTTTTAAAATTTGAAGATTAAAATTCAAAATTCTCAACATTTGGAAATGAAATGGAACTTATGGCTTACCATTCTGATTGCATTGCTGTATGCTGGATCTGCACAGTTCAATTTTTTTTCAATTTCAATTTCATTCAAACAATCAAGTTAAAACTAAAATACAAAATATGTGATAAGGAAAGCTAAAATACATTTTACAATTCTACTAATAACTTTAATATAATAACAATATATATCGCAGCTTAACATTATAATCATACAGTACTTGTTGTTTAGGACCCTTAGAAAAAACTCAAGGAGAGCTATTGAGCTAAGGGTCCCAACTTATTTAAATTGAATTGAAAATTAACATCAACAACAGCATAATAGTGAAAAGCATAAAAAAAATAAAAGCTAAAAAAGTAAAGAAAAGAGAAAGAAAGTAATACCTGCTCTGCTACTTTTAAGATTTGTTTGTGATTGTCATTAGCTATGATTCACTAGTTCTTAAATTGGCTTTGGGAAGGCTGAGATTCTTTAAACAGTCCCTTGAGTTGTTATAGTTAATAAGAGTCTAACAGCCAGTGTTTGTAATATTTTGCAAAAACATGTTTTGTTGGAGCTTGTCTAATTTCAACAGGTGTCTCATTCCAAATTTTGACCCCCATTACAGATATAAAACTCGATTTAAAATTGGTTCTTGCTGTTGTTTGGGAAAATTTCCAGCTGAGGCCTGTCGTGTATTTATTTTATGTATAGATTTTATGGCTTAAAGAGATTCTTGATTTTCTCACTCGAGCTTTGCGCACTCGAACTTATAACAACTTTCAAAATTTAAGATATTCAATTGTTTGAAAAGGGGCTTGCTGTGATCAGATCTCTTTGAAAATGTCATTAGTCTTACTGTTTGTTTTAGTTTTACTTTTAAAGGGTTTAACGACGTTTTAGATGCAGCTCCCCAGTTGATTAAACCATAATTTATATATGGCATAATAAAAGCATTATACAAGTTTCTTAAAATTTGTTTTGATACGTAATACCGCATTTTTGCTAAAATTCCAAGATTTTTTGAGATTTTCAGTTTTATTTGCTGAATGTGGGGCACCCATGAAAGGTTTTTATCAATTAAAACACCAAAATATTTAGCAAATTCTGTTTCTGCCAAGCACTTATTTTCTATAGAGATGTTAACTTTTTGGTTTAATCTTTTTTGCCTTGGATGAATGATGAAAAAATTTGATTTATTTGTATTTTATGTGAGCTTATTTGCAATGACCCAGTCAGAGACCTTGATCAATTCGTTGTTTACCGTTGATTCTAAAACTGATAGGTTTTCATGAGAATAGAGAAGGCTTGTGTCATCTGCAAATGCGCGAAAATTTAAGATACTCGATGAAGGAGGAATATCGTTAATGTATAATAAAAAGAGCAATGGGCCTAAAACACTGCCTTGAGGAACACCATGGGTAATTTTTAGTTCGTCAGATAGCTGACCATTAATAGAGACACACTGAGATCTATTGCATAAGTAAGATTTAAACCAATTCAGGGCAGTTCCTCTTATACCATAAAATTCCAATTTTTTAAGTAATATTTGATGATCTACCGTATCAAATGCTTTCGCAAAATCAAGCAAAATACAACAGGAAAATTTTTTATTTTCGATTGATTCAATTAAATTTGCATAAATATCTAATATTTCTTGATTAGTTGACTTGTTTCTCTGAAATCCAAATTGATGTTCAAAGATTACATTATTTTTATGAAGAATGTCAAAAACCCGTTTGTACATAAGTTTTTCGAAAATTTTATTAAAAGTTGGGAAAAGTGATATCGGTCAATAGTTGTTAACTTCTTGTTTGGAATTTGCTTTAAAAATAGGAATTACTTTTGCATATTTCAATAGAGATGTGTAGTGCCCTAAACAAAACAAGTCATTAATTAAATATGTTAAAGGTTCAGCAAGGTAGGTATGAACTGGCTTAATTAACTTAATAGGAATATCATACCCACCAGCTGCTTTGTTCTCATCCAGGTTTTTTAGGACCTCAGCTACCTCTTCCTTACATGTCGAGGCGGCAAAAAAAACCTTGTGAAACATTGTTTTTTAGGTAATCACTATAATGTGTTTTACTACTGCCTAGTTTTTCCACAAGGTTTTTAGCTATTCCAGTAAAAAATCATTAAAATGGTTAGCAACCTTTTCTTATCGTTTACTAACTTACCATTTATGTTTAAGGTAATATTTGCATTAGATTTATTGTTCGATTTATTTAACAAGTCATTAATTCCTTTCCAAATTTTCTTTGAATTATGTTTCCATTTTTCAAAATAAGAGCTGTGGAAATTAGTTTTGCTTTTGCATATCAGACGATTCAGCAAATCTCTATATAGTTTATATCGTTTATATTTTGAGGAATTTTTTATATAATTGATTCTTTATTGAAATTGAGTTTAAAATTCCAGGGGTAACCCACGGTTTCAATTGTTGCTTTACTTGTTTTCTGGATAGCATTTTTAGTGGGGCATGTTTGTTAATTATTTTTAAAACACTGTCTGGAAATGTTTTATATTTAACTTTTAGTTCTTCATCTGCCATGACTGTGTTTGTTGGAAAGTCTATATTTTTATGTCTTGTTCAAAGTTATCTCGATTGAATTTGCGGAAATCCCGCTTTTTTGTTCTTGAAGGTTTTATTTTAATTACAGTTTTCTCAATAATGGCAAAATTTGGCATATGATCAGAAATTTTAGGAATCAAAATTCCACTAGTGATTACAGCGTCAATAGAGTTTATGAAAATATGATCAATCAATGTTGGCCTACTGTTATCAGTAAATCTAGAGGGCTGTAAAATAAGAGGTCGATAAAAGCTCGAAAGCAAAACATTTAAAAAGTTTTAAATACCAGGCACTTTCTCATATTTTAAAGGTCAAGGTTCAAATCCCCTGATATGGCCACAAGTTTCTTTTCTTTAGAAATTGTTCTGATTTGTGTTTCAAGATAATCAACAAATTTCGTAGGGTTTCTGCGAGATGGATTATAAATTACTGCGACTATTAGATTAGAACCACGAGAGTTCTCTGTTTCTACCCAGAAAGCTTCAAATTCACTATTGTTGTCTTTGTATGTTTTGCAAAGGCCGTCTCTAATTGAAAACTTAAGGTTCTCTTTAATAAAAAGACCACACCCCCCATTTTCACTATTCCCCTGAAGACCTTTAAAACTGTGATAACCTGGTACTGTTAGTTTTGAAACTACGTCATCATTTTTGCCGCAATGCCACGTTTCTGATAAAGCCATTATGTCAAAATTAAAATTGAGGCTCTGTAGTAGAATTTCAAGATTGTCATGCTTGTTCATAATGGAAGCAATATTAGAATGAAAAATACTCAAACCCTGTTTATTTTGTTTAACACTGTTGGCAATTAATTTATGAAAGTCGTGAAGTTCATAGTAATTGAAATCGGATTGTAAGTTAAGATGTTGATCAACATCATTGTTATAAAGTTCGTCATGTTCTTTTAAGCTTAGTTTGCACAAATCAAGTGTTTTTGTTGTGCTATGATCGCATGAGTCAGTGATTTCATTTTGGCATGCACACAGAACATTCAAATTGAAAGAAAGCGGAAACAACTCGTGATCTTCTAAACTCGAAAAGGGAAATACCTGTTCACATGATGAGCATGATCACTCCTTTAAGACATTGAAAGGTACAGCCGACTTTTGTTAAAAGGGGCTGCACTCAATATGGATTAGTGACTTCCATCTGAAACATGGAACACTGCTTTGAATATCATAAATCCCTTTGCTGCAGACAGAGCATTTCCTGCTGAGACAACCAATATTGGAATTGAACTCTTTTTGAATTTCAACACCAATAACATTGCCAAATTTTATATCGTTTAGCGATTGAAAAGGCAAAATGTTTTTAAGGCATAAAGGGCAAAACCAAAGCTTATCAACGTTTTCTGAATAACCTAAAAAATCTGCATTTTTTGACTAGAGCATTTAAAGTGATACCAGAAGTTGCAAATGTCGCAGCAGATGGATTTATGATTATCAAGGACGATCTTATTACATTTAGCACAGTTAAGAAACTCTAAAATATCAGGGGAAGGCCTACTCATTCAGTTTATCAAGGTCTTGCAACTTGTTAATGCGTTTGGCAGGGGAATTTTCAGACTTGCACATAAAAATCGTCCCTTTATTAGTCCATATGAACTTGTAATCTAGATCTTTCTTCACTTCTTTCACAGAACGCAGCAACATCTTACGTCTGTAGGTCAAACTTTCGTTTATAAAAATACGACCCTCACCTTTGTTTCCATTCGTCGTTTTGAAGCCGAAATCCTGGATTGACAAACCTTTTGCGATTTTCCTGGCAGATAGAAAACTGATCTTCATTTTATACGCCAACTCAATCACCAGTTTTTCAACATTTTCTCCTTCCAGCCTCGGGAAAGCAGATACTTCGATCATGCACTTTCTCCCATATTGCTCCAGATCGTCAATCTTGTCGTCTTTCACTTGAAGTTTCCTATCAAACTCTTTCAGCTTTTGTTTCATCTCTTTTGAAGAAACAAAAGCATTCATGGCCTCTTTGGTGCAGCTTTCTACTCTTAGCTTCACATCTTTTATCTCCTTTTTCATGTTTTCCTGTGACCGTTCGATAGAGGATAAGTGAGTGGCAAAATCGTCGAATTTCTGATCTATGCGATTGCTGATTTTTTGTGTCAGTGTCTGCATTATGCTGGCAATCATTTCATTTTGATCAATTTCTTTTGCAGCCATAATTATTATTCAGAATCGTTATAATGACATTTATAATTATTATTTTTCGTGAGCAGGAACAGGTAAAATAAACTTAAAACATAATAAAAATGCTGAACACTACATGAATCGTGAATAGTTGACGTCACTTTCCTTTGATTAAACCGCGCATCATAAACACGTCTGCTCAGTAGACTTGTTAACCGTCAAAGAAATCAACTGACGGTTGAGGTCGCATCACAAACACGTCTGCTCAGTCCTTAACTGAGCATCGCTCAATGGTTTCATTGACATTACCAGTAACAAGGTACCAGTAAACAGCTTCTGAAAAGATGGGGATACCAGGGCCACCTTGTACCACACTGTGAACTACAACTTTGCCAATCAATTGCATTATACCTGATATCAAAACGTCAGAATTGTCAACAGGTACTTTCTTATAATCTCCTTTAAAGTAATTGCCAACAAGTTTCTTTAAGACAGCACCAAAAAAATGACGCAAGACTCCACCACTGTCAGCTGCTGGCTGACCGTTGAATACAATGCGGAATGGAGTTCTTGCATCAAAATCCACTCTTTTGTAGTAAGCCATGGCACCATTGACAATATCATCTTCGTCAATGTGAGACTTTCTTTCATCATTTGACATTTTTCCCTTCAACTTTGCCAGTATTGAAGATAACCTTGCATAACTTTCTGAAGATGTTAATAGGGCAACAGCTTCTTCAAGTTAATCACTTGAATTTAAGGCTAAAGCAAGTTCTTCTTCACTTGTGTTTGGAAATATTTCTTTCAATGTGCACTGACTCTCCATTGTGGATTATTTGCTGCTTCCTTCTCCTGTTTCGTCTACTTCTTGGAAAGCACTGTGCTGTGGCTGAGCTCACTGTCTGACATAGAACTAACACCAACAACAATGTCTGGTTCCTCACTATCACCATCATTACCCGGCACCTCACTATCACCATCATTATCTGGCACCTGACTATCACCATCTTTATCTGGTACCTGACTATTGCCAACATTATCTGGAACTGAATGACTTTGTATCTCTGACATTTTCTTGAGCATTTTATCTGGCAAAAGATAAATACTGCCTTCTCCAACAATGCTCAACAGCCTTGCTGCATTCATAGGAACACCATCTGCTACTTTAGGGACCACAATATCACCATAGCAGCCTCTAACAAAGCTTATGTCAGCTACTTTCGCCAGGATTACAGGAAATGCATGTCTGACTTCCATGAAAAGTTTTCTCCTTCCCCCCAGCTTTTGCTTATCGGCAACTCATGCACAACAAAACCATGATTTTCTAATAAAATTGTGGTTCTGTGCGTCGGCACAGATTTCATATCTGGGCTCGGCAACAGTATCACATCTTTGTGTACAACTTGTTGCCCCTTAATCTTTTTGCCAACAGGTCCTTTAACACTGTTTTGATTTGGCCTGTGTGAACGTCGACCATGAATGCTTGGAAACGCCTGTCGCAAAGCACTCGTAACGGTAAATTGTGTATTACTGTCTCCTGGGCTGTTGGCTGATGCCAAGTGATGCAAGGCAGGTCTTGTTTGTTGGATTGTTGAGATGGGCCGAGCAATACCACTTGAGCCTATAGGAGGCCTTGCGCTTGCAGTAATATCACCTTCCCCTCTGCTTAGCCCAGCTCTGTTGATCAAAGCATTTTCAATGGACTCTTTATCTGATCAGCTGTAACTTCGCATTACAAGGTTGTTCCAGGTCCATGACGATTTAAATTGAAATCATTGAAAACCTCATAGCCAGCATTCCCCGACCACATGGTCTATGGGAGCCCAGAGTCCTGATCTCCATTCCAAGGTTGTTCTAGGTCCATGTTTTCTGTCATGATATAATTTGAAATGATTTTGATCCTTATATTTCCATCCTTTCCCCCATGGAAGTCCCGAGGTCCGATTCGATTCCAAGGTTGTTCCAGGTCGAAGTTTTCCATGATGGAAAAGTTCGTGCACTTCTTAGCCTACGCGTAGCCTCAAAACTTTCCTTCGTCAAATATAGGGTCTACGAATTAAAGTGCAAAAGCTTGTTCACACCTCGATTTGATGTAGAATTTGTATAGAATGCATTGTTCTTTTATTGTGTAAGGGGCTGATTATATGAGAGTTTTCAGCCCGTTTGTAACTTTAGCCCGGCTGAGATTTCAGCTCGGTGTTACGGTTAAAGCATTGCAAAAACAAAGTTGCCATTACATGACAAAAGTTTTAGCCGGGTTTGCCGAGCTGAAATCTCAGCCCGCTTTTATCAAACGGGCTGGGATTTTCATCTTGGCCAGACGGCCTGAAAAATTACATGTAATCGCAAATCAAAATATTTAGCCGGGCTGAAATTACGAGAGCATGTGCAAAACAAAAGAAAACATGGCGGCGAGTGCAAATGATAGCGATTGTAAATCCACACCAAAGGTCCGCTTTAGATGGGACAAGGGCGATAAAGTCCTGAACCTAATTCAGTGCTTGCTACATTATAAAGTGGCCTGCACATTCGAAGCAAAAGACTTCAACGCAGACAAGCCAAAGATATACGACGTCATCCGCGAAGATATGGCTCGCATCTACAAGGATGAACCAAGTTTATTTTGGCCTATTCAAATCGTGGTTGATCCGTTTTGTAGTCGGCCCAAAGAATGTTTAAACGAAGAAGAGTTGATAGAAGAGCAGAAAGTAGTGCAACAGAAGAAAATTGACGTGGCACTCATAAAACGTGGGTACACACATATACAAGAAAAAATCAAGGAAATACGGCAGAAATTTTCAGAGGCTGTAACATCAGGGCAAAGAAGTGGTAGTGGAAAAATTGTCCTAGAATTCTATGATCAATTGGTACAGCTCTGGGGTGGTTCTCCAGCAACAGAACCATTGCCATCAGGTGTATCTACCCATGGCATTGACAAGGGATTGCCAACTAATGCAGTTGTTGACGGTGGTGGTAATATAGATGAAGAGCTTGGTACCACGTTACAAGAAGATGTAGAAATTGAAGAAGAACCAAGCACATCAAAGTTAAATGCAAAACGCAAAAGTACTTCTCCTATACCACAACTGATTGATGAAGAAAGAAAGCACTTGGAAAGGAAACCAAGTGCAGCTCAGAGAGATCAACTCCTACTAAAGGAAGCCAAGGAAGATGCACATTTTAAACGAGATTTGGGAGATGCAATTCGCCAATCCAATGAAAGTTTTTCAACATCTATTCAGGGAATGAGCACTGCCATATTAAAAGTTGCTGAAGGGCTAAGTAAATCCATTGAAATGATGGCAACATCAATGCTTCAACCCCAACAACAGCTGGCTCAACCTTATAACATACAGCCACAGTATGGGCATTTCCAACATGTCAACAACTACATGGGATCCTCAGGTTTACAATATGGTATGCAACGCAATGCTCAACATCAACATCAATCCAATGATACTGAAAACTCTAATGAACATGAACAAACAAGATATACTCTGCTTTAATGAATATAACTAACAGTCATATCAATAGTCATATCAATACATCAATAGTCATCTGGTAAATGGTTTTGTATATATTCTGTGAGCACTTCTCGCACATTATCACCTTCTCCATTGTTGCAAGAGTAAACAGGGTCAGGTATGTTAGCATAGTATTTTTCTACCTCATGATGCTTCATAATTTGTTCTTGCACATTTACTTCATCCAGACCACAGTTTTGTCTGGCTTCACAGTAGTTATGCAGAACAAAACAACTAAATGCAACTGTTGGGACAATTTCCAATTTGAGATCTACTTTTCTGTTCATAAACCCCCAACGAGCCTTGAGACGACCAAAAGCACACTCCACCTGGTTTCTTGCTGACCTTAACATATTGTTGAAAATGACTTGCTTATTTTCAAAGTATGTTTTGTATTCCTTCATACAAAATGGTGTTAGGGGGTAGGCTGGATCTGCAATCAAGTATGTAGGTATTGCTCTATAGCCTGGTAATACTGTGAAAAGTGTCTTTGGCAGCTGACCATGTTGCAATTTCAAATTAAGGTCCGAGTTTGCAAAAACTTTAGCATCATGAACAGAGCCAGGCCATCTGCAATCAATGTCCATAAACAAGCCTTTGCTGTCACATACTGCTTGAATATTGAGAGAGAAAAACTGTTTATAGTTGAAATAGTCTTGTGGATTTGCATGGGTACTCTTGATTCTTATGTGGGTGCCATCAACACAACCAAATGCCTGTATCATGCCAAATTTTAACTCAAATTCAGACACTTTTTTCCTCATTTCTTCCTCATTTCTAGGCAAAAAAATGTACTTTGGGCCTAGCTTGGTACTTATTGCATAACAAACTGCATAACATGCATAACAATAGTTTTTGTAACAGTGCACTGGTGAATACCGAATGTGTTGGCTGTCATCCACAACGAGCCTGTGTCCTTCAAATAATGCAGTGTAACAGCCAGTTTTTTTAGTGAACTCAGGAAGTGATGATTAGGAGTACTGGTGTTGGGTGCTATAAATGGGTCTAGTTCTGAAGCTAAATTCATGAAAGACTGCCTGTCCATTCGAAAATTCTTTTTCCATACATTGTCAGATACATTAGCTGCAAGCATGTTTTCCCACCATTTGTCAGTTCTTCCATTAGCCACCCAAATTTACCTTGGTTTTCGACGTAAGCGACGTTGCTGCAAATACCTTCTTTTTCGACCACTTCTTGAACGCTTTGAACCCTATATCATGTTATATAGGGCTAATATCATGTTCCTTTTTGCTTCAAAAAGCTTCCGTGCAATAATTATAGACTTTATTTGAAACAGCAAAGTGAGAAGCAAACTAAATTGCAAAAAGATGAGAGCAGCCATTTTCTTCATATCATATTGCGCCATTTTGAATAGTTACTATTTTTTTTGCGTTCCCGCCAAGATTTTCAAACCACCGTATAATCGAGCGAGCCACCATATAATCGCTCAAAATATCAGCCCGGCTAAAGTTACAAACGGGCTGAAAACTCTCATATAATCAGGCCCTGAACCAATAAGATTTACCTCACAACTTTTTGTGAGGTAGCTCGGCATTTTATTGGTTGTGAGACAATAGCATTGTTAGCTTTAAACGGACCAACGCCGCACGTTTGTTGTAAGCCGTTTTTATTCAAGATTTCCAAATGTCGAAAGGAAAATGGATTGCTGTGAGAAATCTCGTATGGAATGAAGAGAAGTTTAAAGAAGGGCTGGAGTACGTAAAATTCTTGCATGGTGTCGACAGTCTTGTCGATGACCAAGTGAATGCTCTTCAATGTTTTTTTTTGTGGGAAGAACTTGTATTTCAGCGCTCCAACAGGTTATGGAAAGTCCTTGATTTATCAGGCTGTTCCTGCAATAGCTGATTATCTTCAGGATAATCTTGCTTTCACAAGTTGTGTCCTTGTTGTTTCGCTACTGCAGTCCCTGATGCTGGATCAAGTTTCCAAGTTAAAGAAAGCAGGCATAAACGCAGCAGTTATTTATTCTGAACAGAAGGAAGATGTTTTTCAAGAGATAGAAGATGGCGGTTTTTACAATGTGCTTTTCACATCACCAGAATCAATGTTGGCAACTGATCGATGCAGAACATTTCTCTCTTCCAATGCCTTCCTCGACCATTGGGTGTGTGTTGCATTTGATGAAGCTCACTGTATAGCTCAATGGTAAGTATTTAAAAACATCTAAGAAGTGATGATATTAATTATGATATGAAACTTAGAAAATATATCTTATATGTTTTAAGACATATACTTGTGTTACATGTTATAAAAGTATCATTTCAATATAAATGCAATAAGATAATTTATCTTCACTTTCATTTATCATGACCCAATTTTATTTATTCAAGGGTGGTATTGGATCTGAACAAACATTGGCTTTCAGGAAATGGTATGGTAAAGTTGGAGAAATCAGAGAAGTCGGTCAAGCTGGCTGTTTTTACTGCAACTGCCACAAAATCAACAAAAGCAGCAATAATTTCAGCCCTTAACTTAGCTCCAGTATCAACATCAGTTTTTGAAAAGAGCCCAATAAAAAGCAATCTACTGTTCTTTACAACATATGTTGGTAATGATACAAAATTTGAAGTGGTCTTTTCTGAGCTGATAAATGAATTAGTGACAAAGGGCAAAAAGACGAAAAGAAGAATCATTTTCTGCCAGTCGAGAAACCAAACTGCCTTGATATGGAAAATGTTTGAACTAAAGCTTGGCAAAGCATTTTATGCAGATGACAGTGATGATCCAAGATGTAGAATTATGGAGATGTTTCATGCTGGCACCCCTTCCTCTGTAAAAGAGCATGTTCTGGATGAGATAGGGAGTGGCGATAGTTGTTTGCGTGTCTTGGTTGTAACTACTGCATTTGGGATGGGTGTAGATTGCAAGCAGGTTCATAGGGTCATACATTTTGGTCCTTCCAATAGCATTGAAGCATACTTGCAAGAATGTGGAAAAGCTGGACGTTATGAAGTAAACAGCCATTGCTACCTTTTGTACAATGGTTTTCTTACCAGCCACTGTCAGACTGACATCAAAGAGTATGTAGCTGGTGATCAGTGCAGGAGAAAATTCATTGAAGGCCATTTTCCTGGCAACCATCCAGTTTCTACTACTGGCTGCGTTTGTTGTGATGTCTGTCTTTCAAAATGCGAATGCGTACATCCTTGCTCCTCAAGTGTTCTTCAGTTTTCCAAGTCAGAAACAGCTTCACTTGAAGCAAGAACGTGAAATGTAACACTGGAACAAAGGAATGATCTTCTTCTGAGGCTAAATTCACTCAAGGATGGTTTTTATAAGTCCTTCATTGAAAATGCTTCTGTTCCACGAGTTATGATGGAATTTACTGATTTTCAAGTAAATCAAATAATGAGCACTTGCAACCAGTTATTCAATCTTGCAGATATTTTGAGTAAAATTGAAACATGGAGAATGAAACATGCTGTCATGATTTTACAAATCCTGAATGAAGTTTTTGACGATGTGGAAATTGGTAGTGACAGTGATTCAAATTTGACAACATTTCAAGATCTTGAAGATGAAATTGAGGATCAATGGCTGGGCATAGAAGATGATTCCAACATGAGTATCCTCAATAATTTAGAAAACGATGAAGTGTGCAATGCAATGGATTTTCTTCACCAGTCTGGAGTTCATGATCATTCATTGGCTTCTGTCATTGATTATCATGGCGTTAGGCCTTTCCTATTGATGCTGTAGATGAGCCAATGGAGTTTTGAGGTATTCAGGGTTTGTTCTCAAATTCAGCACAGAGAATAACTGTCGTTGTACATATGCCCCGAAGGAGCACAGAGGAATTGCTGTCAGTCATCAGATAATAGATAATTCCACTCATTGAAAATACTCCTGGTACACTTTAAAACATACTTTTGTAAGATCTCAAAAATAAACCCCATCCAACTATGTACGACATGATTTATTTTCTGTGCCCTTTCAAGTGACATCTTCTTTGTGGTTACTGTGGACGAAAGTGTTAATTATATTTCTTAATTAGTTTTGTTACTACTTTTGATTGAATTGAATGTTGTTTCAGTTAGAGTTTTATGATGAACAAGTATATAGACACTGTCAACACTGTTTATATATCTACCAACTTTTCAGAAAGCAATGCCACATTCTTTACCATGTGTGGGTAGTTGTTCTTTGAAGGCTTAAACGTTCATGAAGGGCAAGTGAAATTCAACGAGCACAACCTTCTTAAAATCACCAGACAGATTAGCTTTCACGTGTTTCCCAGATCTTCTGATGACATGGCAGCTTCTGTCAAAGTTTTCCAGGAGTTTTTTGTTAACTGTAAGTGCTTTGCAATAACGGTCAATGACTTTGGTGTTTGTTGAGTTGGGTCCCAAGTTCTTTATGACACTCTTCAACAGATTGTTGTAGTGCTCTAAAGCTAAATCCTGGGGAACATTTCCACCACGGCAACTCTTGCTCTTGTGAAACCTGTTCCAGATCAGGTGATGTGCATCTATTTCTGGCAAGATTGCATATATCTGGAACACCATGTACAGAGCTTCAGGTGCATACTTCCTGCTGCTTGCCCCATCTTTTTTCAAATATTGCAACACGAATTTCCAGCATCTGATAACACGTGGCCCATCACCTTCTGATACTGCATCATAAAAATTGACAACAACCATGCCGACATCCAGAAGAGAACATTGGTAGTTGAACATGCCATCTTTAATGAGTTGTGAAGAACTTGGATTTTCTGTGTGAAGCCCATGTGTAATTTCATGTTCAACTCTCCTTTCCCCATCAAATTTGAAAGTCCTGGAACAGCCATCGTATCTACACAGGTACTCCCCACTGGCATTTGTTATATTTGTTGCTATCAGCCAGTCTTCATACAATTGCCTCTTAACAATTCTGGAATTCCGTTCCTTCCTGATGATGAACTTGTTGACCACTTCAGCTGAGAGATTAAATAAATAATCTTTCTTCTCTTTGTTAGTCATGGTTGACAACTTTTGCAAAATAACATTTCCCATAGGTTCAACATCAGGACTCCTAATTCCAAGGATCTCACAATAGCATGCAATTATTCTTGCATTGACCTCGAACAAAAAGAACTGCTTGCAGCCTTCAACCTTTCTGCTGACATCAGTGTTGACATTTCTCCTATTAACAAGAACCTGGTCAGAGAACATTGTGCATTTGTCCGAAGTGGACTTTGGTGAATAGAGGCTGTCAAATGCAAGCTGAAACAAGAAATTCAAACTATAAATAACATGAATTAAACATTAGAAAATACATTTTATGTAACAGATTTTGTTTAATATGCAAATTAGAAGGACTAATTTCAATGCATAACTTCAGGAATAACTAAAACTAAAAACTTGTCAATAAATAGAAAAACAAAAAGCATGTTGATACAAAAAATACTGGTACCTGCAAAAACTTCATTCATCCATGGAAATCAGCAATTTCTAGGTGCAAACCATCCAATCGTTCTTCTGCAGTGAAGCCATTTGATAGCTGTAGCAGACAATTAACACCACGCTCAACAGTAAGTTGGTCTCCAACAACAGCCTGGCCTCCAAACAAGGTAGGATTTTCTTGATCGTTGCATGGAGCATAACTGTGGAGACGTCATCACTTTCTGCATTCCACTGGAATCATTTTCATCCTCATAAATCATCTCTGCAAATACCTGTTAATTAAATTTCATTTGATATTAACTCAAACATTCCAATATTGTTTAGGAACATCAAATATATATCTTTTTAAAAGCACCTTAAATTCTTCTCCACTGCAAGTTTTTCCATTTGCATGGCAACATAAATCATTTTTAAACTTTTTCATATTGGGCAATATTTTACTGTCAAACAATGTATATAAAACATTTACTTACGGTATTGGTTGGTTTACTCATTGTTGAGGAATATTTGTGAGGAATGTGCTGTGTCACAACATTTTCAAAATCTTTCAGACAATTGATGTGCTCAACAGCCAAACGAGAACAAATTGCAATGTAATTGAAACGCTGTTGATTGTGTTCCACAGTGTTCGGTATACATAAACCATTCTCCAGTTTCATAAGCTTGTCCAGAGAGGGTTTCTCGACACTCAAACTGTTTCCCAAGATTCTGTTCTCCACGACCATCAATCTAACCCAATTCACAACCTTGTTCTGGCGCTCTGCTGTCATTTGATGAGGTTCAGAACTGTAGTTAAAGTTGTCAATAACTAATTTATATCCTTTGACTTGGCTTGATGACGATCCAAAACCGTACATATCTCCAGCTTTCTTCAAAATTTTCCTCTGATCTCCTGCAAATGGTCCTTCCCATACTCGTCAAGTTTCTTGTAAAGAAATGTATGAGACACAGCCAATCTCAATGAGCTTAGTCGGAGCAGTGTTGCCTGAATAAAAATATAATAGAGCTCACTTAAAAAGCAGTTGCAATAAATAAAAATCTTGATGCTGCTCTTGATTTTTGACATACAAAACATTATTGGTAATATGATTGAAAATAAAAATGTGCTTGATATTGGTTTAGCACAGACACTAAATTTAAACTTTGAATGTTAAACAACAGCAACCATCTCAGAAAATTGTAATTCATGGGTCCAACTTGGGTTTGTTTTCACTGCATTTTTAACATGTGATTAGGATACTGAGATTTTGGAAAGTGAAAAATTTAATTTAATTTCGAAAGGAATTATTCCCAATAGATTCCATAATGTGTCATAAAATGCAGTGAAAACAAACAGAGTTAAGAGTTAAGCAAATTTACTCACCATAAAGCCAGAATGTTGCATCATCATTGATAGAATAAGCTGAACTGCAGTCATACACTTCAATCTATTTTTGAGGCACACTGCTGCTGCCATTCCCACAGCTGGAATGAAAAAAGATCATCTTCCTTCTCTTTGCTGCTGCACCAGGATATCGACATCAATACTGACCTTGGACATGGCATTCGATCCTTCAGTTCTTTGTCAAACTTGTCAAATGTACAGTATATTTTCCTTCGCAGTAAGACGTAGACAGGCTGTTGGATGTTCGTTGATTTGGTAGGCCTTCTTAAACTTAGCAGGGCTTTTCTTCAAGAGTTTGCCCACTCGCTTTGAATCCACAGGCTTAACACTCTTAGAAGGAAGACAGTACTCGGCACACTCTTTGTTGATTTCTTTGCAGACTGCTTCAATCATGTGAGCACGTAAACTTGAATGTCTCCAAACAGCAAATGCAATCTGCTTATAGGTTCCTCGGCAAAGCATTGATTCAACAGAAACTGGATCATCTGGCAAGTCTTTCTCTCTTGTCTTTGACTTCCAGGTAACTTTGACAGATGCCCTTGTCTTTCCATCACTGTTGCCAGTTAGAATGGTTGACCTTCCCATACTTGTTTTTGTCACCAAAACAGATGATGATCCATTGTCTTCTTGAATGTGACTGGGCAAGATTGGAGTGCTTGTAAGAATCTCAAAACTAGGTACATCAGGACTGCTGAAAGAACTTGCCGACTTTCGTTTTGGGGTTTCTAACAAAGCGTGGACACCACTTGGGAGAGGAGATTCACCCCCAAGATGATGGCCCACGAATGACACCGCTAATGACTTGCCATCTGCCTCTTCTGAATCAAAAAGTGCCCTTTTTGAACTTTTGGACTTCACTGCAAGACCACAGCTACTTGCACCAGTCATATACTTTTGAGCAGCCTAGTCCTCCAAAACCTTTACCTTCTTGCGCGTGGAGTCCAATTGTTGCAACAGTCGAAGACAGGCATGGCAAACATGTCTTGCAGTTGGCCTGAATTTAACAAAATTTCAAGCTGAAGCAAAGCGTTCCTTAAGTCAAACATCCCTTTAGAACCATCCAAAAGATTGAAATCACGATAATTCTTCGATGACAAATTTTCAAAACACAGAGTGCAAGACATGACAAAATGAAAAGGCAACTTCTCGATAATTTCTGACGAGAAGTAAAACACGTGTTGCCACAAAGTTTATGCCCCTTTTCCGCGCTCGATACTACCACGTACGCCGCAATGCCGCACGCTTGAAGCGATTTGAAAACGAGGTCAACATTTTTGCTGAGTCATGGAACAAGCTTTTCGACTTTAATGCGCAGACTCTACTATTTCCCTTAGGACAATATTGAGTCTGCATGCAGGCTAGCACTTCTGAGCGTGGCAGAAATGCCTCGATTTAAACCCAGGGGAGAGAAGCGTTGCAATTGAATAGTAGATGAGATTTCGGGGCCATATCAGGAAACATAATTGAAGCCACTTAATTCGAAATTTCAATTAGAGAATATACAATATTAAAAATACAGATGAAATTCGTAAAAACATATTTACAACTACACGAATTCCATTAAAAGCAATACAAAAGCACATTGTGAAAATTTCAGAAGTGTCCAAAAGTTAGATGCATCTAAACACGCAGTCGAAAATTCATGATATATAAAAAGTTTTTAAATACAGCAGATCATGAAAACTGTTAATCGATTCACTCACATATTTCACAGACCAAATGCAAAACTTTGGGTTTTGAATTGCAGCTCAGTGGTGGGCACGTTTCCAGTTTACGATGTTTCCAGTTTAGAATCCATGTGAAGTGGAAGGAATTGTTTCCAGCTTGAGCACACGTTTATGTTATCCAGAACGAAAATGACATGCTTGAAATCCACTACTTTAGCCTTTGGATGGCCAGTCGTGAACAGTAATTCTGTGGATGCGGAGGAGAAAGTGTTTCCGGGGATTTGTATGCTTCTCGGCACGGCCCGCTTCAATGCAATATGAAAATGTCTGTTTTCGAGTCTGGGAGTTAGAGTTGCACATCCAAATCTGCAAAAATCGAATTAGAATTTTAGTATTGATCGATCAGAGCTGTTTCAAACAAATCAGAGTCAATTTATAGAGAATATGAGTGAAATTTTGAAAATTTATTGCACGGTTGGAGAAATTTGAAAAGCGAGTTCTTGATCATGGAATCTGATCTGAGTACATCAATACAAATGAGGGGGAAAATATAGAAAAAACTTAGCCACTTACCAGTGGAGTTCTTTGGGAAATAGTTCTGAATGGCAAGTTTCAAGTAAAATTCCAGTTGATTGCAGGGAAGGGCAGAATAGTTTTGAGACAACTGCATGTGCTTTGAATGGCTTCGTTTCAGTGAAATCACGAAATTGCCATTTCTGAAATTCACGATTTAGATTGTTGCATCCAGACCTGTTATTATAGAAGCAGAACTTGATCATGTTATGAATTGATTACATTAACATTATTATCATCATCATTATGTATGATCAGCATCATAATGCATTACGCATTATAAGCACTGTTGACAGACACTGCCCATACACACATCATGTGATTAGCTTATACCTTTATTATACTCTGTAACCTGTGATTCTATCTTATTCTTTGTTCAATGATTTATACGTGACCAGAATATCTCTCGATTATCTCCTGTGACTTCTAACAGGTTATGGGCCCAGCTAACGCCTGAACATAGCTTGGAGAATTCGAGTAGTATATATATTGTATGTCTTATATTGTGAATACTGTAATGGCCTCAGAAGATTCATCGTTCATGGACGTAGTGAAATTTGCGAAGTTAACTGGCAGCAATTATCGAACGTGGTCGTTCAATATAAGATTGTATTTGGAGAGTCTCGATTTATTTGAACATGTTGAGGGTACAGCTGAAGTTCCTGATGGTGATCCTACTTCTAAAGCAGTGAAAACATTTCACCAGCATGCGAAGAAAGCGTCGACATACATTTGTATTGCCTTTGAACCAGATCAGCAGATTCACGTGAGAGATACGAAGACAGCCGAGGAAGCATGGAATGCTTTGAAAACTCAGTTTTCTCGCTCTTCAATTCTGCAAAAGGTTCGACTGAGGCAACAATATTATTCGTGCAAATTTGTCAGTGGAGGAAATATGTTGCAGCATATAAATCATCTGAAATCCCTGCATGAACAATTGAAGGAATTTGGGGCAAATATTGATGATCAAGAACTTGCTATGACTCTTTTGTCAAGCCTTCCTGAAGAATTCAAGCCACTGATCACAGCTTTGGATGCAGTTGGAGAGGAAAACGTAAACTTTGAAAAAGTCAAAGGAATGCTTCTGAACGATATTGACCATAGTAGTGACATTGGGCAGGCTAGAAAGTATGAAAAAGCACTCTACGTGAATCGAAGCACAGGATTTAAGAAAGGATGGGGAATACAAAACGGTGCTGGCATAAAAGGAGAAAGTTTCCGTGGAAGTTGTCATTTCTGTAAAGAACAGGGTCATTTCGCTCGAGATTGTCCTAAGAAGCATGGCAAGAATGATGACAGCAACAAGAAAAAACACAGATTTTCTGCAAACTATGTTGCAATTCACTAAAGAGGTGATGATGTGCAACCCGGAGAAGCATTGATAACCTCACTTTTGGCATATGGAAAAGGAGAATGCCGTATTGCATCTGATCTTGGCAAAACAATTCAACGATTGTTGTTCAAAGAAATCCTGTATGTACCAGAACTTGACAAGAACTTACTGTCTGTAAGAGCGATTGCTGAACTTGATGCTCTGGTAGAATTTCGTGCCAATGAATGCAATATCACAAGAAACGGAAAGCTTTTAGCCATTGGCAAACTGGTAGGAAAATTGTATTTTCTGAAACTTGCCAGTAGTCCTCATGTGAATTTGGCTAAAAGCAGTACCTCTGACATGCAGTTGTGGCATTATAGACTGGATCATTTGCCTATTGAAACTGTCAAGAGAAAGCATGGCACCTGGAATAAAACTGAATCATGATGATGGATGCAGTGCTCCATGTGAAAGCTGCATGATGGGAAAACAACACCGACAATCCTTTTCTAAAGCAAGTGAAAATAAGCCTGTCAAAGCATGTGGTAGCATTGTACACAGCGATGTATGTGGTCCTATGCCTGTCAATTCTATCGGCGGATGGCGCTACTTTGTAACATTTGTGGATGACTTGTCGAAGTACACTCAAGTCTATTTCATCAAGCAAAAGAGTCATTTGTTACTTTAATGTCTTGGATGTACTATATTGTATTGACCGAGATATGTACTAAATCAAGACATCAAGCTTGACAATGGATCATCAATAATCATCAATAGACAATGGATCATCAATAATCACAACTGAACTTATCATCAGGGCACAGGGTATTTACAGGATTACGAATATCATGTGACATACATAAATTACTTATTTACATAATTTATTACGGAACATTACATCTCTCCCTTTCTTTCGAATTTTGAATTTATTTTTTTCATGGTCCTTCTGCCAACAGAATATATTTTTTTTGTATTTTTATGTTTTCTTCGTATAGTCTCTTCGTTGTATATACACATAAAGTTGGTGATGATAAATATTTTGACCGAAACCTGCGACTCGTCTTCTCTCGTTTCGCAGCCGATAACGTCTTTGCATAACCATAGGCTCATCACGGTTTTCAACATCATCATCATGATCATCATCATATCCATCACTCGAATCAATGTCACTTGCATCCATCTTAAAATCAACTTTCCGGAAAACGATATGTTTCTGGTAATTTTACGTCCTTTTGAGTTTTCGACGGTTATCATTGTTCCATTCTTAGCAATCACAGAGTATTTATCTGGATTAAATTGTGTAGTGAATTTGTTGCGTTTTGGCTCTTTAACAAGCACTGTTTAACATTACGAATATCATGTGACATACATAAATTACTTATTGACATAATTTATTACTGAACATTACAGTTACTCAGATAGCTAACATCACTTGCAATACTGTCAAGATCTTGCGCACTGACAATCGTGGAGAATACACCTCAAAGCTGTTTGGTGCATATTTAGCAGACAGGGGAATTATACACCAGACGACAGTACCTGACAACCCTGTGCAGAATGGAACAGCAAAGAGAATGAATCGCACCATTATGGAAACAGCAAGATCAATGATGTGTCACAGCAAGGAACCCCAGACGTTTTGGGCAGAACCAGTCAATACAGCGGTGTATCTGCGGAATCCAAGTCCCACAGTTTCTTTCAAGAACGCTACACCCTATGAATGCTGGATTGGACAAAAACCTGACATTGCAAATCTGAAAGTCTTTGGCTGTGTGTCATATGTCCAATGGCTAAAGAGAAACGTAGCAAATTGGATGCAAAGTCTCGGAAAACAATCTTTGTTGGATATCCAGATGGAAGCAAAGGATATAAATTATTTGATCTTACAAGGAGTGTGTTTATCCGCAGCAGAGATGTTGTATTCGCTGAAGAAGAATTTCATAGCTTCTCTGACACAGAGTCCGATGATGGCTTCACAAAAAACTCCTGGTGTAACACCCTCCGGTACTTATATGTATCTATATATATACATACTCGTATATGCCTTCATATATCTTCATATCGGTCATTTGCCTACCTCGTCGCTAGGCCCTATTTATCTTAATCGGGTTCTCACCTGCCAGTTTTTCACACAGCATTTCAGGGGGCATGGTTTTGTCCTTACGGCCGACACGGGGGTTTCTCGTGGATATGCTATGGTTTTTCCTCGATATTGTTAGGCATTTACGCTATCTCAGTACTTTTTGCACATGTCCCTTATCACCTTGCACAACCTTTTATGTAGCTATTTTTATTCGATTTACCAGCAGTGTGAACAACTACACGGGGCTACACTTGTCAACACCATTACATATTCACAGGGGTCTCCCCTCCACGACAGGGAGGTCACATATCTTGCGTGGGATCCATTAGCACGTGTTTCCAAACTATTTTATTTCTGTGCACATGTCCTACTTCACCCAGGTCTCACTGCCACACGGGTCTCACTGTGATTTCTTGCCTTACGTAACTGCCCCACACATTTCCATACTTGCAGGGCGCTGGATATTGCTGCTGCGCAGCATAGCAGAACATAGTTGAGTCCCGGAGAACAAATCTTGGCTCTTTGTGCGTTTGTCTGTGTCATTCTAGTCTGCGCGGGGCCTCAAATTCTCCTCCGTTAGGCCGCACACTGATTTTTATTGCCACTTCATCAGTGGCAGTAATCTTTTTTGCTGCATTGTGGTACGACGTTTTAGAAACATTGGGAAACCGATATTTGGTTGGCCGATCTGGTGGTTTACTAATTTTTACTCGTGGCCAGAATAGAGAAGGCCCACAAAAGGCCATTTTTATTTCGACAAGAACACAGCAGTTACTTTCTTGTCGTGGGGAAAAGCTAATAAAACAAAATATATATAAATGTCGGCAAGTGGAAGAGAAAAGCTGGTGTTGAGGGTGATGTCGAGGAAGTTCATGATGTGTTTGTTGGCTTCGATGGTGATGCGTAGTCCATTGTTGTGGAAAATTTCCAATACAATGAATAAAACCCTGAATTTTAAAAGGTCAAGGCAGTTACATGAAAAATTTTCATATTTTTCAAAATTTTAAAACATTCTCTTTTAAATGAGAGAGAATTTGCGTGGCTTTGAGTGAAAGAAATTATAATTATTGGCATTTCAATTACTCCACTTCGATAAATCTTCGTAAGCATTTTTTAAGAGACCTCTTCACAGTTTTCTTTTAATATTATTGTAAAAGAACATGATATAGTTTAAATTGTGTTTTCATTTGAAAATGTATGAAATTTTGAGTATATTTATGCTAAAGAAATTTGCTATTGAAACCCGTTTGGTAGTTTTTATTGTTATGTAAATTTCCTTGCTCAGGCCTAGGGCCACTTCTAAATGCCATTTTTCATCAGGCGTTTCCATACTTATTGGAGACAAGTGTATTTTGAATTTTGGTTTATGTTTTGATGTTTCATATCAGCATCAAGATTAAAGTAAACAGTTCCTTCATTCTTTTTTTTAGATACTACAACCTGTGTCATCTTTATGCTTGAATGTTTTGTATTATTATATTCTTTCACTAATTTTGGAAATACACACTATTACCCTGAATCGTGAATTGTTTCCACGTTTTAATTTTAATATTTCGATTCCATCTTTCATCAACACATGATTTCTCTTCATTCTCTGTTGAGTACATTGTACACTATGTTTCTCTAATAAGTCCTTCAAATGTTTGTTATAGAACTCTTTACCTTTATCAACCCGTATATATTTAGGTATTCTACCTCCCTTGAATATCATTTGAAAAGCTATCATTACAGTTTCACCTTTCTTATCCTTCAAAGGAATAATCCATCCGTATTTCAAAAATACATTGATGACCATTAATAAATATTTAATACCTTTATCAATAAATACTAAAATCGTAGCGGCAAAGGTGTTCTTATCAAAGGCAACCCAGCCGACATGTTGTAGCTCCTGTAGCCCTTTCTTGCCTCTCTTATTCTTTTCCAAAAACATTCTCATTTATTCCCCTTCGCCTCCTCCAGTGTCAAGGCTCTTTTTGGCTAAAAATTCCGTTTAATTTTAAAGATATTTCCACTTTTCTACATTCAAAATTCTCCCCCCTCCGTTTTCCTGAAATGAGGCCTTTCTCTTTGGTGTGAGAGGATAGCGTGCCTGCTGTATTGCTGGCCTTTCGCTTTGCGTGCGAGGGAGATGTCCAGAGCTTCACCAGGACGTCTGGATAATGTTAGGCTTCTCTAAATGACCGTTCCGGCGATGTCTTGCCTCGCTGAGCCTTTTCGAAACAAAGAAACCCTGTTACGTTTCGCACTCATACGCTCGCATCCTTTGTTACCAAGGCCTTTGATTGACGAGGAAAGTGTTCAATTAATTTTTCATTTTCGAATTTGGGATGGGCAGGCAATGGCAAACTGAAAGGATTTTTTTCGTGGGATAGCTGTTATATTTTTGCTGCCGTTTTACTCGAGATTTCCAACTAAACGTTTCAGGATTTAACTGGTAAGTGGCTAAGTTCTTTCTATTTGCCTTTACTAAACTTCTTTTTATCCCTCTTCTTATCGTGAATTCAATATATTCAGGTCAACTGGTTTCTAGAGATTTTTACACGCTCTAAATTTCTAAATAATTCTTTGCTTTAGAAATCTCCACTGTACTAAATCAAATACTAAAACAATGAATGATCAAATTCTGCTTTTATAATAACAGGTCTGGACGCGACGATCTAAATCACGAATTTCAGATACAGCAATTTCGGGATTTCACTTAACCGATGGCGTTCTAAACAGGTGGAGTTGCCTAAACGCTATTTTGCTGAATGACTTTTGCCAACTTGCCATCCGCAGGCTAACATTGTGATTTCATCTTTCAAGCACATCACTTTCTTTCTGGATCAGATAAACCCTGAAAAGGTTGCTTCAATTCCAAGTGGATTCTAAAAGTGCCTGCCACTGAGCGTGATTAGCTATTCAAAGCACAAAAGTTTTGGATTTTGGCCTGTGAAATATGTGAGTGAATTGTTTAAAAACTTTCATGATCTGCTGTAATTAAAAGCACTTCTATATATTCAATTTCGACTGGTGCCTGGGTGTTTAGAAGCATCAAACTTCGGGGCCCCTCTAAAATTTTCATAATGGGCTTCTGTATTGCTTTCCTGAAATTCGTGTAGTTGTAGACATGCGTTATTGAGTGCCATCTGTTGTATTAAAATGGTGTATTATTTACTTGCAATCTTGAATGAAATTCATAAATTCTGTCAAATCTGTTTTCTGATATTAGGTACTCACAAATCTGATGCTTTTTCATAAAGCTTCTCTGTGTGCGGTTCGAGTTGAGGCATTTATGCCACGCCGAATAAAGTGCTGGATTTCTCGCATCAGGGGAAAACATTGACCTGGAGCAACCTGGAATGGAAATCGGGGCTCAGGGTTCCTTGGACCGTGTTGTCGAGGAATGGATGGAACTAATAAAACTTGCATAATTTAAACTGAAAGTATATTACTTTGCGTGTTCATCCCATTTTTGTTGAAGATCGCTGTTCCACTCAGATCGAAGGCCAAAACAACCGAAATCCACCCCAATTTTGTTGAAGATCGCTGTTCCACTCACATTGAAGGCCAACACGCTAGGGAGGTGGCGCGCGAAGCGCGCCAGCCTTCCTCGTTCCATTTACTAAACTGTAGCATATCAACCAGATCCACCTGATCAATTTTAATTACAATTATAGGCCGTAGAGTAAAATTTCGTATTATAGGTGCATGTAATTCATCAGGTAGCTTTTCTTGCCAGTTTTCATTACTCTTTGGATTTTCCGTTTTTTGACTTCACTCCCATGCCTAGTTTTTGTTTTGTGTCAATAAGAAAAGGTGCTGCCTGTCCCCATTTCGGCATTTCACCATAAGGGATGATATTAAGGGATTTAACCATTTTTTTATCACATTCTCCTTTATTCTTACCTATATTGTAACATACGTGATAATATCCTGCTATTTCATCTACTTTATTATAAGGTTTAACAAGCTATTTAGTAACTTTACCAGTATTTTTATCATAAACTTTCTTCAACTAAATTATATGGCCCCATGTATTTATAATTATTTGGGGTAAAGCCAGCTGTTAGACATGGTAGCTTACCAATTAAATAATTTATTTCAACACTCCCACCATCCTGCTTAGCCCTTACAAAATTACTCTTTCTTGAACCACAAACAGAACATAAAGATTTAAGAATCAATTTCCCATTTGTTGATTTTTCATATTTTTCATTTAAGTTACCAGTTTGTCTCTTGCATTTTACACAATAACTCATATTCATATAACTAGTTTATATATTTTCATTAAAGTTTTTCTTACAACTCTTCCTTTTTTTATCTAAAAATAAGAATGCATATAGAGCAAGTGTATCGAATAGTTTCGGATTAATCATATTTTCCTTACCAATAAATGAATGACGATTTTTAGAAGTTGTTGGGTATGGTATCATATGAGAACAGTTTTGTATTATTTTTTCTGGGGTATCATAATAACATAATAACGAGTTAAGTATATTGGTGAAATGTTATGATGCCTACCATCGGTGAAATGATTAGCTATCTTTGATTGAATTTTTTCTGGCGCATTAACCAATTCGTCGAATATAACAATCGTTCGATTTGATTCTGGATACTCATTTGTGTCGAGTATCTCATTTGGTCCTCGAACTTCCATTACTGGATATTGAACAACCTTCGATATATCATCCCTCAAATTTCGTAAATCGTTTACCTTCTCTTGGTGTTGATTTGGTGTATACAAGTATGTTTTATAATAATGAACTAAAGACTTTCTAAGCATATGCATTATAGAACTAATCTTTCCACAATCAAATTGCCCGCATACAAGCATTCCATATTCTTCATTTATGAAGTTATTTAAGCTTGTCTGTTTGTTTTCCTTATTATTACTATCGTAATTTGGTATCTTCGTATATATATACGTATATAAATACGAATAAAATAACAGTCATTTAACACGTATTAAAGTAAATAACTACCATTTAACATTTATGTTTCAAATTAATTATTAAATAACATTTAATATAACCATATATCATAAATATTGAAGAATATCGAAAAAAATTTCACAATTTGAAAATAATGATAATATGATACGTAAAATCAGAGATGATATTAAATACCATCGTGATGGTATAGAAGATAGAAAGTTTGAAAATGTTATGAAATTTGAGCCTGTTGTCAAAGCTCAAAATGAGGTTAAAAAACGATTGACAAAAAACAAGATAAATTTATATAACTACTGCAAAAAATCAAAAGGAGCTAGTAGATTCTGTTAACGCATTAAGTGATATTATGTCTACTCAAGGTTCACAAGCCGATTATAGTAGATTGGGTTCATATAATTCACATGATAATGTTCCTAGATGGATGGATGATTTACCGTCTAGATATGATCCTATTGATTTAGATAGAATCAAAGAGGTGGGTGAAGACGGAGGTATAGAAGGTGCAGAAGGTGTAGAGAGAGGTAAGGAAGAAGGTGATGACAATATATTTTTATAAATGATTCTGAAATTATAAAAAAATATGGTTTTGATCCTAATCTTAGAAAATTCTATCCGAAAAAGACATTAGATCAAAATTATTTTCTGCAAATGGTAGAAAGAGGAGTAATGATAATGTTCTTAGGAAAGTTGCAAGAGATGATATAGATGCACTAAGTACGTATTTAACAGCTGTTAAAATAGCCACCAAACAAAGGTCTTACAATAAGAAAAAATTGATGAAATGCGTAAGCAATTAGCTGATATAAAAAAATAACATAGGTCATGAAAGTTTTGATGTTATAAAAGTAGGTAATGGTATTAGAAAATAGAAACAGCCGCAACGAAATGCTTATAAAGTGTCTACCAATGGTTTGTATGGTGGTTTGATGATTATTTACCCGATATCACTAAATGAGTATTTATGAGAAATTTTATGAATTTTTATGAGAATCAAGAATTTATGAATGAAAGTTTATGAGAATCAAGGTGCTAAATCAATTGTAGACTTGTTAACAAAATGGTTTAATCCAAAAAAGAGATATTCCTCAAAGGCTATACAAAGATTTAACAATTTGAAATCGCTGGTGGTTCAATTTATGTATCAAAACCTGAGGAGCTAATAGAAAGATTAACCCTACTAACTGGAAGAAGAAAATTGGGAAACAACTTCATGTACGTCATGTACGCCATGTACGTCATGTACGCCATGTACGTCATACTGGCCTAGCCCCGGTTTTCTTTTTGCCCGATTTTTTCCCGAAAATCGCACTTTTGCAGCTGTGAAAAGAAGTGTTAATGAGCGAATTTCGAAATTTAAAAAGTGCAGTACCTGTTTTTACGTTAAAAACTATCCAGAAATGAAATTAAAAATCCGGTGAGAGTAGCCCTTTAATGAAGAAGCAATTCTCTCGGAAAGGAGCAATTTTTCATGCAACCTGCGTTTTTTTTGCATTTACGAAAATTCAATTTTAGCCTGCCACAATTGATTATTTTTTACCGAAACACTTTCGATAATTGTTCAACAACATATTACCTTCATGTTTGTGTTTTTTAAGTTCAACTGGATCACTATTTGCCACGCCAAATACTATTTTTACTTGCTAAGGTGTGTTCAAAGGTTTTGCTTTTTGCACGGCTCCGAAAATTCATTAAAACCACTTCCACTAAATTGTCTCTAAGAATTCAGTATTATTTATTTAAAAGATGAGACTATTTGCAACGTGTTCGCTGTATACTGAGCTACATATTCATATAATTTTTAATGGGGAAGGAGTTGGAATTTTTGAGGATGGATTGATTTTTCTGTGGCAACTCTTTTTCTGCTAACTTTACACTGAAAGTTTGCAGAAAAGAGTTTAGTATTTCTGTAGGGTATGTATATGTATGTATGTAGGTATGTATGTAGGTGTGTATGTAGGTATGTATGTAGGTATGTATGTAGCAGTGGCGGCCTGGCTTTTTTTGCCTGGTGAGGCCAGAAGCAAAATGGTGCCCCTTTATAACTAACATAATTGTTTAGTTTTTGAAACATAAAAAGGAACAAAGGTAAAAAGAAAGAAACTTCATTTTTTGATACGTTACTTTTCACAACATGATAAATCTTTTTATAAAAGGGCTTTTGTAAGTTCACATGAAGTTCTTGCGAACAAGTCAATAATTTGTTCGACATTTAACGATAGCAAAATTTTTCTTTCCACCGTCATCGCAAGCAACGATTCCAATCGTTCTTGGATCATGCTTGACCTGATTCTTGTCTTCACTCTTTTTAATGCAGAAAACGATCTTTCTGCAGTTGTGGAGCTAACAGGAACAGCCACAGCAATAGCGTAAACCTGACAAAGCATTGGATATGCGTCTATCAACATGTATTCTGGGTGACAGAGGATAGCAAGTGCATCGATAAAAGAAGGTGGTCTCATCCTTCTCTGCTGCTTATCCCTTTTTTGATCTGTAGGAGTTCCCGTCGCTTCTTTGCCTGCATTTCCAGTCATCTCAGCTTCTGTATGTGCTTCACCATCATTCAGAGATTCAAGAGAATCGTCGTCATCACCATTATCATCATCATCACTGGCGGAATAACCTTCATCATCATTTGGGCAGACACGATTAAACTTAGAAAATGTCTGGAAAAAGCTGAATAGCTCATCAGCGCACCTGTGACAATCTAACTTGTATGTCTCGCAAAATTCTTGAAGGGCTTCCTGAAGATCACAAAAGGTCGTGTATTGTTGCAGGAGTTGAGGAAAGCGACTTGGGGCAAACAATGAAAAAGTTCTGAGCAAGGGTTGGCTCTTCTTGAAACGCTCTTCCATTCCCATGGAAGAGCGTTTCAAGAAGACTTTATCCATTGCAACATAAAATGTCTCACGCTTCCAATAATCCAATGCTGTTAAAGCTGGATCGTCCCTCATTTGCTCACCATCCATCAACTTGCGATTTCGTATTCTTGTTATCTTCCAGGCCACTTCTGCAGGATTGAAGTCTTGCTCAACGCTCTCAAGAATCTTCTCTGGCTTTCCCCGTAGAGTGGCTAGCTGAGCAACTGCACTGTCAATCATGCTGATTGCTTTGACTGACGGTTCGCATGAAAAATACTAATATGGGCAGCAAAAAACAGTAGGAAAGCTTTAGGAATGCTCCTTCTATCACATTTCATGTTTTTGACATGCGCATAGTAACCATAATCGAATTTCATAGAGCCTTTGGCACCCCTCAAAGAATTTGGCGCCCCTTGAAAATAGTCCGCTGCGGGCCACGGCCCCCCCTGCCAGTGTAATGGTGGTCGAGCTACCATTACGTAATTGAACTCAAATAAGACTCAGTTCGTGCGAATAAGTGATAATCGAATATAAAATATATGTAACTGATAATACTAGAAGAAGAATGAATAAGAATACAATTGACAAAGCTATTTATATTATACATGATTGACATTGATTGACATGAACACGTGATCACAATAATTACATGAATACGAGGCTACACTATAGCGAGAATGTAATCCTGTTACAGCTATTTATATTATACATGATTGACATTGATTGACATGAACACGTGATCACAATTATTACATGAATACGAGGCTACACTATAGCGAGAATGTAATCCTGTTACACCAGGCCGCCACTGGTATGTAGGTATGTATGTACTTATGTATGTATCTATGTATGTAGGTATGTATGCAGGTATGTAGGTATAGTATTTTTTAATAGTAGGTATTGTTTGTTTGTATTGTAGGTATAGTATGTTTTTATAGTGTGTAGGTATAGTATGTAGGTATAGTGTGATTTTATAGTAGGTAAAGTATGTTGGTATAGTATGTAGGTATAGTATGATGTTATAGTAGGTATAGTAGGTATAAAAGGACTTTAGAGTAGGTATAGTATGTTGGTATAGTATGTAGGTATAGTATGTAGGTACCGTAAATCCTCCAATTTGCCCCCTGGGGGCTTTTTTATTTTTGACATTTTTGGAGGGGGGCTTATTCGAGGGGGGGGGCTTATTGTAACAGGATTACATTCTCGCTATAGTGTAGCCTCGTATTCATGTAATTATTGTGATCACGTGTTCATGTCAATCAGTGTCAATCATGTATAGTGTAAATAGCTTTGTCAATGGTATTTAATTCATTCTTATATTCTTATTCTTGTTCTCGTATTACCAGTATTTCATATTCGATTATCACTTATTCGCACGAGTCTCTTTGAGTTGCATTACGTAATGGTAGCTCGACCACCATTACAGAAGTGGTGTTAGAATCCGGTTTTCGTTCTTCAATTCTTCGTTCTTCGTCATGGCTTCTCCAGAGGAACTTCCTGGCCTGATCAATGGACTCGCTGGTGCCATTCGTGATCAACATCATGCTTCCCGAGAAGTCACAGGAACGACACAGCAACAAACTTCAGACCTCTCGCACGCCGTTAACGAACTATCCGCTTCAGTTCGCTCTCGTGGTGATCAGCAATCGCAAGCTGCATTACGTCTTCCTCCGCTCACACTCCCAGAATTTACCGGTGGTGAACTTCAAATCCACCGCTTTTGTGAACAGTTATCACAGGTATTATCCTCTTCTAACATACATGCAATGTTTTGGTTGCCGTATTTGAAGCAACAATGTCAGAAAGATTCGCGTGCCTTTGACATTATTTGCTCTTTTGAGCTTTCAAATGCTTCCCGCATCTCACACAAAACATCGAGCGATGAATTCTTGTCCCTATACGATGAATGCCTCTAGCTATTACGCTTACAACGTGGTATTCCGAAAGAACAACAGATTCGCAACCTTTTGGCCACGTATCACTCCTTGCACCAAATTCCAGACGAATCAGTCTCGAACTTCGCTCATCGCTTCATGGAGAAACAGCATTCTTTACAAAAACTCGTGCCGGGAATTCACTGTTCTCCAGATGGTTCGCGAGTTGAGCTGATCCACGCCTTCTCGATAAAGCTGCTTCCCGATATTGGCAAATACCTCATCACTCGTGAACAGCCATTTACCGATCTTCTGGCCGCAGTCGAATGTGCAAAGCGACACGAATCGATGATGTCATCTGCCCCAACGAAGCTTCCCCACACCGACGTCCTTTACACCGCTCCACCCACTGCTCATCCACGACGTACACCGAAAACTGATGCCCACACTCAACCAGGTATGAATTTAAAAACTGAAATTTGCAAAAACTTTAATCGTTTCTCGCCCAGTCGATGTGAGCTTGATTCTACAACATGTAAGAATGCTTAAATCCATAAATGGTCTATTTGTTATACATTTAATTGTAAAGCCCTTAATCATGAGGTTCGTGCTTCTAATGATCCTAATAATACTAATCCCCACCCTGGTAATCAAACTCGTCGTACATTTTCTGGTTCACACTATTCGCCTAACAATTCTACTTCAAATAATTCTCCTCGTTCTTATCATTCATCTAATAATCGTTTTTCACGTGATAATATATCATCTGCTGTTTCTGCACACGTGGCTGATTCCACCGATTTTGTCATCTTAGATTCGGTTAAAGCTATCGTCTCGGACTGCATGAGTAGTTTAAAACACGATCTAACTACTACTATTCTTGCTGAAGTCGAAATATCTTTTCCAACCTCTCCTCAACCAACCCCATCATCTGCCCCCGCTAGGCCCAATTCTTCGTCCGATCACATTTACGGTATGCCAGAAGTCACGCCTTCTAACCCTGTTTCATCAGTTTCAGCACTTGACCTTCGTAATCGCAATATTTTGTGGACTAAAATCATTTCTGCGGGTGTTTCCCTACCACTTCCCCTCGACAGCTGTTGCTCTGTTTCTCTGGTCAGTCAAAATCATGCCGAAATTGTTGCGAAATCTAGACCTGACCTACAATTTGTCAAACTCGCCCAACATGTCCCTGTTTCGGTCGCAGGCCCGTCGTCCAACCTACGGGCAGTTGGCACTATGCAAGTCCTTATCGTTTGGGAAAATGGCCGTCTGACCACATTTACCATGCTTGTTGTGCCTCAGTTATCGTGGCCTATTTTATTTGGTCAAAATCATTTGCGTATGACAGACGCGCACATTCAGTCCAAAGCTCTGAAGGTATTTTTCGCCGCACCCGATATGAACTTTTCAATAACATGCCATGACTCTAATCCTCTAGCCGCCTTTCCCACCCACGGCCCATCGACCACTCGTCCTCCCCAAGGTTCTGTGGCCAATGTCACCTGTTTATTGACCTCTTTGCTTTCACAATTTTCACCGATTTTTGATCAAAACAGCATTTCTTTCAAAAGGTCAGCTCACTTACCTCACAATGTATCCCTTGGGCAAATTCGTACGCAACAACATAGTGATATCTCCGACTTTGAAAAGGCCGCCACGCATACAGCCCATCATCTCTCTGAGTCATGGTATCGTCAAATTCCCTCCCCTTCCGCTCCAAACGATTCAATATCTTTTAATTCCCTTGTTTCATTGCCAACAGACGTCACTGCCACCCAATCCTCTGATATTTTGTCTCCATTTTTAGACCAAAATAACTCTGGCCTAGACGAACATGACCAATCCTTTCCTGCAACACCGGATAAACCTCTTCCTTATACCTCCCCAGAATATTCACAACTTCTCTTTCAGGCCTTAGAGCTTGACACGACGACTTACGCACATGTTCCGCCACACGTTCTTGCTGCATTCAAACAATTAATCAAACGCTACTCGCTAGTCTTTCATTTGCCTAACTCTCCTTTATCCACAGTTCATGGCTTTCATCACAATCTTGATACCGGGAGACGTTTCCCCAGTTTCTCGACCTCCTTATCGTTAGAGCCCCGCAGAGCTCCAACTTAGGTCATGTCATGTCACTAAACCCTGACTTTATATTATAATCTTTATATTATAATCTTTATATCGTATTTTAACAATTTATTATCGTGTATCGTATCTTTAACAAAGAAAAAATAACTTCGTCATTTTTTTTCGGTAGAAAGGGTAGGCTGTAACAGGATTACATTCTCGCTATAGTGTAGCCTCATATTCATGTAATTATTGTGATCACGTGTTCATGTCAATCAGTGTCAATCATGTATAGTATAAATAGCTTTGTCAATTGTATTTAATTCATTCTTATATTCTTATTCTTGTTCTCGTATTACCAGTATTTCATATTCTATTCGAGTCTCTTTGAGTTGCATTACGTAATGGTAGCTCTGTTACCTTAAGAGTACTCAGAAACAAGAGATTTCTTATATGGTCACGTAAATGAATACTGCGACTGAATGAATAACAAAACAGAACCAGCAGAATATATACAAAGCGATTATAACAGTTCATACATATACATGGGGGTAGCACTGTCCTACATTCCTACAGCTCGACCACCATTACATTATTCGTTGGGGGGCTTATTCGTTGGGGGGGGCTTATAAAGCTATCTGAAATATGACACAAAATTTGATGTTGTTACTGGGAAAAGAAACGGGAAATTGGTTTGGTTGTTCCAGCAAAGTATTTTGCATACACAGATAATCAGAAGAATGCTCAGATATTGGTGAGAAAACGGTTAGAAAAGCAAAATTTTCTCCAACTCGCTATACGCAGATATCAGCATGTTAGGGGTGGGGGCTTATTCGAGGGGGGGGGTTATTAACAATTTGTAGTCCTAGGGTGGGGGCTTATTGGAGGGGGGCTTATTCGAAGAGGGGGCCAATTCGAGGACTTACGGTATAGTAGGTATAATATGATTTTATAGTGGGTAGCTTAGTTCGGGGCAAAACGAGTCACAAAACGATATAAATGCTGATAAGTTTTTGAATATCAAATTAATGAACAGGTTTCCATATAAAATAGCAACAATAACTATGTATTCATCAAATACAATCATGATTTTGATTTTATTATCAACAAGTTTAATTTTATGGTCTTTTTTAAAAACATGACGCGTTGACCCATTTTATCCCGCTGTGTGGGGTAAAACGAATCAGTTTTAAATATTTTCGACAGGTGCAGAAATAGATTGAGATAATGCCATATTTTGTTTTCACTTTCTATTTTTCATGTTATTTGTTTGATAATGGTCATAGCCACAGTTGGGCGTGTGGCAACAACCCTCAGTGAAAATTTTTCTTTTGATAACATGTGGATTTTTACCTCTTCATTAATATTACTAAAGATTAAAAAACAAGAGCCTAATATTAAACATTATTGAAGACAAGTCACAATTAACAAACTAACATAAATATAAATTGAGCATAGAGCATTAGCTACAGCCAGCATCCATTAAAAACAAACCTAAGATATTTTAAGAAAACAAGTTAAACTAAAAATACTCTACATCAGTCACAAAAGTCACAGATAAAACCAGCTTCACGTGACCCATCGCAACACATTTCATGCAGCCACTTTTCGCAATTGGTACACTGTACCCAAGTTTCACCAGGTTGTGAATTATGCCACCATCCATCGCAAAATAAGCACTGGCAATCTGCCATTTCAACTTTTTTACTTTCCTTTACTTTTTTTGCTTTCTTTTCTTTTTCTTTCCCTTTGCTGGATTGCAGCTTTGATAATTTATCCTTGCTCTTTGAAACTTTCCCTTTTCTTCCTTCCTTGCTCCCTTTTGTTCTATCACTTTCCAGCAATCTTTTCTTGTATGGAGTGCTTGTTAGTATTTCTGACTCTTCACTTCGTTTGCTTTTCTTTCTTTCCAAAATGTTTGGCACTTTCATAATTTCTTCAAAACTTACATCCCTTGAAATACTTGTTGGATCAAGTGAACTTTGTGTCGATGGACCTGGCTCTTGGCTTAACATTGTAAAGGATGGCTCGATTTCATTAGTAACCTGAGGTTCACTTTCAGCTTGCTCTACTGTGTCATCTGATCTTGGGTCAGACAGAAAGTCAGACTCTGGCAACACATCTTGGTTAAAGGGAACTATTCCAGTGCAGCGAAAACCATTAACAGCATTTTCAACTGTAGCAGCTTTTGCATAAGCTGCACTGAAAAGTTCCCCAAGCTTATCTATTGTAATTCTGCTGGCAGGGTGTGACCTCGTCCAGGAGGTGCAAGCATTATTGAATGCTGCCTTCAATGGCTTAAAAAATGTGCGGTCTAGTAGCTGCAGCTTGTGGAAAGTATGTGGTGGCAAGGAAAGCATTATGACACCATTTTCTTTGGCATACTCTAGTAATTCAATGTTTTTCGTATGGGTCTTGTGCCCATCAAGAATTAGGAGAACAACGTTATCTTTATTGGGCTTTACATGTTTCACCAGATGCTTCATGTAGCTCATAAAGGTTGAAGAATCGATCCATCCATTTTCTGAAACTTCATTCAGGGTGCCTGGTGGAGCATGATCAGTCAAGTCCTCCCTGTTATTTTTTCTTTTGAAAATCATCATTGGGGGGACGTAATTGCCAGCAGCATTATAGCACGTAACAACGGTTGTTATAACACCTCTTTCGCCACTGGTAGCTGATGATACCACACATTTACCTTTCTTGGAAAGCACTTTCACAGGCTTATGCACACATGTCAACCCTGACTCATCCACATTGTAAATTTGATGAGGCTCAAGTTGATGTTTGTCAAGTATCACTTGCAAATTGTCAAAGTATCTCTTCGTCTTATTTAAACCAAAGACTCCGTTCAAAGATACCGCTTCAGGCTTTCTCAAGGAAATCGTTGACTGCCGCTTGAGAAATCCTGCCACAAAGTCGCGGCCAGCCATTTGCTGCTCTTTGTTGAACGGATGTGGAATATTATTCTTCTCGCAAAATTGGAATGCTACTTTGCGAACATCGTTTATGGACATTCCATAAAATGAATTGTCCATGTCAACAATGTATTTTGCAAGATCCTGCTCTTGCCTTTCAGGGACAACAGCCTTTTTGCTACCAAGTTTGTCTTGGAAGGGCTCAAGCTGCTTCAATTCACCTTTACAGCGTCGTCTCAGACTCTCAAATGGCACACCAAAAGCTTTCACTGCCTTTCTGAGAGACATTTCCTTTTTTTCAACTGCCGCAATTGCTCGTTTCATCTCATCTTCATGCCAGTTTGCACGATTGGTTTTTCGAACATAGTTTCTCATGGTTTAAGATAGATACACAACTGAAAATCCAAACAGGCATGAGCGTTAGCGAATGCAGCGCACAAAGTGCAACAACCACAGGCGAGCGCAGCAAGCTAACCCATTGTACTTGGGAGTGAAAGGGGCATGAGTGTGAGCAAATTCAGCGCATGAAGTGGGCCAACCACATTTACCTTTTTTCACTCGCCGGGCTCCGGGGAGGAAGCGAAGCGACAGAGGCTGGCTAGTCATATTGTATGCTCTTTAAAAATATCTATATATGCACTTATTTCACCAATATTCTCCCCAAAACAAGGATTGAACTTTATTTTTTCGGTATTGACTTGCTGAGCAAAATCAGCTTGACACAATTCAAGAAACCTTTAAAATCTTTTTCAACTAAGGAAAAAAATAATCTATTTTCTTTCCTCAAGTAAGGACATAAGTAAATTGTACATGCAGTATTTACAAATATATCTAGTATTTTTATCAAAGCTTGTAATATTTATTTATCTATTTATTCATTTTATTTATTTTTAAAAGCTGGACCACTATTTATACCAATTTTAAATTGTACCGTGTTATCCAGTCTAAATAATCATTTACATACATACATACATACATGCTCCCTTTTAAAATGGCAGCCAATTGTTATTGGCTTCACTGATTCGACGCGAGTCGGCATCTAGCACCTTCGACGCTTTATATCATTGGTTCTCGGCCATGGTATTGAGTACAGTATGGGAATGGCAGTTCTCGGCTGCATGGATACATTTCATTTTTTTATTTCAATTTGCTTTCAATTTGAGTTGGATTTTATTTAATTTTGATTTAATTTTTTTTCCATTTCATTCCATTCTTTTGTTTTTAAAATAAAAAAATAGAATAGTGACATTGCAGTTCTCAGCCACCAACATGTACTCATAAATCTGGAGAAGGTATCTCACCCATCTTTTCAGTACCAAAAAAGGACAAGAATGTTAGACTTATCTTAAATCTTTTAAAAAGTGTTGTGACACTGTAATGGAGACAATTCAGTTACTGGACATAATGTGGTATGGGTTTTGTTGTTCACCCAGAAAAATCAGTATTTAAACCTCAAAAACAAATAACATTTCCTGGTTTTGATATAAATTCCATTTCAATGAAAATTACTTTGACGAAAGAAAAAGTTGCGAAAATAACAAACAAAATATTAAATTTACTGACCATGAAGGGACCTTCTATTGGAGAAGTAGCTAAAATTATAGGTCATATTATATCTACTTTACCAGCAATGAGGTATGGTCAATGTCGTTATAGAACTTTAGAAAAAGATAAAATTGATGCACTGAAGCAAGAAAAAGGAAATTTTGATGCTGTTATATGTTTGTCTTTACCTGCTAAAACAGGGTTACATTGGTGGTTACAAAACATACTTTTTTTATTATATCAAACATGCTAAAATTGATTTAATCATAAATTCTGATCGGAGAAACATCTACTGGGGGTCAATGGTCAATATCTGAAACTGAAAATCACATGAAATATTGAGAACTGGCAGGAGTTGGTCACTTCGCTCTCTCCCCGGAGCCACGAGAGTGAAAAAAGCTTAATGTGGTTGGCGCACTTCGTGAGCTGCATCCGCCAACGCTCATGCCCCTTTCGATTCCACGTACAATGGGTTGGCTCACTACGCTTGTCTGAGTGTTGCCTTTTCTGTCAGAAATTTGCCCTGGAAAGCATTTCAAAATTGTCTTAAATTTTCAAAAAAGGCCAACATATCGAAAAAACTCAAGGAAAAAAGTCAACATTAGTTTAGCTGTTTTATCAGGGAAGAGTTATCGAAATTTTAAAAGGGAAAAATCCCTTCAGAACGACCTTAAAAATTCAAAACATCGACTCTCCCCACGACCCTCCTTCTTCGCATTTCAGCAATGGCGGATCAAAGCTTCCAGAAGGTGGGAACACAAAATCGCAAATAACTCGGCAACCGTTTGAGATGTCAAAAAATGGAATGCGTTACTCTCTTCTCAAAAAAAAGCCCCTCATTTTTAGTGCAAATTCCTCCCTACCCCCACAAACGAAAAAACCATTTTGACCTCAAGGAATTTTCTTTGAAGTCTTCTTTACAGAAGACTTCAAAGACAGCCCATTGTCCTCCGACAATGGGCTGTCGGAGGACAATGGGCTGTTCGCCTGACAGCCCATTGTCCTCCGATAATGCCCTGGTCCAAACTGGAAAAGAAATCGCTGCCATCACATGATATCATAGATTAGTGATATATACTAGGGGTCATCACTCAATTCGCTCGTTCGCCCAAGCCTGTCAAGTAAAAAAAGCTTAATCTGATTGGGCGCTGCATTTGGTCATCGATTCGGACCATGCGCTGCATTCGCTCATTCTGATTGGCCCATCAATTAGATTGGCTCGCTCCGCTCACCTAAGAGTGTGTTATCAAGAGCCAGTGAGTGGGTGTTGCACTTCGTGCACTGCATTCGCTAGCGCTGTTGCCCCGTGCAATTGATTGGTTTGCTCAGCTTGCCTGATAGTCTGTTGTTGAGATTTGTTAACTGTTTGGTATGCATGCATGTTAGACCAGGCTATATTGGCGGTAGGTACCAACTCAGGGCGGAGAAATTTAAATGAACATTTTCAAGTAGCTATGGACATGGGTAAATAGAAAAGTGATGGTGAACGGGGAACTCCTGGGGTTTAAGGGGTAAAAACGGGGGTTTAAGGCAATCACTTCAACTTTTTGCCTCTGCGGAGGAGTAGTTGTCAATTTTCACTCTTTCTACTGTTAGGGCAGCGATTCTTTTTCTAATGATGGACGCAGGGGTTAATTCCTTGCCACTTTTGTAATTTCTAAACTGTTGCTATAATTAGAATAATCACGTGATCAATCGTTACCCTTTTACCTTATTTGGAATAATTGTCATTTCCAGAAAAATCTTAAAATTCCTATGTTTTTATGACTAGTAAAATGACAACTGTGAATAAAAAATCGTGTGTGCCTATGTATATATATCTTGAAGCATAGAATGATAGTTATACAAGCCACATGATAACCACGTGATACCAAGTATATCTAGTTTTGTTTATAAGAACATTTGGAATGGTCAATATTTAAATGTTTCGAGAATCTTCTAAACAGTAGTCCAACTTAAACAGACTAGCCTTCCCCTTCTAGAATGTCTCTGTATAGGCCATATATGTTCTTATAAAGAAAGCCAGATGTATGCTCTAACCGTAAAATTTCAAAAAAAGTTTAAAAAATACACACATTATATAATCGCTTTCAAATGTCATCATCACTCTCCTCATCATCACCAAAGGGAGCATCGTCTTTCACCTCAAAAAGCAACTGGTTTAGTTCATCTGGAAATGCTTGTCGCTGCCAGTCGATCTCTAAATTTGTTTTCCAGCCGAAATTGGTAAAATCTGGCAATTGCACTGATCTTTCATCAGTCAGAAGATTTCCACATTTTGGCTATAACGTTGGAACGCAGTGTATGTAGCTTCAGCGACGACTGACAAGGGGGCAGAAGTGAAATGTCTATGGCCTTTCCTTGTCTAACATACTTCTGGTCAAACATTTTATATCGGACTGCATTTATGCTTTTTTGCGGGTAACCGTATAAGTGACAGACGAACTCTTCTAAATCAGACAAAACTTGGCCATTAAGCTCCCATGCCTGCCCAAGTACAGTAAATGTATTCACAAATCTATTATTTTTCTGGAGAACTTTCCAGCATTCCAATTTGGCTCTGCGAAAAAATGAAGATAAGTAATCGTTCCCAGTGAACGCATGAAACCCAATAAGACACTTTTTCAAGGAATCTTCCATTTCAATATCAGATAGAAATACACCCTTCCTCCTATGCAAACCAACTCCGAAGTCTGTTTAAGTTGGACTACTGTTTAGAAGATTCTGGAAACATTTAAATATTGACCATTCCAAATGTTCTTATAAACAAAACTAGATATACTTGGTATCACGTGGTTATCATGTGGCTTGTATAACTATCATTCTATGCTTCAAGATATATATACATAGGCACACACGATTTTTTATTCACAGTTGTCATTTTACTAGTCATAAAAACATAGGAATTTTAAGATTTTTCTGGAAATGACAATTATTCCAAATAAGGTAAAAGGGTCACGATTGATCACGTGATTATTCTAATTATAGCAACAGTTTAGAAATTACAAAAGTGGCAAGGAATAAAATCCCTGCATCCATCATTAGAAAAAGAATCGCTGCCCTAACAGTAGAAAGAGTGAAAATTGACAACTACTCCTCCGCAGAGGCAAAAAGTTGAAGTGATTGCCTTTAACCCCCGTTTTTACCCCTTAAACCCCAGCAGTTCCCCGTTCACCATCACTTTTCTATTTACCCATGTCCATAGCTACTTGAAAATGTTCATTTAAATTTCTCCGCCCTGAGTTGGTACCTACCGCCAATATAGCCTGGTCTATGTGTCCCATTAGCTTTCACATATGCTTCCAGTAGTACAGCATACTCTTGGGGGTGTATGAATCGAGTTTGACAAACTTGCATCATATTGGTGTACCTGCAAAAATGGATCATATAATGGCAATAGACCTCTGAAAGCACAATACTTTTGGTGAAAGATTAGCTAAAGGCTAATAAGTGTAAATTGTTAGTTAACTTACGATTTACAGTATACATATACATAGTATACATATGTCATAACAATGAGGTTTGATATTGGGCAAGTATTTCATTTGAGTCACAATGATGTAGGTAATACATTGTCATTTTAGCAGTTTCCCATTTGAGTCAATTATGATGAGGCAATAACCTATCACAAGAGCCTAATGAAATTAAAATGTAGTTGAAACTTACATAGACAGTATGCTCTTTCCATAAGTTTGTTAAGGATTCTATTGAGTTTTCTACCTTATATAATATCTGAGCGGAAACGCAGGTCAAAGCCCACCCGGCCGGGGTGTTGTCCCACGGCTAGGCCTTTCGTGTTTTGCATGTTCTTTTTCGAAAACGCTTCGATTTATTCCCCTTCGCCTCCTTTGATGTAGTCGCTCTCTTTCAGCTAAAAATTCTTTGTACTTTCGAGATGTTTTCATTTTTCTCCTTCGAAAATTCTTCCGCCCTTTGTTTTGCTCAAATCTCTGCTTTGTGAGCTGTGTCAGATGCTGCCGTGCCAAAGCTTTTGTTTTGCCTGCGTGGAACATGTCCCGAGCTTCGATGCATACTAAAGCATTGAGTCGAACAATACTTTAATCGGAGAAACTTTCGCGGGAAGAAACTTTCGCGAGGCGAAAAAAACGCGAAATTTCTAGAATTAACTTTCGCGTTTTAGGCAAAATCGAATATTTTGCTAGAATAAACTTTCACAAATTCCAAGTCTGAACAGAAACTTTAAACAGAAACCTTGAAGTAGTTTTTATTCAAAGTGAAACTTTTTCATAAATTTCGCGAATTTCCAATTTTGAAATTTTTATCAAGAATAAACTTTCGCGAATTTCATGTTTTAGAAAATTTCGCGCAATAAACTTTCGCGAATTTTGGCCAAAAACGCGAAAATCGCGAAAGTTTCTTCCCGCGAAAGTTTCTCCGATTAAAGTACATGCTGTGCTCAGCGACCCCCTGGCTAAAGGCATTTGAAATGATGTCATGCTTCTCGAAAGATCGATCGTGCGTTGTTTACCATTTTCGAAACAATAAATCCCTGTTGCGTTTGACACTAATCCGACAGAGTCTTTTGTTACTGTGGCCTTTGATGGACGAGGAAGTTACATCCTTCCTTCTGAAATGTGCTTTGCTTTGCAATTGTGTGAATTTTGAGTCGAAGGATCGTGCAATAATTATTCATTTTGTTCTTTGATACATTCGAGAATTGTTACCGCGAGAATTCCTCTTCGCATTCCACGTTACTCCGGACATCGATCCAGAAGAATTGTTTTACATAACTATTGAATAATAATAAGACAGGTAACTGGTTCTCCCGTCATTTCCTTGATTCTTACAAATTTGAATATACTCTGAATTATATCCTACTGGAATGGTCATGTGATTTCTCAATTCATCCTTCGATTCGTTGACAAATTATATTATTGCCACGAGAAATGCTCTTTTCATTCCACTTTTCATTCCACATTATTGCAGACATCGAGACTCCAAAGAATTATGATTTCACCCTGATATTAACTTGACACAGGTACGTGCTTTCTAGGTGATTTACTTCGTTCTTCCGAAGTTTATACTCTCATTTTGATGTTTTGATCTCCTTTCAGCTGATATTTCTATGTGATATTTATTACGTGTCTTCCATCTTTTACAGATAAATGTTCTGTCACTGCTGTATATACTGAGACAAAATCATCCCCTTCTTATTTACTGTATATATATTTAACCTTTATAGCTCTTTCTGTTTTTCATACATTGTTTCTTTTTTTTAACACCGTCACAAATGCCCCGAACATCTCGACCAGCAAGGGAACGACAGAAGGCCTACAAAAGGACTCGCCCTCAACGACAGGCGGAAACCGTTGCAACACGTCCAACAGAAGAACCAGTCGCTGTTCCACTCAACGAGATGCTGCAATTGCAGTTACAAGAACAACAGGCTCAGCAACAAGCAATCCCAACATTGCAAGCGCAACAAGGTGCTCAGTTTTGGCCCGCAGCCTACCCAGCAGTGGGCGAAGGATTGCAAATGGCGATGCGACGTCTGCTACAGCAACCGGTCCAACGGGTGCATCCATTCCAGTTCCCACCTGAATGCCAGCAGGAGCCAGAGCAGATTCATCCCTTGCAATTCCGGCCAGAACTACAACAGATGCAGCCTGTCCAATTCATCCCACAATTACAGCAGCCACCAACAGAGATACAGCCGATGCAATTGAGGCCACAGTTGCCACAATTGCAACTGAGGGCAGTACAACCAGCAGCAGACCAACAGCCACCACCACCGGCCGTTCCAGAACTGCCACCCCAACCAGAACAACCAGCAAATCCTCAAGCAGACAACATTTATTTGCACCACACTGTGCTGCAAAGTATTTCAAGGAGGAGCAGAACACGAGAAACAAGTACGCAAAATGCTGTCGCGAGGGAGCTGTCACACTGCCTGAAATACAGCCTCCACGTGCAGTATTCATGTCTCTGTTCCTTGGCGATACACAAGAAACGCAACGAGAATCAAAAGATTTTCTTTTCAAATTCCGTCAATACAATGCTTCCATGGCAATGGCATTCTGGACAGCAAACATACCACAACTTCCGGGCAGGGGGCCACCCGGGTAGTTCTAATCGCTGGACCCCATGACTAGGGGACTCTCCTGACGCACGACTATACGACCTAGGGAAATACGACCCATGTCTGTAAAACTGCCAAATTTGCATTATTTTCACTGTAATCATTGTAGCGAAGTCAAAGGCACTGTTTTGAAGCATGAAACGCAGTTTGGTGAGCATAGGAACAGAAATAAATGCTTTTCGAGCAAGCAATTTTGTCGAAAAAAGCACGCTGTCGTTGTAAATCACTGAGGTTTTCATATCGTAAGCAAGGAAACTGTGGTGGCAGTAATCGAAATCCTGTGGAGCCACAACATTGACATTTGCACCGTAATCAAAATTCCACCCTTTTCAGAAGCATTGCGCAATCTGAAACCACCAGTAGTAAGAGAGAACAATTTTAAAGCATTTCATATAAATGCAGAAAGACTATTCTGCTATTGTAACGTCGGTGTTTGTAATCATCCATCAAATATAGCAACAAAATGTGAATATATCACAACATAACAACAGCTAAAGCAACGAAACATGGAAACCTTATCAACGCCATCATGCTCATCATTATAATCGTTTTCATCATTATTACTATTATTGCACCCTGCACTGCGCAGGTATATTGAGTTTTTGACGGCTAGAAAACACTAGCAAAGTTTTCTATGGGATGCAAATGGGCCTTAGTTACCCGAGGTTCGAGTTACTCCTGGCCCGACTTATCATGATTTTGCTGTTTTTATGAATATTATTTCTTTTCGAGTTTACTTCATTTATCTTTTTCAAGTAAGAACACATTCCATCAAAATAGTCACAATACACAACTACTCAGATCAACTTCTTGATAAAAGCAGACACACGAAATACGAGCACGTTTTATTCTGAACACAAACTATCGGCAGCATGAATAAGAGAAGTATGACTAGAACTGGAAGCTGAAGAGTTACAAATAGTTAACCTTCTAATCTGCAATGGTTTCTAAAATGTATATATTTCTAACTAAAAACTAAGTCACCAGCTCGTTCTCAATCTGTCTCATTTTCGTGTCAAGCAGGCCACAATGGAATGTCAAGCATGCTGCCAGCGGTTCTTTCTAAAAGGGGGAACGGCAATGATGATGATGATGATGATGATGATGATGATGATACTGATACTGATGATGACTGCGTAAAACTTGATATGCCAGATTAAGATCGCCTGCCTTTCGCAAGTCATTGACATACCAAAGGGAGGGAATATATGAACTTTCCTTGTTGATGAGCATAGATCACGCGATGAAAAACATCCGCGCATAATTAACTTAAGTTTTAAAGTAACAAATTTTATATATTGTAACCAAACCAACATCAGATACATTTTATCTTTGAGAATAAATAGATCTATCCTATCCATGACTCTTCTCAAGAATCTATGAAAAAATTTGTAACTCTGTTTATGCCAAACAGAAATGGCGTTACAATGACATGATCTGAGTAGTTGTGTATTGTGACTAGTTGGTAGAATGTTCTCTTACTTGATAAAGACATATGAAATCAACTCGAAAAGAAATAATATTCATAAAAACAGCAAAATCATGATAAGTCAGGCCAGGAGTAACTCGAACCTCGGGTAACTAAGGCCATTTGCATCCCATAGAAAACTTTACAAGTGTTTTCTAGCGGTCAAAAACTCAATATACCTGCGCAGTGCAGGGTGCAGGGTGCAAAAATAATAATAATAATGAGGATAACGATTATAATGATGAGCATGATGACGTTGATAAGGTTTCCATGTTTCGTTGTTTCAGCTGTTGTTATTTTGTGATATGTTCACATTTTGTTGCTATATTTGATGGATGATAACAAACACAGACGTTACAATAGCAGAATAGTCTTTCTGCATTTATATGAAATGCTTTAAAGTTGTTCTCTCTTACTACCGGTGGTTTCAGATTGCGCAACGCTTCTGAAAAGGATGGAATTGTGATTACGGTGCAAATGTCAATGTCGTGGCTCCACAGGAATTCGATTGCTGCCACCGCAGTTTCCTTGCTTACGATATGAAAACCTCAGTGATTTGCAACGACAGCGTGCCTTTTTCGACAAAATTGCTTACTCTAAAAGCATTTATTTCTGTTCCTATGCTCACCAAACTGCGTTTCATACTTCAAAACAGTGCCTTTGACTTCGCTACAATAATTACAGTGAAAATAATGCAAATTTGGCAGTTTTACAGACATGGGTCGTATTACCGTAGGTCATATAGTCGTGCGTCAGGAGAGTCCCCGAGTCGTGGGGTCCAGCGATTAGAACTACCCGGGGCCACCCGTGATAACAATACACGGCAGTGCATATGACAGAACAGGTACTTTCACATTCTGTTTCCACTTCTTTTACTTATTCTTCTTTTACACAGTAATATATTTCATTTTTCAACATTTCAATATTGCATCAACGATTTTTATCAACTGCCTCGCTTTTCCCTTCAGCCCACCTTGACCCGTTGCAAGGGCAACAACCGAAATATGCTGAGCTCTGCATCATGGATACGGCTGAAGCTCTTGAGCACAGAGCCAACAACCCTACCAACAGAAATCTGAACAGAGACACCATCAAGAAGCTCCAAGATGAACTTCTTGCAGTCAACACCATATGCTCGGGAATACAAGAACATAGGCGAGATACTGCAACAACAACAGCAACAGGCAACTGCAGCAAAGGAGCCTATTCCCACATTCGACATGGTCATCACGTCAAGAGCTCACCAGGATCACAGGTGCCAGAATCCAGCAGCAGCAGAAATAGCAGCAATCTACAGCACAAAGGACGGTGCCGCACCAGATCCAAATGACAGAATCATGCACATCCAGAGACATGACGGCCACCTGATTGACATCAAAGCAACCAATTCGGCAGCCGACCCACTCACCTATCCACTGCTGTTTCCATTCGGCGAACATGGTTGGGGTACAGCAATCGCAAGACTTCCAGCGGTCCATACACAAATCCCCGCTGACCAACCCGAACACCGCCAGACCAGAGTGACAGCCAGCCAATTCTACGCATACAGAATCCAAATCCGAGAACTTCTCTCAGCCCTTCACCTTTCAAGACTACTGTTTCAACAATACTTGGTTGATGCATTCACCAAGGTAGAAGGCAGCGATCTCACTTACATCAGAACACATCAGAAAGATCTGAGAGTTGAGTCATACAAAGGACTGATGGATCACCTCTACAGACGAGCTGAACACCAAAATCTCCTCGCTCAAGCCCGCAATCCGGGCACCGCACAGCACATCAATGTTGGACAAGTCATCATCTTACCGTCCTCATTTACAGGCAGTCAGCGAAGCATGCAACAGAATTACCAAGATGCCATGACCATTGTCAGAAAACACGGCAAGCCAGACATACTCCTCACATTCACAGCGAATCCAAGCTGGTAAGAAATCTTGGGCAATTTGCTACCGAACCAGAAGCCACAAGACCGACCAGACATTGTCACACACGTCTTCAACTTGAAATTTCAAAAGCGTGGACTGCCACACACTGATATGATCTTATCTCTTGCCGACCAAGACAAACCACGCACACTAGAGCATATTGATCGCATCATATGGGCAGAGATCCCAGACGAAAACACCCACCCCCGTGACTACCACATTGTCAAGAAACACATGATGCACGGGCCGTGTGGAATTCTCAATCCATCATGTATGGAATGCCGCAGCTATCTACCGCCTTTGCTCAACCACGACAGGCAGCTGACGAAATCAACATCGAACAAGAATGAGAGCAAGGACAACAAATGCTCCAACAACTCAACCCAGAATAACTGCACATACACAACACAGTTCTTCACGCCATTGAGACACAGTCAACAGACAACTGTTTCTTTCTCAACTTTCTCAGCATTCAAAGCGGTTGACCGTTTGCTTAGAGACATCACGAAAGTCCACAAACCTTTCGGCGGCAAATACTTCGTGCTTGGCGGTGACTTCAGACAAGTACTGCCAGTCATCAAGAAAGCAGGCAGATAACGAGTAGTGCAAGAATGCCTCAAGTCACGAAAAGTGGAGGATCTCTGGTCTCATTTCCAACAATTCAGACTCATTACAAACATGAGAGCCATTCAAGACGAGACCTACCAAGCATTCTCAGATTGGTTTCTCCGCATAGGCAACGGAGTAGAACCTCACGATGATCTAAATCACGTGACCCTCCCACAGCAAATCGGCATTAAATCTCTTGAATACCTCATGAACTCAATCTATCCTCAAGCTGAATCAGCAGATGCACACCTCTTACTGGATCCCAACACCATGTCCGGCCGTTGTTGTTTGACACCAAAGAACAAGTTCTCACATCGCATCAACAAACTCATTCTGCAAAGACTTCCAACACCACGGCAACAATACCTCAGCGTTGACACAGTTCAAATAGATGATCCAGAAGAAGCTGCAGCATATCCCATGGAGTTTCTCAATGCACAGACTCCTGGTGGAATGCCTCTTCACTCACTACAATTGAAGGTATGCACACTATATTTCAACACCTCCTTTAAATTTCCTTGCTTCCTCTCCAACCTCACTCAATCTCATTCTGTTACAGCTGGGAGCAACAATCATTTTGCTGAGAAACATCAACCCGGCAAAAGGACTATGCAACGGAACACGATTAATAGTGAGAGATCTCAAACGACACATCATAACCGCAGAGATCATCACAACACAGAACAAGGGCCAGTACGTTATGCTTCCACGCATTACTATGACCTGCCAAGATTCATCATTGCCAATTTCCACGACAAGAAAGAAATTTCCAGTCAGACTTGCTTACTGCCTCACCATCAACAAGGCACAAGGACAATCCTTGAAACATGTGGGTATTTACTTGCCAGAACCTGTTTTTGCACATGGACAACTCTATGTTGCAATATCTAGAGCCAAGTCATTCTCTGGACTCAAAGTATTCACACCAAGCAACAACAAAACAAAAAACATTGTCTACAAAGAAGTTCTGTAACATTCACTACCCACAGCTGATGTCTTCATACAGCTCAGGCAAAAGACCTGGTGTCTTCATACAGCTCAGGAAAACACCTGATGTCTTCATACAGCTCAGGCAAAAGACCTGGTGTCTTCATACAGCTCAGCCAAACACCTGATGTCTTCATACACCTCAGGCAAAAGACCTGGTGTCTTCATACAGCTCAGGCAAACACCTGATGTCTTCATACAGCTCAGGCAAAAGACCTGGTGTCTTCATACAGCTCAGGCAAACACCTGTCTTCATACAGCTCAGGCAAAAGACCTGATGTCTTCATACAGCTCAGCCAAACACCTGATGTCTTCATACAGCTCAGGCAAAGAACTCACAGCTTCATACAGGCAAGCCACGAGTTACGCTTTGCCATGTTCCTTTATATTGCCTACGGGAACATGGATTTCCTTTCACTCTGTGCCAGCTGCCATTTTCCCCACCCATAACTCCATCCCACTACGTACATAACACCTTAACTCCCATTCAATATCCCTTCCTTAAATCCTAAATAATAACAACATGGCAGCTCTCACAAAAAAAGGAAAACTCAAACAATGGATGCTCCTTGACGTGGTGTTTGAGCTTTTAACTAATGCATCCGGCAACACCACTCCATTTTCTTTGTGACACCTGAATTCAACAACTACACCTACAAACCGGCAACATTAATAGTTGCAACAAACATACTACATGCAATAAACAATGCTCAAAATCACAGATGAGTCATCATTCCCACATATTATAACCTATTTATATACACATCTATCTTATTCATATTATTATCTTCATAAATAATTCATTGCACATATCTCTCACATTTTCATGCTCAATTAACTCCTCTCTCAATTTCAATTTCTTCAACACTAACTCCTAACAAACTTTAACCTTCACCTAACAGTGATGCCTGAACGTTTCTACTACAAATTTCAGCCATTTTTTCTATACCTTCACTTACCACATCATTGAATCTACATTGCTTCTAAATTTTTACTCATATTATCCTTCACACATTTCACACCCCCTCCCCCAATTCCTTATATAACTTTTACACCATGCTCCTGCCACATACTCACATTTACAGCTTTGCCATTCATGATCCTACAACACTTCCAACTGCACAGTGTACTCACTTCTGACCAAAATTCCTCAAAATGACCAATTTTCCACCTTTTTCGCAATTTTTCTCAGCAATTTATGTTTTTCACAAAAAGCTAAGGAATTTTTCATCACTCCTCAAAAGTATACAAACCTTTCATATAAACCAAGCAAAACACAACAGATCTATCAAGATATCAAAAACATGCCAATCCACGTGTTCCCCATCTGCTATCACCAAAGCTCAATACCTCTTTCCAGTTTTTTCCACATGTCTCAATTAAAAATGAATTGAATTGAATTGAATCCTTCATCTTATCCAATTCAGCAAATCAACTCAATATTGCCACTGAGTTGACTTCCTGAAAAGTCACCAGCCTCACCATCACCTGCATTACTTTTCATATGAACCTAACAAGACTTGAAACTTTATGGGGGGTTAGGCCCCCCTGGAAACTTTCTTTAGGATCTCAAAAACACGCTTATTTTATCAAAGAAACACTATAAAAAATTGCACCCATGATACTGTAGACCATGATCTTATATCTGTTCTATTGCAATGTTTTGCTTTTTTATTATACACAATAAAAAAAGTCACAGGGAATTTGTCTATACCTTTTTTCCTTTCCATTTTTTTAAATTTTGAGCCCCCCCCCTGAGAGAACAAAAAGTCGGCACCCATACACTTTTCGTATCATTTAAGATCATGCCTATTATCCTTTAATACACTTTCAAACACATTCTCGCAATGTGGGGATTTTAAAAACAAGATATTGCAAATCTGAAACATTTTAAGTAAATCTCGGGAATTTTTTCTAAAAATCTCAGCAATTTCACATACCGTAAATCCTTCAATTAGCCCCCTGGGGCTTTATTTATTTTTCACATTTTCTTTCACACCAAGACATATTCGACGGGGGCATATTCGACAGGGGCATATTCAAGGGTACGGGGTCCAATTTGACGATGGACCGTAAACGACAGTCAAAACACTCTGCCCTACCCAACGCAAGACATCATATATCCCCACAAGAAAACACACCTTTCAACCCACTGATAACAATCACATTCCTATTATATAAGGAGATACGTAGAAATAAATAAACTGTATTTCTTTTTATAAATTGTTGCAATATATAACCATCAACTCTTTGATTACATGAAATTTTAATTACTTATTATTTAATCACAATCGTTATCATTGATAAAAATTGAATGTATAATTCTTCCCGACCCCCTGCTTTTGCTTCTCTTCAGAACCAGATTCTCCCTTTCTTGCATACTTCTTTCTTCTCACCACCTTCACATGCACAATCTTCACACTACTGCAAATAACAATATATCCATTTTAAACAATCATCATATCTTCATACTACTATTTCCATAACAATTTTCAACATTTACTACGCAAAAACTAAATATACCAACTCCCACTTACTTTACGTCTTCCAATCTTTTCCCATCTTCACCGCACATCACAAACTTGATCCGCCGATTTTTTATAACTTCCTCGGCAATCTTTTTCTTCAATCCCGAAAAACCCGTCCCTTCTTCCCATTTCACCACCTACAAATATCATAAACAACATTCAACAATGAAATTGTCACATTTAACGTACATTACTTAATCTCAAACATTACACTATCAGATCTACGTGATTCTTGAAATAAACATATATCTTCAAAAACATACCATTTTCTTCCCTCTATAATTAACTTCCACCAACATATCCAACCAGTCCAAACGATTGCCAACACAAATATGTATTCCAACAAGTAACTACCTACATACCTCATCTATCTTCACTATTGTAAAAGACGTCCATCAATCAACAACTACCTCCCCACGACAGTTATCTCCATGTCAACCCGTAAACACGCATAAACAATCCTCATATCACTGTTACTTTTAACTTCATTGCAACCGCCACCCAGCGTGCTACTTCTCACGAAAATTCCTCAACATCAGCAATTTTCGACCTTTTTCACGATTTCCTTCAGAAATGTCCCCTTCTAAGCAAAATCTGACGCATTTTCTAGAACTTCTCAGATTTCCTGAGAAATATAGAAACCTTTCATATAAACCAAGCAAAAGACAACATAGATCTATCAAGACATCAAAAACATGCGAATTCACATGTTCCGCGTCAGCTATCACAATAGCTCAACAGCTCTTTCCAATTTTTTTCACGTGTCTCAATTGAAAATTAATTGAATTGAATGCTTCATCTTATCCAATTCAGCAAATCAACTCAATTCATTCATTACATTACCCTTACATCATACATACATTTCCAATTCCCCCATACCCTATAATATTTTATTCTTCACAAACAAAATTCCAAGAATTTCACAGCGCAACACCTAGCCTTAACAATCATAACAACACCATGTTTCCACGGATACCTTATTAATCCCTCCTTCCATCAATCCACACCAACCTATATATTCAACACTTATTTTATTTTCCCACAGATCAATACATTTCTTTTGCACATTCCAATCCCCACCCAAACGCATAAATACAACAAACCAATAACTTTTTTCCAATCGCAATCTCTCCTACGTAACAAACACAATCAGCAAATTTTATTCAACACGAACTACGCACTTCTCATCGGTGAGTATCATCTACAATTTCATTCATGTATAATCATATTTTCGATTTTCTCCTAATTCTTATCTCAATTACATTTCCCTTACACCTAATTCAAACAAACAACTATATTTTCTATTTACAATTTCAGATATGAACACCAAAACAAGAATGACGATTATAAACCGACATCTCGACATGTGCAAAGACCACATCAAAATATTACAACAGCAGCTACAACACGCAACCAACAACATACTAACCATAATGCATCACCAAGACACATTGCGCCGTGAAAGGGAATTCTTCGAACAACTAAACAAATCCCTGGACGAAGACATTATAACCGAAGAAGCCCTCGCACAACTAGATGACATCCAAACGCAACCTGACAAGCCACCAACCCAACTGCAGCCCCGGCCATACCCATATCGCAAAACAAAGCAACAAAAGATCAAAGAAAAGGCAAAAAACATTAACTCAAAATTCAATTCTTTTTTCAACAATAACTATTATACATTTTTTACATTATTTTATATTTTTCCACATCAAAAACGTCTTTATCTTCAACAAATTCTCCATTCACATCGTCTCTTCACTCTCCCCTTATGTATTCCCGCCTGCAGTGCCGAGCAACCCTCTGACAATTATTGCATCTCCATAATATAATCCTCCTGCAAAAATCAATCGCGCCTTCTTTACCTTTTTCGAAACAATGAATCCCTGTTGCATTTTCCACTAATCCCACAGCACCTTCTCTTACTCTGGCCTTTCATTCACCAGCAAGTTCCTTCCTGCCTAAAGCGAGCCTACACTCCATCTCCATTTTTATTTTCCATTTTGATTTTCCATTTTGGAGCCCGCACGCAAACCCAATGAATTCTTTTGGTTGGATGGTTCCATTTTATTTTTGCTGCCGTTTTACTTCTCACCATTTCACCGGTAAGTGGATAACTTATTTCTATTTCCCTTTACTAAACTCCCCTATATCCTTCTTATTTTGTTTTCAATTCATTCTCATCGATGCTTTATAGAAACTTCTGCGCCCCCTAAAATTCTCAATAATTATCTCCTTAAAAGCCTGGTTACACTGTAGATAATGAATTAGATATTCCCAATTTAGAAACGCTAAAAACGGAAACGATTATCTTATAGTGTATACGCACCATTTAGATAATAATTTAGATAATACAGTTAAAGCATCATGACTCAACTATAACCAGCGAGAAAAGTGACAAACCATGAGGTATTTACGTAAAAGAACATCGAAAACATCTTATCATATATTTCATACATTTCTCCAGCCACCTTTTGTGGATGTGGGGTGTGCCATTCCTACAGCACTTTTGCCCAATGCAAAAATATGAGCGAGGATGGAAATTTCATGTTATAATAAAGTAAATTCATGTCAAAAGAATTATCAGCTTCCATTTTCAATGACCTAGTTTGTGAATTTACTCTGTGCGTCAATTTTATTGTTCAGAATCGATTATAAACTGTTTATAATGTTTTTCGCTTCCAAAATTGCCAAGGAATACAACGCGAGACAGTCGGTGTGTGTTTGTCTCACGATTTGACACATCATGTTGGGAAAATCTTGATGAATAAAATCAAAAAGTTTTGATTTTATTCATCAATAATTCACAGCACGATTTGACAGTTTGCTTCTTGCCGCTAATTGGAATTTAGATATCTTGCGTTATGTTACACACGAAGATATCTATCAGACAGGTTATTTGTGGTATGTCTGGGGGAATATCTAATTTATTATCTACAGTGTAACCAGGCCTTAAAAAATGTTTTCGATAATAAATTCGAATACTAAAACGCTAAATAATCAATTTCTGATGTTACAATTAAAGCTCTCCATCCAACAACCTAAATAACCAATTTCAAAATAGCAATTTTGTCATTTAACTCAAACGAAGCCATTCAAAGCACATCCACTTATCCAAAAGCTATTCTACCCTTCCTTGCAATCATCTACAATTTTACTTGGAACTCGCTGCTCAGAACTGTTTCCCAAAGAACTCCACTGGTAAGTCCCTCAATTTTTTCTCTACTTTTCCCCTCTGTTCTATTGATTAACATAAACGTCTGCTCAAGCTGAAAGAACTCTTTTCACTTCCCATTGATTCTAAACTACAAACGTCCCCACCATCTAATCATTGACAAAACCTCTCCCTGTGGCGTTTGAATTCACACTATTCTGCCACCCTCAAAACTGCACGAACTTTTGCATCACCGAAAACTTCGACTTCGAACAACCTCGGAATGGAACCACACCTTCGCCCTTCCATGGATCACATAGCCCCCGAATACATCCAACTATGAACATCTGAATCGTTTCAACTTAAATCATCATAGACCTAAAACAACCTTCGAATACAAATTCGCACCCAGGCCTTCCATCAATCATAGGCCTGGCCGATTCATGCAATTACGAAGAGTTACATGATTTAAAATAAAATTGCATTCCTTTGCGTGTCCGACGAACAGTGATCTTATGACAACTTAATCAACTTTAATTAGAGCCCATTGTTTAACGTGTCCGCCGGTGTTAGAGATATATGTATTGTAGTAAATTTTTTTTTTGAGTCATTTGACAATTGCATGGTGTGAATAGCAAACATTTGTGACATTGACAGCTTTGGCTCGTCATTTCAGCATTTGTTTCACTAAGTATCAAATGGAAAAAAAGAAATAATTAAAAAAAAATTGTATGACCATACAAAGGTACCAAATAATACAGGACAATAGAACAACACGATAGTTGTGAAGCCACATTGATTGACTCCCTTTGTCGATTACTTGAAAAATATGTTTGAAATGCAAAATCTGTGAAAATTATCTTTATTATCTTCTACATAAATTGATGTACCAATAGAAGGATATAGATAGAGATTGTTTACCAGCTAATGGAACCAAACTTTCATGTTGTTGTGATATATTTTGATTCGCCTTCTGCACTTGTGCATTAAGAGGTTGGTAAATGTCAATTTTTAAGTGTTCATGTAATGCATTAGTTATTAATTAGATGACCCAGCAGTTTGTGTAACATCCAGGTTAGTTTTCTTAGAGCTTCATATCATTATTACTGTAAACATCATTACAGTAGTTTCCTTGACATACAACAATAAACTAAACAGGAAAGGCCTTTGAAGATGATTTTTAGGTATAATTATATAATCATTAATATTGGAAACAAACTGCAGTTTCAAGAGAATGTCAATGTATTTTGCTTGTAACACATAGAGGCAATGAACAGTAAAGAACCAATAAACAGGCAAATACTTGAAGAATTATTTTGAGTCCAAGCTTATACTCATATATAGTCAGGGCACCAGAAATTTATTTTGGAATCAGGGAAACTGTAAAGTTGTAAAATGTTAAGAACTCAATTATCATTATTATGATCCCTGCTATACATCATATACTCGCTGCATGCTGCCTGCTGTTTTATTACTATTGTTTCAGATTGTATGACTTTAACGTTTGTAATTATTAGTTGGATCAGTTAGTTATTCTTATTCGTTCTATGATTGTTCTTCTTCTTCAATGCGTAATAGTTAATAACAAATTCTAATAGGTTATGGGCCCAGGACGATGTATAAAATAAGAATCGCTGAATTGCTTGATGTTAACTTGACCCTTGTGAGGAAATGGCTTCCTCTGAAGATATTGGACAAGCGATGAAGTTTTCCAAATTGAATGCCTTGAACTATCGGGCATGGGCGTTTAATATGAAATTGTACTTGGAGAATCAAGACATATTCGACCAGGTTGATGGAACTGCAATTGCTCCTGCAAGTTCTGTGTCAGAAGCTCAAAGAAAATACTTTGACGTAACATCAGACGAGCTGCAAAGAAAGCTTCGACCTAGATTTGTTTGGCTGTTGAGCCTGAAGAACAAATTCACGTCAGGGAAACTAACACCGCAAAAGAAGCTTGGGAGACTTTGAAACAACAGTTTGCTCGCGAATCGATTCTGCAGAAAGTACGGCTGAGACAGAAGTACTCTTCATGCAGATTCCAAAGAAGTGGGAACATGTTAGAACACATTAATACCCTGAAGTCGCTCTACGATCAATTGAGAGGGATGGGAGCTGAGATTGATGATCAAGAGCTGGCAATGACTCTACTAGCGAGTTTGCCTGATGATTTCAAGCCATTAATTACAGCATTGGATGCTGTGGGCGAAAGTAATTTATCCTTTCAGAAAGTGAAAGCCATGCTGCTGTATGATTTCGATCAAAATTCCGACAATTTGGATCTGCAGAAATCTGGGAATGCACTGTTTGCAAAGCGAAATGTTCATGGATGTTGAGGATCATATCACAGTGGAGGTTGAGGGCATAGTTCCCCATCACATGGCGCTGGCAATGCTGATAGCTCGCATGCTGATAAACCGTCTTCTGTATTATTGTTCACTGGAATTTGTTGCACATTCTTGCAGAGGAAAGGGACACTATGCAAGAGACTGCCCAAAGAAGAACTCCAGAAATGTGAATCAGTCAATTTTGTCAAGTTCTGCAAATTACGGTGGTAGTAATAATAATGACGATGATGATCATGACGACGAAGCTTTGGTCACCACGTCACACTTGAGCAGTAAACAAAAGAATTCTTCGATCATTGATTCAGGTGCTACTCAGCACATGACATATCAAAGGGAATGCGTGTCTGATTATGTAGAGTGCAAGAACCCTGCTACAGTAAATCTGGGTGATGATCATGTCATTCTTGCTCACGGAAAAGGAATATATCACCGAAAAACTGATATTGATGGTTGTGAACAAAACATTGCTCTTCAAAATGTTTGGTATTTGCCAGAGTTATGCAAAAATCTTTTGTCTGTCAAAGCGATGACCAATTTGGGGGCTTTGCTACAATTAGAAGGACCACAATGCAAGATTGTACAGAACTCAAAAGTTTTGGGTCTGGGTGAAATACAAGGAAATACTTTGCATACTGAAAACGACATCTGAATAAGCTAACACAATGGAAGATAACTCCAGTTCAGAATTATGGCACTGCAGATTCGGTCATTTGCGAATGGATAATGTGAGAAAATTATCAGAGAGAGAAACATGGTCATTGGTACGGATACCATTCATTTAAATGGCAATAAATTGCTGTGTGAAGGATGCGTAAAAGTAAAGCCGCACAAATTGCCATATCCCACAATATCGGAACACCGTGCTTCTGAAGTGCTTGAAATTATCCATAGCGATGTCTGTGGCCCAATGAATGTGGATTCTTTTGGGAATTCTAAATATTTCGTAACATTCATTGATGATTATTCGCGTTATACCAGTGTATATTTCTTGAATCAGAAATCTGAAGTATTGCTGAAACTGAAAGAATTCATCAATATTGTGAGTAACCTGACTGGCAAAAAGATTAAAGTTCTACGTACAGATAATGGTGGGGAATATTCTTCAAAAGAATTTGCCGAATATTTGAAAGAACAAGGAATTTCACATCAGCTGACTGTACCCTATCATCCTGCTCAAAATAGCATAGCTGAAAGAATGAATTGTACAATTGTTGAATCTGCAAGATCCTTGATATACCATGCAAATCCACCATTGAGATTTTGGGCTGAGGTGGTTAACATGGCGGTATACCTCAGAAATCGTAGCCCTACAACAGCCTTGAAAGATAAAATGCCGTATGAAAGTTTCTTTCAAGAAAAGCCCCATGTTGCAAACCTGAAGGTGTTTGGTTGCATTACTTATGCTCATATACCAGCCTAGCTCAGAAAGAAATTGGATTGAAAATCAAAGAGGACTATATTCATAGGATACCCTGAAGGGACAGAAGGCTTTAAGGCTGAATGAATTGACAAGTAAACGCTTTATACTTGATCAGGAACACCAAAATCACTGAAAATGCGGTCAAGCTTTGGTATTGTTGCTTTCGCAGAGGTGGTTGAGACGAAATCAATGACTGCATCACTACTGTATCAGTCTTGAGCTACTGAAATGTTCTTGTTGGTGTTGGCGCTGATTGACAAGAAATCTACACTGACTTTTTATAGTGGGTGATTCAGAAGTTTGGTCATAAATAACGGTTTGGTCATCATCAATAGCTGCATTTGTTGTCGTGCTTGCCTTCTAATATATATATTCCGCGGGGTCTAATATATATATTACGTGATGACGCACTTTCCTCACCAAAAACAATAGATTCGACCCGAAACAATAGGTCGAACGTCTCAAAACAATGGGACGAGACGGCGAATCGGTGATCAATAAGGCATTTTTCAATGGGGTCTTACAAGGTTGAAACTTGCATGGAAAGGCTCCGTTTTTTGGGTAGGCAAAAGTTATCTATTTTTGGAAGCCTATTTTAAAAGATTTTTTGAGTTATTCCATTAATTATTCCACTAATTGTGCTATCACGAAAAAACAACGGTTTACGCTGGCGAAACTTCAAATTCGTGTCACGAACTCCATTTTCGAACAAAGTATTCACTCTTCACGTGACGCGTTTCGCCTTTTCCTGCAATTTGATTGGCTCTTCTCGCAACCCACGTGAACAGTGACGTGTTTTTCGTTATCATGCAAATTTGTCCTCGGCTGGCAGCAGGTACTTTTGGAGGAGACGCATGTTTTTGTTTTGTACACAAAAAGATGAGTTGGACGCCTTTCAAAGTGTTTTACCAGCTGAATTATCTTTGTAAAGAGCTCTTAATTGACTGAAAGACCCCTGGAGAGTTGCAGGAAACAATAGAGAACACAGGTGATCGCTTTGTTTTGTTTTTTGAATGAAATAGTTGTAGGTTTTGTAGTAGGCGACCGCCATTGTTGCTTCGGCATGCTAAAACGCTTAGGCCTTGGTCAAAGTTTTGAATTTTTCCCCACCTATTTGCACGATTTTCACCATTTAAATCTTTGACAAGTGCTGTCTGATAACACAACTAAAATAATGTGTCTTTTTTTTGTTTTTTACAGGTTTCCAACAAAGTTGCTTTTCTCTCGGGAAGGAGCAATTTTTCATTTCATGTTTTTGCATTTACTTTTGTAAATGCAAAAACAACGCGTGTTGGATGTTGCATTCAATTTTAGCCTGCCACAATTGATTATTTTTTACCCAAACACTTTCGATAGTTGTTCCCCAACATATTACCTTCATGTTGGTATTTTTTTGAGTTGAACTGGATCACTATTTGCCACGTTAAAACCTTGCTAAAATGTGTTCAAAGGTTTTGCTTTTTGCACGCATCCGAAAATACACTGAAGACACTTCCACTAAATTGTCTCTAAGAATTCAGTATTACTTATTTAAAAGATGAGACTATTTGCAACGTGTTTGCTGTATCCTGAGCTACGTATTGATATAATTTTTAATGGGGAAAAAGTTGGAATTTTCGAGGATGGATTGATTTTTCTGTGGCAACTCTTTTTCTGCAAACTTTACACTGATATTATCAATATTCAGAAAGGTCTTTCAGGGGGCAGCATGGGCCCGGGGCGGTCGCTTGCCAGGAGGAAATTCGCCCTCACACCTCTACGTGTTTTAGAAATGTTACGTCATAGTATGTATTGTAGGGTATATATGTATGTATGTAGGTATGCATGTAGGTATGTATGTAGGTATGTATGTAGTTATGTATGTATGTATGTAGTTATGTATGTATGTATGTATGTATGTAGGTAGGTATGTATGTAGGTATGTATGTAGGTATGTATGTATGTATGTAAGTATCTATGCATGTAGGTATGTATGTAGGTATGTATGTATGTATGTAGGTATGTGTGTATGTATGTATGTAGGTATGTATGTAGGTATGTATGTATGTATGTATGTATGTATGTATGTTGGTAGGTATGTATGTAGGTATGTATGTATGTATGTATAGGCATAAGCGGGAGCGAATGCAGCTTGCAAAGCGCACCAACCAGATTAAGCTAACCAGACAGGCCCTTAATCTGCCCTATTTTTAAGTTAGCTGTTCCTTGCCGACTGAACCAGAAAGTTATCTATATGAGAGCTTACAGTTTCGACTAAAAGGTTAGGAAATACTTTGTTTAAATTAATTCAATTGGCCATCACGAAAAAACGACCGTATACGCTGGCGAAACTTCTAACTCCGCATCACCAACTCCATTTTCGGACAAAGGATTCGCTGTTCATGTGACGTGTTTCGCCTTTTGCTGCAATTTATTGGCTCTTTTGCAACATCACGTGAACAGTCATGCGTTTTTAATTATCATGCAAATTTGCCCTTGGGTTGAGCAGCAGGTACTTTTGGAGAAGACGCATGCTTTTGTTTTCAACACAAAGGATAACTGGGCGCCTTTCAAAGTGTTTTACAACCCGAATTATGTTTGTAAAGATATGCTCATTGTTTCAGAGACCTCTGGAAAATTACAGGAAACAATTGAGAACACAAGTAACATGAGATTTCTTAGTAGGCGAGCGCCATTGTTTTGTAGTTGTAGTTTTTGTAGTAGGCGAGCGCCATTGTTGCTTCGGCATGCTAGCAACGCTTAGGCCTAATGTAAACAAGCCCAAAGTTTTAATAAACAAATTATGATAAGGGGTTATCAGGCGAGCGGAGCGAGCCAAACTGTTGAAAGAGGAGTAGGCAGAGGCATCAGCGTAAGCAAATGCAGCGCACGAAGTGCGCCAACCACAGGCGACCTAACCACGTACCATGGGTTAGGTCGTGGTTAGGTCACTACGACCTAACCACGTACCATGGGTTAGGTCGTAGTGATCTAACCCTTGGTACGTGGGGTGGAAAGGGGCTTGAGCATTAGCGAATGCAGTGCAGGAAGTGAGCCAACCACATTCAGCTTTTTTCACTTGCCCCCCTCCGGAAAGCGAGCGAACGGGAGCGCCCCTGGCTAGTTATTGACAGACTTTGAGGTATGATCAATTGGTCTCCTTTTAACAGCAAGTCTTCAGTAAATCAAATTTCTGGAAACACTTCTTTGTATGGCTTAAGTCACTTCATCGAATTTAGCTATTCACAATGCCTGCATGACTGCATGACTGGAGCAGCCTTGTGGAAGATCACACCGTACCTCATTTAAACCATTTTGTAGTGTACTGTTGTACGAGCATTTTGTGTGTCATTATTCTTGGTGGTAATATTTTGTTACTGTTATTAAACAAGAGTATAAGTGTTTTATTGTCTGTCCATAACTCAAAGTGCTTGAGACCATACAGGTGAATTCGGTTGTGTTTGACTGCAAAGACTGAAGCTAGACCCTTCACTTCAATCTGTCAGTAGTTGTGCTAAGCTGCTGTCAACATTCTGCTGCTAAAATTCACTTCTTCCCACCTGTTTTGTTCGGGGTGGTATTGAATAAGCATGTTTCCTAATCCACCTGGACATTCTTGTGACTTAGGGGCTGCATGAACTAATAATGCTCTACTTTTTTGTGGTCGAACAGTGCTAAAACACTACCTGAACTGATTTCCTTTACTATTGTGTGCATAATAAACATACCCCCACCCCGCTTATTAATTTTTAAAAAATCCCCCCCGTAGCTTATTATGACCTCCCAATTTTGTTTGAATTTTATGTTTTGCACTGCTTTGGAATAAAAGAGTTGGGTTTTGTATGAAGTTGTGAACCGGTGACATGGAAATCTGTTTAACACAGTGCACCATAGCCCACCTGTTTGATATTCAAGGAAACTCAGACCCCCTGGTTATTTTGACACTCCCCTCCCCCTGCTAATTAGTTTTTTGCAATTTTTCCCACCTCCCTGCTTATTTTGACCCCTCTGTTTACTATGCACACAAGACGAGCTGGGAAAATGAAGATTGGCATTCTTTAGGCCCAGTTGACTGGCTGTTTACTTGGGGCACATTTTCTCAATGGAGCGAAAAAGTGGCAAACAATGGTCCAATAAATTCAGCATTCCATCCAAAAAATCCCAAAACTACTACAGATCTTTCTTTGTTTCTCGAACACTGTGCGGATCCACCTCCTGTAGTGAATATGATACAATATCAGAAGTTCACTGCTGATATTTTGTATCAAAATGGTGGACCACTTGGATCAAAGTAGTGGTGGTGTATATAGCCAACCTGGTTCTTCTGTAGTTGCAACAAGTGCAAGATTAGGTAATTCATGGTTTATAAAATTATGATCTAACTTTATTCACAATTGCAAGGGTCTGTGCATCTTTTGATTTCCTTATTTATTTCTTTTACTCCGTTGCTACCCTCTGTATCAAAGCATGATTTCCCAGATATGCAACACTGACAACTCCCGCCGTCATGCATTTCAGTTGCATGCACCATTGTATTCAGTTTCAATGACATATACTATCATTTTCCCCTGGACATAGGTGTTACTATCTATACTACTAGCTTCGAGGGAAGGTTAAGGATTTAATTATTAGTTTAGGATAGTTGAGGATTGATGCTCGGCCGACTGCACCTGCAGGTATGTTCTCACAATGTCGCGGGAGTTGGCGATAGTCCTTTCGCACAGTGTAACGTAAAATATTGTTGTAATAAATAGGAGCAACAAAATTGTAGCAAAAACAAAATTATTTTCTTCTGATTATTGCTGACTTCTAGATTTGAAATTAAACTGAAGAAAACTTACAGCTCACACTGTGCACCTACATTTTCCTCACAGGTACCCAGTAGTTTAGTCAGAAGTCCCAGGGCATTTGTCCCTCCAAAAGTTTATGTGAGAAAAATCCAAATCTGGATTAAAATTGGCACCTTAAGGGGAGTCAACAATATTTTAGGAAAACTTTCCAATTTTCAGAACTTGTTCCCAAATGGTTCTGCCCTGTCTGTGCACACCCATTGCACTGCTTTCCTCTTACCCCTGTTGTTGTATATCACCACAAAGCAGTACACAGCTGCGTGAGCTCAAGGCCCTGAAATACATAATTTTGTTCTTTTTGTCAATTTGTAGACATGAAAAAGACTCCACAAAAGGTAGAGTATAATATTTTTCTTTCTGAAATTAAAGGCATCAATTTAAGTGAAGTATGATTCTTCGATATAATTCAAAATGCATGCCTAAATAGTATAAATTTCCATTAAGATATCCTTCATATGGCTTTAAGCATATATCCAAATCAAAAATTCTTAGATCTTCTGGTCTTTACACACACCATAATACAAGTTTAACCAATAATAAGTCAGATTCAATTTCATATTTCTTGTAATTTGGCAGACTTGCCAGAAATGCAGAGAGTCATTCCACATTGCCACACGTAAATGTAGTTGTGGAGAGGACCTTGTGTCCAAGAAGTTGTACAAACAACCGAAGACAAATAATCCTCGAAAAATCAGTAGAGAAAAGTTTTCTTTGCAACAAAAGGTTAGTCAGAACCATTTATTTTTATTATGAAATCATTGTGTTTGTTGAGAAAATAACCAAAGTGAAAATAATATTTATGCCATATGCCATATACCCTGTTTGATTGAAAAACCCTAAATATCCTATTTCCATATTTGATGCTGTTGTTTATTGATTGAATTCCCATGTTGGAATAAGGCTCTCATACAACAGTTTATTGTATATATATGCAATGAATCTACGCTACTGCAATGGCTACGAAGTAGTTGTCATTTATGCCAAGTCACACGAAAATGGTGCTCTTGGTATGTCAACATTTGCCACACCTGGAGCATTTCCCTTTCTTGGTACGGGCCAATTCAATGGCAGGCCGGAAGGAGGACAACTGTGCTGCCATCTGTTTGAGCGTACTGAATATTACAAAATCATTTAACAGTAAACTTGCATTTTTGGAAAGGATTTCCTTTTTACCCCAAAGCGTAATGGAGGAGATTTACTTCAAGACAATAATCCCATTGGTGGTATATGGAATGCTTGTCTGGGGAATATGCGTGGAGAGCAAATTGACACTTCTTGAAAGGTTGTACGCCAGAGCAGCAAACATTTTTTGCAAGCTCGGAAGAGGAATTAGTTCAGATGAGGCTATTTCAACGACAGGGTGGATGAAACTTTAGTTACATCTTGCTAGATTCATGCATGACTGCTATTATAAAACTACTGATTCCCGCTTTGCAAACCTTCTTGAGAAAGACACTGCTAGAAGCACAAGAAATAATAAACTGAAAGTGATAAGGCCAAAATTAGAAATACATAGATGAATTCGGTTGTGACACATGACACATAAATCAATAGTAACAGCAACAACGGATATAACATAAACAAACGGCACGGTCACAAGTACATCACAGGAAAACGATATAACTAACACGAACATGATTCTACTTCTAATATATGAACACAGACATGATACAATTTATACTGACGCAATCATAATATTACAATAACAAAGACAAAGATTTTATATACTTTTAGGCAGGATTATTTCATGTTATTTATTTATATTTTTGTTTTATTTTATAAATTGTAAATAAGTAGGTAAAGCAGGTTATTTATTTATCTTTGTTTTATTTTATTTTATTTTTTAAATTGTAAATAAGTAGGTAAAGCAGGCCCACATCAGCAGTAGTGCTGCCTATCTCTGGTCTGCTCTAACAAATAAAGATGTATGTATGTATGTATGTATGTATGTATGTATGTATGTATGTATGTATGTATGTATGTATGTATGTATGTATGTATGTATGTATGAGTAACTGCCTTCTTATGTAATTTTTCTTGCTAACCCCTGTAACTCGCATTGTTCCCTTGCAGTTGAAGTTCACCAAGAGCTAGAAGAACCTGGTAGGGAAGCTAATGTGAAAAGTGATTGCATTACCAAAATAATGATGGAAAAATTATCTCACATAGTTTTTCTCTATATGTTTACTATGGTTCTCACAGTTGTGTTTTTTACAGTTGGGGTTCAAGCTTAGTTCTACGGTGGCCGAGATGGGCCACGGAAAATTTCATTTCAAATCGAGAAAAGATTTCCAAAATCGAGAAAACTTTTTTCAAAATCAAGAAAGGTTTTTTAGAATCGAGAAACATTTTTCAAAATCAAGAAAAGTTTTTCAGAGTCAAAAAAAATCTTTTTCAAATCAAGAAAAAATTGTCAGAACCGAGAAACAATTTTACAAATCAAGAAAAAAGTTTTCAAATCAAAATCACGCTTACACGATGGAAATCACGCTTACACTATCAAAATCACGCAAAACACGAACCAAAATTGCAGTATAATATAAGTCACTGTCAGGAAGAAGCTCCAATACCTAGGCCGCTTTCATTATCAACATGTATTGCGCTCAATGTGGGCACAAACTAGGCGTACACGAAGATGTATTTTGCTGTCAATGTGGGTCCATCGTGCACAAGGGAGGGCATGAATATCAAAAGTTGGATGGTAAATTTGAATTTAGAACAGAGAAAGATGCTATTACCTACTATTTTAAACGTCACTTTTCCAACAAGACAATCGTAATGTTTTTACAACAGTACCAAGGAATTTCAATCAGTGTCACAGTGTCAGGACACTGAAAAGACATCTTTCTGAGTATGGTCTATCAAGAAACCAGCATAAAAATTTAGCAGATGCATCTATCATGGAGATCATAGAGAGAGAGATACATGGTCCATCCTCTTTAAAAGGCTACAGGGGAATGTGGAATACCCTGAGATGTTCATATGGTGTTATTATCCCTCGTGATAGGGTGATGAGATTATTAAAAGATGTTGATCCTGAAGGAACTTCCCTGCGCCAAGCCCGTTGTTTATATCCAAGGGTCTATACATCACCAGGTCCAAGCACATGTTGGCACATCGATGGCTATGACAAACTGAAGCCATATGGCTTACCAATTCAAGGATGCATCGATGGATTTTCTCGAAAGATATTATGGCTTCGAGTGACAAGAACCAACAACAACCCCCTAGTGACGGCTTTTTTCTTTATCCAAAAATTAAGGGAACTGAAATGCTGTCCCCAGAGTGTCCAAACCGATTGTGGCACAGAGAACGACATCATAGCAGGGATTCAAGTTTTCTTTGGCAAGACGAAGGAGCTCATAGATATGGTTTTTCACCCTCCAACCAACGTATAGAGAACTGGTGGTCTCATATGAAAAAATCGTTTTCTTCGTGGGTGATTGATTTTTTCAAGAATCTTGTCTTGGAAGGAATTTTGATCCCTGGTAACCATATCCATATGGAATGTGTGTGGTTCGTATTTTCTTATTTTCTTCAGACAGAGTTGGATAATGTAAAGTTCCTCTGGAATACTCACCACATCAGGAAAAGTAGGCACGACACTGTCGGTGGGATTCCCGATGTTCTTTTTTTCATGCCAAATGCAACAGGTCACACTGATTCAAAGAGAGAGCTCAGCGAGCCAGAGATTAACAATGTAACCACTCAAAGGAAAATCGAAGCAGAAGCATTACCGTTTTTGAATGAACATGATGAAGAACTGTTCCAATTTTTTCAATACGTAGTTAATGAGGAACAACTATGCTTTCTTTCTAAGACATCGGATGAAGCAAAACAAGTATTTTCGAGGATAATTGAAGTATGCTAGTTCTTAAACAAGCCAAGAATCCGGAAAACATTTAACAAAACATTTAACAAAACAAATTGACTGCAACAAGCAAATGAACTAAAAATATTGTAGTGTTTTATAATCTTTACACATGTGAATGGCAAGCAGATATCAGCACAATCAGATAAACCCACTCACTGCAATAACTCACGTTTTCTGCACAGAAGCCCCTTTTACCTAGAACAGAAAAATTTTGTTACTCTGATAAGTGGGTTTTCGTCAAAGTAAGTGGGTTTTTCTCAGATAAAGCAGGTTTTAAACCTTCTTCCTGCTGCATGCTTCATCAAGGATGAGTCATACTTGAATGTGACAAAGATTGTTTACATAAGCTATAACTCACAAACTGAGCAATGAAAAATATGTGAATGAACCCCCCCAAGACTTATGTATCTTAGAAAAAGACCCATTGTATATCTGAGAAAAACAACTTAGTTGATCTGGGAAAGACCCACTCCATCTAAAAAAGGTCTTCATCTGTTCTAAGAAAACCAGTCTTTCAGATACAAAATCACACCCAGCTTATCCGAAAAACTTAACTTGTTTTGAGTAAATCAGGTTTCCCTGCAAAAGGGGAGTTTATTGGAAAAACACCCAAAAAGTGGGTTCATCTGATTGTGGTGATATTCACTTGCCACACATGTCTATAACTTTGCTCAAATATGACATCTTCAAATCATGCCAAAGTCTGGAGCTGAACAAATGTCTTCCACAAAGCTGTCATGAAATGCCTCTGGTGTTGCAGAATATCGTAGAGATACAGGCAATGTTAGTACCAAGGAGGAGGTATTGGCCATAATACCCATCCCATACTGCTCTGGTTTTGGGTGAATGAAGGAAATGGAACCTTTGCCAGCCATATCTTTGGTGATATACTTTGAACCACTGCAGAACTTTGGCACATCGACCAGTGAAACACATCTCTCCATGTGAATTTCAGCTTCATCTTCCAATTCGATTGTTTGACGTTTTTCTTGGGAATCATACTGAAGGCCTTCCAAGAAACCTGTGAGGTTAAAGTAGACATCTTCTTCCTTCTCTTGCATTTCATTTTTATCAGCATCACATGTGTAATTTATTGTTGCAAAAATTGAAAGAAAATCTGAGGCCTTCAACGAATCAGGGGTGCTAAATTCCAGTCTGCTTTTTTCATAGTGATTCTGTAGTATGGATAGAAGACCCAATACATCAAGACCTTGTATAAAATCCTCAATTTGTGATGCACATGCTAAAATGCAGTAATGATAGGCAACTTTGTCAATAAAGTCTTACTTATCCTTGTATCGAATGGATGGATTCATCACCCCTGCAGAAAATCTTTCCGGAAAAGAGTCTATCTTTTCATTGAACTCCTCCTCCGTGGCTGCAACATTTATTTGGCTCAACTTTGATTGAATCTCAAAGTCTGGAATATCTGCAATAGTTGGTTTCACAAATGGACACTTCAAAATTCTTGAGATCAAGGCAGGCATAAAGTAGCGAGGACCTGCACATCCATGGATAAGGGCAATTGCCACCAATGTACCAAAAAGACGGAACTCTCCATTTTGCAATCTCTCTGTGTCATGCAGAAAGGTGTATGTCACACCATTTCCAGTGGAGAATAGAAACCTTTTTGCATCTTCAAAAAGGATGGTAAAAAATTCTTTCAGAGGCCCTCCTGCATCTACGCCAGCCTTGTCAATAAATTGCACTCTTATTGGCTTGACCCCATCCCTGAATAGCCTAGCAAGTTTTTGCAACGCATCTTGCCACACTCGTCTTCTTCTCACAGCCAAAACAACTGTTTCTCTATCCTCAGATTCCTTTGAAAAAGCACTGGACAAAGTTCCCATTTTTTCACTGTAGGTAAGATGAATCTCATCTTCCTTTTTGGGTTTGTCTTCCACATTTGAGCTTGCAAACATAACTGACATTGCGCCTTCGAATTGAGGGGGTGGATCATCTTCTTTGCTAAGTGTTTCAGTCGAATGACAAGGATCACTTGAAAATAATGTTTAAAAAGCAGGGGGAAAGTTGAATATTTCTTCTGTAAATGAATCACAAGCTTTAGAATGTGCATTCCCCCCTTCAGCATGATCACTATCACTGTCTACAATGGTAGTGACCTCTGCACTAGCTGGCTCGAAAACTGCCAGTGGGCATAAGTAGAAATTTAGTTGGGAGTATGGTCTTCCCAGCTCTTCTTTGTAAACATTCAATTTGAAAGGCAGCTCATCATTTCCAGGAACAGTGATCACTTCCTTTTAGTCAGGATACAGCAGAACATATACGTCATTAATGAACAACTGGTCATGACCGGAATGTTTCTTTATGGCTTCATTTTTCAGATCATCTCGATCACAAGAGTCTTTCACCATTACTGGCACCCTTTTCCCTCTAACAGGTTTCAACTCACCGTAACTGTCCCGACCAACCATTCCAACATTGACGTGAACTGCTCTGCTTAAAGGCGTCTTCAGATTCGGACGTTTAGAGGACAGATTTAGGCCCATTTTTCCCAGTGTTGTTCCTGCTGCTAGATTGGCCTTGGGCTTAAAATGGCGTGAAACTCTTGCTCCCCCCATCTTTCAGTGCTTTATCACATTTTGTGCAAAATCTGTCACTTTCAGCAGGCGCTAGAGACCCGCAGCTGCTGCAAAATACTGCCATTTTGTCTTCATTGATGGAATGACGGATGAAATGACGGATGGCGAGAGGTTGGAGCTCGCTCCACATATCAAACTCAAAACCAAAGGGTCAACAACGTGACTTCGATCGTGCTTTGCGTGATTTCGATCGTGTAAGCATGATTTTGATTTGAAAACTTTTTTCTTGATTTGTAGAATTGTTTCTCGCTTCTGAAAATTTTTCTTGATTTATAAAAAATGTTTTTCGACTCTGAAAAACTTTTCTTGATTTTGAAAAATGTTTCTCGATTCTGAAAAACTTTTCTTGATTTTGAAAAACGTTTCTTGATTTTGAAAAACGTTTCTTGATTTTGAAAAATTTTTCTCAATTCTGAAAAACTTTTCTTGATTTTGAAAAACCTTTCTTGATTTTGAAAAAAGTTTTTTCGATTTTGGAAATCTTTTCTCGATTTGAAATGAAATTTTCCATCGCCCATCTCGGCAACCGTATAGTTCTCATGTCCTAATAATCGTAAATGTCAGGGATCTTTACGATTCCCGATTCTTATGATAAATCCGATATTTGGGATGGACAAGTTCACATACAGTCGGAAAGGTTGTAAACATTGTTACACTTTGGCGCCAGAGTTAGTTTTATTTTGGCGCAATTTGAATTAAATATGGCAGCTGTGAACCATCGCCATATGCTTCAGGGAAAGTTTTTACTTTTGATGGGTATAATTAGGAGACTCAATAGAAACAGAAAGCAAAAGCCACCATCAAAGAAAAGAGCATTCTGGACTCTATCGTACTTACAGAAGAGAAAGGAGTTTGGACAGTACTACAGGCTTTTGCAGGAATTAAGGATTCACGACAGGGAACATTTTTTTCGGTGAATATAATTTTCATCAAATAACTGAATACTGCCTCTAGCTATAACTTGAGAAGCACCCCATTCCCTTGAACACTCTTCAGGTCACAAATAAAACTTGATTGTTGTTTTCTATTGTTTTGGAATATCTTATTAAAGCCTCTCATCAAAGTACGAGTTTATGCCAATTTTTTATCAAACGCTATCACCACCATCTAATCACTAATCCAGACGTTTGTTTTCTTCACAGCTATCTTTGAATGACACCTGATCGTTTTGAGTACCTATTGCGTATTGTTGCACCATATATTCAAAAGAAACTGTGCCGAAGCAGAGAAGCAATTGCCCCAGCAGAACGACTGGTAATTACTTTGTGGTATCTGGCTACGGGTGACTCTCAGCAGTCCCAAGCATTCGACTTTAGAGTAGGCAAGAATACTGTTTGCAGCATCATCCATAATACTTGCCTGGGAATCTGGGATTCTCTCGCTAAAATATACTTAAAGCCTCCCACATCTGCAGCTGACTGGAAGAACATTGCAACTGAAATGTTTGAAGAATGGAACTTCCCACATTGCCTAGGGGCATTAGATAGGAAACATAACATGATTGAATGCCCTGCTAGGGGTGGTTCTGAATAGTACAATGACAAGGGATTTCACAGTATTGTACTGCTAGCAATGTGTGATGCATAATACTGTTTCACCCTTGTGGATGTAGGCAGTTTTGGGAAAGATAATGATGCATCAATTTTAAATTCATCTTCCATTGGACAAGGTTTTGCCTCAGGAGATATGGATATACCACAAGCTGAGGATGTTGATGGGCATGAACTTCCCTTAGTTATTGTAGCAGATGAAATATTTGCTCTAAAAAATTATCTAATGAAGCCCTACCCAGGAAATCTTCTGTCAGAATCCAGAAGAATATACAATTATAGGCTTAGTAGATGCTGTAGAACAATTGAGAACGCCTTTGGTATTTTTTCTGCACGTTGGAGAATCTTCTGGAGACCAATAAAAGCTTCCCCGAGTCATGTAGACAACATTGTGAGAACTTGCCTTTGTCTTCACAACTACTTGCGTCTCACAGCTAATGCGCAATATGTACCAAAGGGGTTTATTGACTCAGAAAATGAAATGGGTGACATCATTCCTGGTGATTGGAGAAGTATAGTGTCAAATGACAACAATGGTCTAGTGCCATTTCAATGCCATGCTAACAGATATGGATCAAGTGCCAAAGAAACAAGAGAGAAGTTTGAAACTTACTTCAATAGTGAGGAAGGTTCTCTCCCATGGCAACTGGATTACACAACAAGTTGTGGAGATAGCTTTGCAAAAGCTTTATATAAAATGAAACAGCACTAAATTCAGATATTTCATACTCATCTTGAAAACCAAAAAAGTTCACTGATTTTTCTAACCGTCTTTTTGAAACTTTTAAAATATAAATATATTTTTATTATTGCAAAGAAGTGTACTGATTTCTGTTTAATTCCATGCTGCTGCCTTCCCTTGAATGTTGAGGTATTGATGCTCTCCTTCCTCCAAATTCATATTGTTGAAACATTGCACCACTTGATAACTGAGGGCCCTGAAAACTAATGTTTTGAGGGTACATGCCTGAGCCAAACTCAGTATCCAAGAAGATTTTTTCAATCTGATGCCTCACATAAGCCTTCATTCTGCCATCTAGTGCTGCCATTCTTTCAGCCAGACTCATACAATAATGCATGTCAGCCGATATTGTAGGCTCAGTGGTCTGAGATGTTAATGATTTCTGAAAATTATGCATAACTTTGCACAGCTCAATGTCTGGATTAGCAGCCTTCTGTTCTTTAGCCCAGGGACGCTTTCCACATAACTTTGCACAGCTTGATGTCTTTGCCAGTCTTTGCTTCTTTAGGATGGTTTCTCCACTGGTATTTATTGTACTAAAATAATAAAATACAATTACAGTAGAACATTGATACATACACAAAAATGAAGAGAACTTAGATTCTTAGGTTTGTTCCAGATTGATTAACTTTATTCGATATTTACCCCACTGAACAATTTAACATCCTCGTAGAAAACAAAAAATATCACAGGCCTCCAATTAAATTACAAGCCAATGATTTTCATGGCATTTATTGCTTCTTCTAAAATTTTTATTAGCACCAGCAGGGGCAATCAGTGCCAGAGCTAAGGACTGCCTTTCATTTTCAGGGAAGGGAGGAAGAAAATATAATATTCAAGCTATCTGATGAGTTTTATCAATTCAATACAGTACCTGACCCTGCAAAGCGAGTATCAGCGAGTACCATCCTCTTAAATCATTGAAAGGCTGGAAATCTAACACATTTGAAATCTGTATGGAGACTCACCTTGAAGTTGGTGTTTCGGGTTTTTGTATGCTAATTGTGCCAGGCCTAAAATCCTCGTCGTTTGATGACATTTCCTCTTCGATTTCTTCTTCATCAATACACACCTGTTCTTGAGTTTCACTCATGCTCGTATCAATTGGACTTTGAATCATTGGAATTGAAGGCATACTTCCAGATGTTGATCTTGATCGAATGAAGGTCATTAGCCAACGAAGGTGTTCATATCTTTGATCGATTACAACTTGATCTGAACCTGAACCTGACGGTGGCTTCATTTTCTTTAAATATCTTGAAAACAAGGTCCTGATGTTTTCATACCGCTGCTTCGAAGCATTTATTTGGGACTCGAGAGCTGCCTCTGTTTCTCCATCATCACTATCACCACCCGAACTACTGGCCTTGCTGATGAATTTCGCGATCCTTTTCCAGGCGTTCATTTTCAAATTTTTATCTTGGAATTGGGGGCTCCCTCTATTATAGATACAAGGAAATTCCTTTACCATATCCATAAAGGCGACATCATCACCGAAGGCAGCTTCTTTTCCGAGTTCTTCAAGGTGCTTCTCTTCGTTGGTCCCCATTTTGTTGTCAGTACTTGAATAACGAAAATCCCAAAACACGCCCCAGTCGATCCCAGTGTTATTAAAATACGTTCTCATTAGTCGTAAAAATCCCAGTCGATCGGGGACCATCTGGGACGCACAAGAAAAATAGAAACGCTTCCGATTTTTACGATTCCTATGACATCCGACTGGGATTCTCGGAAACAGACTGGGATGCATGTTTTTATGCATTCTCTTATATCGGAAGAATCGGGAATCGTAAAGATCCTTGACATTTACGATTATGAGGACATATGAGAACTAGGCTTCAACAAGAAAATGAAGAAACTGGTATGGAGTTTATGAGAAAACAACCTCTTGGCATGGTTATCAAATCCGCCAAGCTACTAAGAAACATCTTGTAACTCCAATAGTCAGAACAAACTACAAAAAACAATTTATTACATGTAATGGAGTAAAGATTTGGAATAGTATACCCCTGGAAATAAGAGAAATAAAAACAAATCTCTTTCATAAATTCGGTTCTCCCAGTGTCCTAGGCAACTATATCTAGAGATGATGTTGTAACGTATTTTGCTTTTAATCCATTTTCTATCAACCTAAATTATAAAACTATTTGATTGTTGCCGAATTACATGAATTTGAATTTAAATTTGAAAGATGTAGTAATATTACACACTGAACTTAATTTCTATAAGGTCTTGGTGTGGCTGCTTCTATTCCGCAGCTTTCTCTGTAATCAATCAACACTGGAAGCCATCTTTTTGTTTCCTTGCAAATAAGAACAACATTATCACTCTTAATGTCATTGCAAAGCAAACCGGTATTATGGACATAAAGGAGACTGGAAGACATTGTTGGAAATATATTCAGCCATTCATTGTTGGGGAAATAGAATGTGTTTTTCCTTAATAGCTTCAGGAGGGTAATACATTCTCCATGATAGGTGCATAATTGGGTGATAAGCATGAATGGTTTTTGAACCATAAACATACCCAAGAGGAATGGAATTCCTTCATGTGCTGCTATGCTCAATAAACTTGTTGCCTCATTCTCTTCTTCATAGATGACAGGGAGTAGTGACTGCTTTCTTTGTCTTCTTTAACAGCTACCTGGATCCCATTAAAATTCATCATTTTCACTGTAGAAAAGGTACCCTCTTCAAGGACAACCTCATTGGTGGAATCCAAAAGGCTAGGGTTTATTATAAACTGCTTTGGCATTTGCTTAAAGAATTTTTGAGGAAAATTCCTCTGGAACTGTTTGAATGGCTACAGATGTATAGCAGGTTATTTCATTTTTTTGTGTTCTACCTAGGTCCTGAGATTGGCTGTGACTACACACAGCTTCCTGGTTATCATCTTCTGGAACTGTCTTGAATGCCTTCATTTTTCCTTCAATAGCTTTTTTCTTGAGCTCGAAATAGTGATTGATCCCACGGTATTTCATTATTTTACAGCTCCTGAACAGCTTTTTCACACATTGGGTGACTTTCTTTTTTGATGCCCCCTCAAAATGTTGTGACACTTCATCAGTAGGAGCTACATGTACCCACTTATCTCCAAACCTTTCTACATCTTCGTCATAATGATTGATAAGACTAAAAGAAAATAAAGCAATCACAATATTCAGTGTAATCCTTCTTCATATATGAGACATCAGCTTCAGACATCACGAAAAAACTCAATAGAGCTATCGAGCCAAGTGCCCTTTAAATTACATGGCAACATTGATACAAATTTAAATTACGAGAATTGAATTTTTCAACAGTGACACTAGGAACAGTAAGAAATAAAGAGTAAAGTAAAAGTAAGGACTAAAAATAAAAAAAAGAATTTCAATAATCGATGTTACTAAAATTGAGTTCTAATTACAATATAGCAATAATACTAGGAATCCCATATTGGAAGTTGGTGCTGCCGAGTCCAGAAGAATCAGCAATAATAATTTAGATACTGAAGTGTTAGATACTGGAGTGAAAGGAAATGTCCGTATTATAGAGATGCAGTCATTGCAGTATTTTGACAAAAATATTAATCAAGGCAGTATAGTAATGCCTATTTCTTTGGGAACATTCCACAATCCGTGGCTGCTGTATTTGTTGTGTGGAGAAAGCCGTCAGAGAGCGTTCTTCAAAAAATGTACACAGTAAAACAGTAACTAAACAGTATTTATAATAATCATTTGATAATATACTAGGGGTCATCACTCGCTTCGCTAGTTCGCCCCAGCCCGTCAAGTAAAAAAAGCTTAATCTGGCTGGCGCGCTTCGTGCACTGCATTCGCTCCCGCTCATGCCCATACATACATACATACATACATACATACATACATACATACCTACCTACCTACATACATACATACATACATACATACATACATGAGCCGGGTTTGGTCGCTTCGCTCCCTCCCCGGAGCCCGTCAAGTAAACAATGCTTAATCTGGTTGGTGCGCTTCACGCGCTCCATTCGCTCCCGCTCATGCCCATACATACATACATACATACATACCTACTACATACATACCCTACAATACATACCCTACAATACATACCCTACAATACATACCCTACAATACATACCCTACAATACATACCCTACAATACATACCCTACAATACATACCCTACAATACATACCCTACTATACATACCCTACTATACATACCCTACTATACATACCCTACTATACATACCCTACTATGCATACCCTACTATAAATACCCTACTATACATACCTTACTATACATACTACGACGTAACACTTCTAAAGGAAGTAAAGGTGGGAGGTCGAATCTTCCCCCCCTAGCAAGCGACCGCCTCGCGCCCACGCTGCTCCCTGAAAGCCGTTTCTGAAAGTTGATAATTTCAGTGTGAAGTTTGAAAAAATATAGTTACTTTCAAAAACCTAATCCATCCTGGAAAATTTAAACTCAATCTGTAATAAAAAATATATCAAACTGTAGCTAAGGAAACAGCGAACACGTTGCAAATAGTCTCATCTCTTAACTAAATAATACTGAATTCTTAGAGACCATTTAGTGGAAGTGGTTTGAATGAAATTTTGGAGCCGTGCAAAAAGCAAAACCTCTGAACACACTTTAGCAACTAAAAATAGTATTTACCGTGGCAAATAGTGACCCAGTTGAACTAAAAAAAAACCAACATGAAGGTAATATGTTGGGGAACAATTATTGAAAGTGTTTGGGTAAAAAATAATCAATTGTGGCAGGCTAAAATTGAATTTTCACAAATGCAAAAACAACGCGTGTTGCGTGAAAAATTGCTCCTTCCCGAGTGAAAAGCAACTTTGTTGGAAATCGTAAAAAAACAACAACAAAACAAAAAAAAAACAACACATGATTTTAGTTGTGTTATCAGACAACACTTGTCAAAAATTTAAATGGGGAAAATGGTGCAAATAGGGCCGGAAAAATTCAAAACTTTGACCATGGCCTAAGCGTTGTTAGCATGCCGAAGCAACAATGGCGGTCGCCTGTTGCAAAACCTAAACCTACAACTATTTCATTCAAAAAACAAAACAAAGCTATCACCTGTGTTCTGTATTGTTTCCTGCAACTCTCCAGGGGTCTTTCAAACAATTAAAAGCTCTTTACAAAGATAATTCAGCTGGTAAAACACTTTGAAAGGCGCCCACCTCACCTTTTGTGTACAAAACAAAAACACGCGTCTTCTCCAAAAGTACCTGCTGCCTGCCCAGGGCAAATTTGCATGATAACGAAAAATGCGTCACTGTTCACGTGAAGTTGCGAAAGAGCCAATCAAATTGCAGGAAAAGGCGAAACGGGTCACGTGAAGAGCGAATACCCTTTTCGAAAATGGAGTCGGGGACGCGAATTTGGAAGTTTTGCCAGCGTAAACCGTCGTTTTTTCGTGATAGCACAATCAGTGGAGTAATTAATAGAATAACTCAAAAATTCTTTTAAAATAGGCTTCCAAAAATAGATAACTTTTGCCTACTCCAGAAAGGGAGCCTTTCCATGCAAGCGCCAACCTTGTGCGCCCCTATTGAAAAAAGCCTTATTGATCACCAAATCGCCGTTTCGTCCCATTGTTTTTGGGCGTTCGACCTATTGTTTCGGGTCGAATCTATTGTTTTAGGCAGAGTTTCGCCACCGTCACGTGACTCCGTAGAATATATATATTAGATAAGAACTTGCCAGTGAAAAAATAGACTTTCAACATAATGGTATGTATTTGGATGAATTGCAGAAAGAGGTTTTTGGTGCACACAGATACAGCAATAAAATGGATTTTTTGCAACTGGGTGATCAAAATGGTGTTTTTTAGAACTTAATTGATTTGTGTCACTGGCATGTTACTAACAATATATAGGTATATATACAATCCTGTTGCATAATACCAGTGAACAAAACGAATATATTGCAAAACAAAACAAATTTAAGTGGAGTTGATACGTCAATAAATGTCTGTCACTTTCAAATCTGCAGAATTAAGTGCAGTTAAAATGTCAATAAATGTCTGTCACTTTGGAATCTGCAGAATTGTATGCAACTTCAAATGGTTCATGCTGGAGCATGAATTCTGTGAATTGCATCTCTGTCAGGTCATCAGGACAATCCTCGCTTTTGTTCACAATGCTCATAATCTGTTGGTGGAAGATGTTGACAAAGAACTTGCTATCACTTTTGTCTTCATCCTTGATGAAAAGCCGAGCAAAGTAAGTGATCTTTGAAGCATCACATTTTTGGATCAGTTTGCAGCCATCACATTTCATCAATTCTCCTTGTCCCACTAGCTTCTGTGAACAAGATGTGCAAGAAAAGAATTTGTTGAATTGCTTCACGCCAATTACAGACACAAGTGCGCGATTAGTTGCCATTTCACTAACAGATGGTTCTACTTCAGGCAGCTCCTGTTGGAAATTTTCAGTTTCATCAAGACTGAAACCGGATTTTGCTGTGTTGACGAAAACTTCATCAGTATACTTATCTTTGCGTACTCTTTTGCGTACTCTAAATTTCTGAACATGTATGTTTGACCTTCCTCTTCAAGAGAAACCCACTCTTCCCAAAATACAGCATTTATGCTTCCAGTTGGGTCCACAAATGATGCAGATGTCTTCTTGAAAGAGCCTTTATCTGTTGAAAATGTTTTTATGGCTGACAAATTCTTCACAGTGGCCTTAAAGGAAACAAGTTGCTGTGGTGCAAGACTTTTGATTGATGTGATCTGAGTGAGCTGTTCATTGTCTGCTTTCATCATTTCAAAGTCAAGTTCATCCCTTAACTGCTTGACAATGGTGGAGTTCTTGATCACAATGTTGTTATACCTCTCATTGTAGTCATACTTAGTGATCTTCACTGGACTGTGTGCATCCATAGCTCTCTTTAATGGGCTGACTTTTGGCGGCGAGAAACATATAGCCTTTTGCATTTCATTCTCAACCGTTTGCAACTTGCACATTGAATAATGTACCTTCCCATTTTGGTTATGTTGAGTGACATCATGGACATAACAGTGGATCTCATCACCTTCCAATAGAATGGAAATGATCACAGGAAATTTATTGAAAGCTCTGTTACACATTCTTTTGGAAATTCTGGTTTCGAAATGTCACTTTGGTGGCAAATACTCCAGCTTGTGGCGGTAGCCTTTTTTAGGAGACCTCTTTAGGTTTGCTTTTTTTGTGTGAGATTTTGTAGCATTGTAGGTAAAGAGGTTATAATAAAAAGAGAAGAGAAGAATGTTGTTCAGGAATAGAAAGCAAAGATAAGAACATATATGACACTCACCATTATCCATTTTTTCTTTGTGAACTTTCAATTTAAAATATTGAATAAAATAAACTGTGAGGACTTTCAATGCATAAGTGATGATATTTTGTAGTGAAATATTTATTAGATTTGTTGAGTTTGTTCTGTATTATATATATTACATAAAATGGAAATTGTGAACTAAAAGTTTAGTTGATTTATGGATTATGCAGTTGTTTGGGCTAAATGACCTAGTCATTTTTCCTCTCTCAATCTCAGTGTAAATGATGAAGAGTTTGAGAATGTTGTGAGCCTTTCATATGACATTGGTTCAATAACAATGGATGAAAGAGTTTTTACTCTACTGAGTGCAACATATGAAATTCCTGGCGACTTTTCAGATTTGCCAATATTTACCCAAGCTTTGGCTAGCGTCAAACCCTGGCTTTTATGAATGGTGAATGACCATGCAAGCCATAATGGCAGTTGTTGTCTTTCTAAAATGTTAGATTTGGAGTCTATACAAGTAAGTGTAACTGGTGATATTGGTACACAATGTGGGTGTTCGTGCATCCAAGATGGTCCTGTGTATTCATCAAATCTCACAATAACTGCTGTTGGTAATTTGGGTGGTTGTATTCCAATATCATATATTATGTCATGTATTTGTCCAATTGCCGCATTACAAAGCCCAACTGAAGGCCATCAATTCATGGTCAACATGACTCTAGCATTTTTTGCAAGATGGAGTTCAGGTTGCAATCCGGAGAATTCGCCTTTCCCCTTATTCGCGATGACCGCAGTGCATTCTGGGAGTAGTGGTATCAAACGCGCGATTCCATGGTAAACAAACAGTGATTTGAATATGAGCAGCATGGATTCTCTATTGAATACAGATTTTGATGCCAATTGTTCCAGCAAATCTGACCCTAGTTTTTCTCAAAACTCTTGCACGGGTCAGATCCTCTCTCCATGTCAAGAAAGCCTTCAGAAAGTCAATACTGGGGCGGGAGCAACCAAGGAATGTCTTATGGCGAGTGACGCTGCTGTTAGGCCTCATACAAGCCGGTCAGTGGAAGATCGAGAAAAATTTGGAAATTGGGGTATTGATTTAAAAGACCTACCAAAGTTCACAGAACAACATTTAAATGATAAACTGGTAAATAATGCAAAGACTATGCCAGACAAGATTGCTCCAAAGGCACACAGAAACAAATTACACGGCTACAAACTGTGGAAGGAAGGATACATTTCAAATGTTGAAGTGAAGTCCAATGTGCTTACAGATAACTTGACGCTTTTTTTGGTAAAGTCAAATGTATCTGCTTCAATGAAGAGCATGAAATACGTTGTTTATTGCCATTTAAATCAGAAAACAGGAGATGTAATTCATGCCAAATGCAATTGCAAAGCAGGTGCAGGGGGCTGCTGCAAGCATGTAGCAGCTCTTCTGTACACATTACTAGACTATTCAAACTTAGAGTTATCTTATGTCCCAGAGACGGTAACCTGTACTCAAGTATTGCAAAAATGGAGTGTTCCAGGCAAGAAATTGGACTCAAGTGTGGCAGTCAAATTTAATGACCTTGTCTTTGAGAAATCCAATTTCACAAGGGACAAATGCATGACAAGGAAGAAGCCTCCAGTAAATGGTTCAAGAGACAATTATTGTGCTACCCCAATGTTTGCAAGAACAATTTCCAGAGATACAATAAGGAACATGGCAGATGCTCTTGAAAAAGCAGGACAGGCAACATTATTAGCACAAACATTGAAGGGCAATGACTGTATTGCATCTAGTTTTTATTTTTCATCTATAAACCCATGCCAGAAAATGGTGTCAGAAGAAATTCCAAATGAACCAAGCCCAATAAATGAACCTGAAAGGCTTGATATATTCATGAAAATGTCTGCAACCTTTGATGACAGATTAATTCCAAATGAAAGTACAAAGGAAACAATTGCGCAAAATGTTTGTATTTCATTGTCCAAGGCAAGGTTGATTGAGGAGCAAACAAGGGAACAGAGCTAAAGTAGAATTTGGTTTTTTGAGAGATCAAAACGTTCAACTGCATCAATATTTGGCCGTGTTTTAAACAGAAGAAAAAACATACACCCAAAGTCAATAATAGATGCAGTAATAAAGAAAAATTCATCAAGAAAGGTGAATCCACCTTCGATACAATGGGGTTTGGATAAAGAAAAGGTTGCCTTGCAACAGTATGTAAATGAAAGACTTGAAAAAAATCAGCAGATTATGAATGCAGGCTTGATAATTAATCCTACTTGGCCCTGGTTAGGGGCAAGTCCAGATGGCATTGTAATGGAGGCCGGAAAAATTGTTGGTGCGATCGAAATAAAATGCCCTTTCACAAAGAAAGATTTTTGTATTAATGAAGCTGCCACAATGAGAGATTTCTTCATGATAATGAATGAAAATGGGAAGCCAGCATTGAAACAGAATCATGGTTATTTTTTCCAGTGTCAAGGAGTGATGAACATTGCTCAATTAAAATGGATTGACTTTGCAGTCTACACAGAAAAAGAACTATTTGTTGAAAGAATTGCTTGTGATGTATCCTTATGGCACAACAGGATGCTTCCAGAGCTTACTGATTTTTACATAAATTATATAGTTGAACATTTGTAGCCAGATATCTGGTACAACTATAAATGTTATTTAACTTTATTCTTTTATTAGTGGTGGCAAAAAGTTGGTTAAATATACACATACAATCCATATTTTATTCAAATCTGCAGCCATTTTAATGGGAAATATTGTTTTCAATATTCTAAATACTTTAACTCGTCTTATAGCACGTTCAACATGAACTCGAACAGCTGCAATGCGCCTTGTAATTGTTTCCTCTTCAATAGTAAGAGATGAATGGTCTCTCAAGAAAGGTGGAATGTTCAAAGCTGTGTTTTCCGGCATCTCATTTGATATATCAAACCCTTTATCAGCCATTACACTGTCTCCATCCTCAAGTAAATTCAAAATTCCACTGTCCTTAGTTATTGCTTTATCACTGACCCTTCCAGCATAAAGATCAGATGCAAATGTTATCATGCCAGATGGTGCTATTCCTATGAGACCCTTTGCTGTGTTATGATGTTTGTATGAGGAATAGGTTTCACTTTGAGATCTGATTGAACTGGGCATCTCAATAAAAATTTCTGTTGCATCAATCACAACTCTTGTAGTGGGATATGCCTCTTTGAAAGACTTTGGCATTGTCTTTTCAATTATTTGACGAGTTGGCCATATTGGCATTGCTCGAAACCATGAATGAAGAAAATCAATCCAAGTAATCAATATCCTGGAAACATGACTTTTAGACATTTGTGTCCTGTAGGCAATATCTTCCTCAAGGATTCCACACCGAAGGCGAACCAGCACAATAAAAAGTTCTTCTTCTGCTATCGTGGACCTTTTTGGTCCTCTTTTACATGTATCTTCTTTAACATTTTCAGCCCTGGTGTTCGAGTCATAATATATCAATTTATGGACAGCTGGGCCAAAGGAATCAAACAGCATTTTAAAAACTTGATAATTTGGTAGACCAGTGTAAAACTGAAACTTTTTATCATTGTCTTTTATTGTTTCAACTGAAAATTTTGCTTGAAGACGAAGTCTTTCATTTTCTTGCTTTAAATCTTCAATCTCGTTTTTTAGACGTTCAATCTCCTCTTTATGACTTTCTTTCATGGCTTGTAATTCTTCCTTCAATAGTTTATTTTCTTCCTCTACACATTTCTCATGCACACTACTTCCAATCTGCACATTTTCCTTTGCTTTCAAGATAATGTGTGGATCACGATTTCTTGCTTTCACTGTACTCCTGGGGGTGGGTATTACAGGCCTGGTAGCTTTTGGTACAATGAGTGGTAGATTGTTCAAATACGTTTTCTTGCCCCCAACAAAATGTTCTGAGCAAACCCTGTGATATTTGGAGGGCCTAAAATCTTTGCGACTCACCAGATTAATCCACTTTTTACGGAGTTCTTGTTTCTTCTCATCTTTTCCATCAGGAAAACAATACCAACTTAGATTGGTATCTCTTTTTGAATTATTTGTGCATTTTGGAACAGCACATGTGTATCCTCCCCTGGTAACTTTTTCCTTTTCGATTGCTCGATCTTCCACTGACCGGCTTGTATGAGGCCTAACAGCAGCGTCACTCGCCATAAGACATTCCTTGGTTGCTCCCGCCCCAGTATTGACTTTCTGAAGGCTTTCTTGACATGGAGAGAGGATCTGACCCGTGCAAGAGTTTTGAGAAAAACTAGGGTCAGATTTGCTGGAACAATTGGCATCAAAATCTGTATTCAATAGAGAATCCATGCTGCTCATATTCAAATCACTGTTTGTTTACCATGGAATCGCGCGTTTGATACCACTACTCCCAGAATGCACTGCGGTCATCGCGAATAAGGGGAAAGGCGAATTCTACTGAGCTCACAGTTTTTGCTGAAATTGGTGAGTGGTTTGCTTCAATATGAGCAATAGGTGTATTTAAGGCTAATAAACTGTTGCGATTATAATTTGCAACATCTTCATTACTATAGAACAATCTCACTGCATCATGAAAGTAAGATAAGTTTGGTACTGCTGATGGTTGTCGTGTTAAGATAGTTTGCCAGTCCTGCCTGCTTGTTTTTCCTTTTCTTAATCGCATTAACAAGCTGCGAAACCCAATACTGTCTGTTGTATTACCTTGAACTCTTTGGTTAACATCAAGTTTAATAACTTTATTAAACATCATAAATGCCAGATAGCCTCGTTCACCTATTTCAGACGATTTCAGATGGTTTATGGTAATATAATGGCTTATCTGCAACAGGAGGCAATGGTGCTGGATCTCCAACTAAAATAAGAGATTTGCCTCCAAATATTGTATCATGCACAGCAGTTGATTGTTGGCAACACCTGTCAATCCAGCCAAATGTTTTTTGGCCAAGCATTGGGTACTCATCGACAATGATATAATCAGTGTTCTTCAGGGAATCCTGCAATCTTGCAAGACTTTCCCCTGCAAGTTGTTTGTGCCCTTTTATTCCTACTGGAAGCTTTAGGAGGGAATAAATGGTGATACCTTTTATGTTAAATGCTGCATTTCCTGTAGTTGCTGTTATGGCACATTTTTCTCGTAATGTATTTTTTATTGCATTAATTAAGTAACTTTTACTAGTACCAGCTTCTCCGATAATAATTAAACAAAGAGGCTCTTTTGCTCTGTTTTCATTACAATGGTGGTTAATAATGGTATTGTAAGCAGATCTCTGTAAATAATTTAATGTTGACAAGTCAACTCCATCATAATGATGGATATTGTTTGTAAACTGGTGTCGATTTGTTGTTACCCAAGTTGTCAATTCACCCAGTTGTTCAGTGCTATAATGTTCCCTGGTTTCATGCCAGGTTGTCAAATTATTCTCATTAATTGTTTCTTGAAATGCAGAATGGAGATCAGAAATAATCATCCACTCCTCTTGTTCACAATTTTCTGTTTGCTGCACATTACAATTTTGCTCAGCATTTTCATGTTGTATGACATCTTGCAATCTGTTATACCAATCCGGAACATTGCTTTCAGCAAATGGTGTTCGCAAAAACTCGTTCCATGCATGAATGTAATTTTCTACAGACTCTTCACTATTTATAATTTCGGTTGTGCAGTTCTGCCATGGTTTATAAAGTATAAGTTGAAATTTACAATATAGATGATAGTTCTTTCCCTGTGGATTTGCAGAGTAAACTGGAAAAAATCTGGGAACTACATTGGCTGATATTTTAGTAAGTCTATTTCTGTAAATAGTATATTGATTTGAAAATTGGAATAAATTCATATTTTCCATATTCTCTGAGCCAGTGTGTAATCGGTCTGCATAAGCATCTAGTATAGAATTGTCAGTGGATAAATCTTGTGTCTCATCCACATCTGATGCATCATCATCTAGGTTGAGATCATTCTGATTTTTAACTCGTCTTGAGCCAGTAAGACTGACAGGAACTACTTTAAAAGTTAAGCTGTAAAGTTTCAATGACAACCATAGTGGAATCGGCGATTTTGTTACGCCACATATCTGCGCCAAAGGTTAAAGTCAGTTACGCCAACACGTTTTCTTACATTCTGCATATTTTGGGCGTGGCATCATCATGGGTGTGATATTTTATTGAATGCTGGTTTTATGTATGTGAATGTAGAAATGTGGAAATAATACAAACATAGAAACACTCTTGTGATTATATTTCAATTAACCTATGTACAACAAACGAGAGTACAACTAAACTTGTCACTAAGATTCAATCAGAGTTCAAAATTAAACAAGAAATGACATATTTGCATCTGACTGTGATATTCTTTCAAGGACTTTAGAGGATCTTCTCCTGCAGCCACCGACAATTGGCCAGCGATGGGAGCGGTAGTTCTTGGTTTTGTCTCCTTCAATATATATCGTTGCAGCACCTCTGACGATCTTATCTGCCTGAATCACAGGTGGGATTGACCATTCTAGCTTCGTTCGCAATGCCAAAGTCTCGGTGTTTTGTCCACCCTGCATAGTTTGTGCTTTCATTGACGAGTAAAAACTCTCCACTATTGCTTCCGTTCCTCCTTTGGCCATTGCCATGTCTATACAAATACACATTTCCACACCAAGAGCATTGTAAATCTCAGGATTTGCATAAATCTGTTGCAGAAGTTCTTCTTCATTCAAAACTGCATACAGAGTCAGCTTTGAAAATTCCAGAATGTATATATTCTGAAGGACAAATCGTTCTGTCACATTATCATCTACCATCCCAAAAACTTGCAGTTGTCCCACTTTTTTTTTTAATGCTGTAAGATCTTCCACTACTTCTTTCTCAAATATTCTTGTGATCGGAACAAGCTGATCTTTCTCGGAAAGAACAAGAATACATTTCATCAATAAGCAGAGGTTGTTTGGATTCCAGAAGAGATCCTTTAGAAAATTCTTTAAAGCACGGTGGACCACATGTGACAATGACGGGTCGAGCATTAGATCTTTCAATTCAGCAAGCTCTCTAATGTGCCTTTGGCTGCAGATGTGTTGATAATACAGTCGAAATTCTTCAGCGCCATATGACTCTAAGGCTCCTTCATTAATTTTGACAAAACCGTTCTTGTTTCTTTCCCCAACAACCAATTTGACAATGGAGTCAAGGTCCATGCACAACATAACTTTTTGCAATTGATTGACTTCCTGGATGCGTATCTTAAATGATGTTAACAAATCGCTGGCCAAACATCTAAGATCTTGCTCACAATCGTGAATCTCTCTTGCGGTCCAAACATCATTTGGTGGATCATTTTCAGCTGCCCTTTGCTGACCAGTCACCAGCCATCCTTGTACAAGCGGTGTTCCCTTGTATTGCATGTTCTTTATGTCTTCATGATTTTCAGAAAGACTCTGCATTTTTTTTGGAATCGCACTATCCAGTAACCTATTAAGCTCTGTGCCAAAATCTTTTGCCTGGTATTGCCCATCACAAACCGTGCCTTGCCAAGCAGCAGCAAGATGATTGTCACCTAGCTGGTATGTCTCTTTAAGAACATTATAAATGGATGTGGCCAGCTGTTGGGCAGTAGCACCAGACACTGCCTTTGGGTCGTCTTCATCTGAATAGTCTTGTTCATCCAAATCATTGTCTGTTATCTCCTCTTCTAAAATGGAATAGACCTCATTTGCTTTCACTGGAATGGCACATCGCTTTCCTTCAATCATTAGACCAAACATCACTGCTTGATTCGTCACTCTGTTAACTGTGGCTTTGTCTGCTGTGACATAGAAATGTGGTGGAAGACATGTACTCTCCAACGGTTGTAGTAAAAACTTTTTCGTTTCCTTGTCAATGTGAATTTCAGCAGCCTTCATAATTTCATTAAATTGCTTTCTGCCGTGACTCATGTCCCCCATATCCGATCCTGTGGCAATGTGGCACGCAATTGAATTTTCAAAATGGTGAGCAGCCACTTTCATTTCGATGATATTTAGGCAAATTCGAACAAGATTTTCTGTCACTTCCACGCCCCGTTTTCTTCTTTTATCCGTCATATCTTTGTACTGTAAAAATATGGGGTTACTAAGCAAGAGGGTTTTATATGATAAATCAATAACAATTAAACCAAGCAAGCAAAAATATAATCTTAGCTGTAAAAATATTTACTTTAAGTGCGTTCATATGCAACTGGGATAACTCGCCAGAACAAAGCAAGTGATTCTTTATTTGCCTCTTCATATTGTACCAATATGAGTTGTGCCCATCCATTAGTTTAAGGTAATTTTCACTTGATAATATAATTCCGCAGGCAATTGAACCAGAATACCTGGAGAAAAATAATTTGTAAGTTATCTTCTGTGGAAATTGAAGTTTGCATGAATGTGTTACAAAATCAGAACATTTTTGATGTTTCTGGTTTGAAATTCGTCCTCACCATATCTCTCACATTCTTTTCTCTTTAAAACACATGGAAACAATACTTAGTGATCTACCATGAATTGTTTTCCGGCACTTTAAAGGAGGGAGGGGTATAAATAGAGAGGGGGTTCAATAAATTTTTTGCGATAAGAAACTTTATCAGTGACAGAATCAGGCTTTTACATCAATAATATTGTTATCTAATAGAAGAAGGGATTTAATTGAGAAGGGGGCTAAAAGAGAATTTACGGTATATGAAATTTTACCTTCCTATTCCTGCATTTGCAGAAGCAAATGCTTCTTTTTGGTTATCCAAGGATGAAAATGGATCTTTTGTCAAAAATCGGTAACACACGTCACATCGCAACACTGAAATCTGTCCATCTTGGCTGCCAGGAAATAACCTTAGTTGAGGAAACAACTGTGTGATATCATAGATGTTGCTGACATTGTTCCACTCATCAACAATAGGCAAAGCTTCTTCAAAGTTCTTTTGTCCAACTGCTAGGAGGGGTCCAATTTCAATGTTCTTTTGTTCCTTTTCTTTGCAAGTTGTGCTTGCTTGAAGCGATATTTTATCTACAGCTCTGGCCAAATCATCCAATTTCTTGTCCATGTTTAGCAACAATTGATTTTCTGGCTTGGGGTCATTTGATTTTTGCTCATCTGTTTCAAGAGAAGTCGGAAGTACTGGCTTTACCGTTGCTTGCACAAGGGTTGGAAGATGTTGAGCTTTATGGTTGCTTGGCTGTTTTATATTGTCGGATTGAGAAATGGCATCAATTTTCTTGGAGATCGCTACTGCTTCTTTGTGACTTGGATCAACCAAAAATGAATAGTGTGCATCATCTTTCACTTTAACATCCTTGTGATTTCTTTGCACATGGCGATTTTTTGACGTTCGATCGGGACGACAAATGATGTACTTCTCTTTACCTTGAACAACTGTTTTGCCACTTTCTTCTACAGCTCTGAGGAAAACAATTCACGAAATAAAATATTGGCAAGCAGTGTGTATAAGGTGTGGAACTCAAACATTGAAACTGGCTTCTCAATATTTTGTCATCGGGGTTGGTTTCCTATATGTGTCCTATCAAACCAAAGTGTGTGTGTGTGTGTAATATAGAATAATTTTTCCACGAGGATAAAAATAATGGCTTACCTTGCACACAGAAGACAGAACATCCTTTTTTCAGCAATGCATTTCTTGAGCTTTTTAGCAGGGGTTGGCTCGTTTTGTCCGAATAAGGCCATAATTGTTCTCTGTTTGCTTTCAGGTTTTGTCATTTTTACCTTTGTATCATCTGCATGTGAGAAAGATAAATGTAATAAATATGTACCTATCCAAAATATTGTCCAAATATTTTCCATATTGTCATGCAGCATGCTCCCTGGTCTCTCCACTGTCATTATTACTTTCTCTGGCCTTGTAACTAAATACAATCAAAACTTACCTGTAACTGCCACTGCAACATTTAAATTGTCTTCTTCTTCCTCCTCCAATTCAATGTCTCTATTTACTTCGTCATTTTGCTTGCACGTCGTGCACAAAACCCTTCCTCCATAGCCTTCTTCGCCAACAGCAGTTCCACAAAAAGGATGACAATTTTTACCACATGAAAAACAATGATGTGATTCGCATATTTGTTTACAAACGCAGCAATAATTTTCTTGCAAGTTTTGAAATTGAAATTTGACTCGTTTCATACTTCCTCGTGAGGACTTGCGTTCGAAAAACGTATCAAAAAACCTAACCTATGAGGAATTACGCACTTCGTGGGGGGCAGGAACCTACCGGATGAACAAACTCCATGAAGTTGTCATAAGTGCTGCGGAAATCAACATCACTTTCCTTCGCAGCGGACAGTAAAGTAAACATGTAAATAGAAAACATGATTTAGCAGGAATATATTTTTTGTCAAAAATTCGTGCGCCAAAGTTGTTAAAACTACAAAAATACGCCGGCGTAAACAGGTTTTGCTAATTCTGTACGCCACACATCTGTGGCGTGACATGCACCGATTCCAGATTGGAATGACAACAAATGATGCATTGTTTCTTGTGCTGCATAATCCCGTTCTCCCATAGTTTTCATAGCCAATTTCTTAATTATTTTAGAAGCATCAGTATGATTGTTATATTTTGCAATTACAGCACTAAACAATGATTGCAACAATGGAGACCTTGGCTCACCCTTACAGGCATATTTTGCAACATACTCAACACAGGCATAATGGTCTATGATTACTTGTATATCACAGTTAGCTCTCCATCCCTGTAGTTGACAGCATTGATTGTTGTTCAGCCTAGAGTCATTGCGTCTGGTGCAAATCTTTGCTTTGTATGTAGAGCCTCCATTCTTCAAATGAACCTGTTCAAACTCCAGTTTTGTAGCATTGCAATGTTGGAAAGGAAAATTAAACTTGCATTTTAGTTCTGATGTGCCTTTCTTTCTCAAACAGTAACTTGGGCTACAATTAGTATGTCTTTGAACAACATTAACAAGATCACAATAGTCACTGTCTTTGTCATTTTGTGCAACATCTTTATGGTATTTCTGGCAAGGATGAATGGTAGGCTTAACAAATAATTCATCTTCACACAATGGATTAACAGTGGTTAATAATCAATCAACATAATTGCAAATAGTGACAGATGCTTCACTACCTTTGCGAATAATTTCGTCAAGTTCTCCAGCATAAGAACCTTGTTCCAGGGATGCATCCTTTTCTTTTTCTTTTTCTGCAAGAAAACCATTTAATGCAATAACTGCAAGATTGCAAAGCCCAGGGTCTTATTTAGCTTTGCTGTACCATGACAGTGAATACTCCCTCTATGCTGGTATTCAAATCTGTACCAATGCCATGTTGCACTAAGTGTATTATATAACCAATGTTTTACAAAGTTCTCGATTCTTTGAGTAAAAAACCAATCTACAATATGGGGGTTGTTTATGACATTTTCTCTTCGCTGTGTGGATGTTAATGATTGATTCGCAACTGCCATAAGTGAATGTAACTCAGGCCAATGCATATCGGCTGAAGAAAAGTAAAAAAAATTGTTGGAGCACCTTTTGCAATTATAATAGATTTAAGATCCTCTTTTCTTTTGTGCCAATAAGCATTGGTTCCTGTAATGTTGCCAACATATCGTGATAATTTGGACATTAATTCACTTGCACTAGTTGTATTAACCATTTCCTGTAGCTCCTCAAATGTAAGATGTGCTTCACCTGGATGCTGTTTAAGAAAAATACCAGTTTGTTGGAGGACCCTTTGTCTTTGAATCATGTTCAAGCACCAATATGGAAATCTGGGATGAGTGGCAAATCGATAATACATCTTTCCATCTTTTTTTCAGCAAATTTCATAAGATGTTTTATTTTCTCTGAGAAAGAAGTATCTCTGATGACTTCTTCATTTGTTGGATCACATTTTCCACCTGGAAATAATGTGGGAAAAGCCATGGTTGCCAAAAATGGTGTTTCATATTCATTTAAAGGGGCATCACTTGACAATGGCCACTGCATAACATCAGTTCCAAGAAGTTCATTAGCCAACAGTACATGTTCTTTTTGTTGAACTTCATTTACTGGTAAAAAGGAGTTTATTACTGTTGATTCATCTTCATCATAAACAGTATCATCCTGTGGCTGTAATAGCAGGGGATCAATATTTTCATTCAAATTCATTTTTTTTATGTCTTCAGGCACACCATTTTCAGGAAGATTCTGAACAGCTGCCATGTCAACTTTGATATTTTTATATAAAGGATTATTTTCAATAAGCCATTGAAGGGCAGTTGAGACCTTTTCTCTTCTGACAGACACATCTTTGAATGTATCATTTTTGCCATGAACGTGCACAATTATTACCATAATGTCTTTTGGATATCTTGGCAATACCTCTGCTAACTTAACAACATTTTGTCATAGATTTATACAATGGCCTGCATATCCCCTTTGTCCACCTGGCTTGATATAAACTCGCATAATAGGCAATGCCCTAGCTATTAGCATTTCTTCAACTGATGATAAATCTTGCAACTGTTTTGGAATTGGTGATGGTATCATGAAATTTAAAGAAGAAAATTTCTTAATATCCTTTTTGTCTCGAGAGCATCTGATGCATATCTTATTAAATGTGCAATTTGATGACTTAACAGGCTAAGCTTCAAAACAAACTGGGCAATGATTCATGAGAGATTCATTACTTTTATGGAATTTATTGATATTTTGGATGGCCCACGTTTGTTGATGTATCTGGCCATAAGCGTTATCAAATTTTGTCAAATAATCATGTTTTTGTATTGCATTATTTACCTTCAACATTTTGTCAGGTACAAAATTTTTAGAACTACCAGACTTTCTTTTCTTATAATCTGATGCCCTTTTTAATCTCTTATTTTTTGCTTCTGTGCTTTCATTTAATCGTGAGACAATTTGTGTTTGATGTTGTTTGCGCTGTTGCACCAAAAATTTGGGTTTGATGGCAAAACACAAAACAAACAGGCACAATTTCAAAATAAGAAACATTCAAAGCCAAAGACAATTCTATAATATATTGTATCAAGTCAGTAATATTTTCAGCTTTCATAAAAACAGCAAATCCATTTTCAGTAGGAAACCCAAAGATATTTCTACCATGTGAATCAAATACATAATAATTCAAATTTCTTTTTATGACATTTAACATGTAGCCATCTAATATCAGTAAAACAGAATTTGTGTTTGTGAAAGCATTGATCATTCTGAAAGGAAGGCTATGGAAAGGTGCAGTTTCATGAGAATCAATGCCAAATGTAAAAATATTACCCTGAAAAATTTCACAGAAATGAATTTGGTATAGGCCGTATTGGCCCACAACAGTGGATGTCCCAGCAGCAGAATTTGTGGGTTCAGTTTCATGAAATTGATTGTCACATGAAAAAGATGTGTTTACATCTTCGATTACTTCAATATTATTCGTTGAATCATTCTTAACAATTGCCTCTGGGGGCTCCACCACACTTGGCGGACAACTATTAATCACAGTATGTGAATGTTTGCTTTCTGGGTTTGGACTCACGCCATCGCCATGTGTCCTGCTGCCATGTGAAAATCCATGAAGAAAATTTAGGCCAGACAATTTGCACTCCAGTGCAGTAGGCAAATTTTCCACAGACCGCTACTTCATATAAGCCACAAAAATGTTCACGTAAAGCATCTCAAATTCCTATCAAATCTCGATAAACACCAAGAATATATCGCTGACTCGCTTCGCTCGTCAGCAATTATATAGTGACTAAAAAGTTACAACTACAATTGAATTTCATCAAATTATATAATAATAGCCAAAATATACTACATAAAACAAATAGCTAAATGCGATATGCTTACAATGACTCCAGACCATTATTTGATTCCCTTGAGGTTCCTTCTGCCATGTCCCTGTGATATTTTAATTTCTAAACACAAACTACTTCACTTGTGTAATAGCTAACTGCAAAAAATGTCCCAGCTGTCTTTGCACAATCAACACAACTTCCTCATTTGATATGCTTCCATGCATGTATATCTAGGTACCACTTTGGTTCCTCAACACGTGTTGACTTTTTGAGACAGAACACCAACAACAACAATCTTCCTTGTTTTGAGTCGAAGGAAGATGGCTGACAATGATTTTAGTAGCACTGTGAAGCATGCGTTTGTTAAAATAGAAAGTAAGCGCAGGAGAGAGAGAAAGTCTACAGACCGGTATATAGAGAGACGAACAAGTCTCCAAACTTGCTGTGATGAAAAGGGTTTTAAAACAGCTGCTGCTGACATGCTTAATAGCAGACAACGGTTGAGAAAATCGAAGCCAGACAGACACACAGAATATATGGATGACGATCAGTCTCCGTCGTCGAATTTAATTGACGATAAGATTAAGTTGGCAAATAAGGACAAGAAGGAGGATACAGAAGAAAATGAGGACGAAGATGATGCAATGCAGGATTTGGTAAGTATTGAAAGTGAGGTAGAAGACATAGAGGAGGTACAAGATGAAGTGGTAGGAACAACAATTAGCAATAGCAACATAGATCTGGATTTAGGAGCTGGAGAGGTTAGTATATGAATATATATAGTCGTATTAAATTCATATTAATAGCTGAAAATGAAGGAACTTAATACCTGATGTATGTTATGAATTCTTTAGCCAGCTTCTATAGATTCATCTCCCTTACTGTATAGGTTGCAGCAAAAAGAAGCATCAGTTTAGTGGCATCATATGTCTATGAGCTGAAGTCATTTGAGGGAATATGTCCTGTTAATCCAAACTATACTGCTTTTTGTATTTTGGATATTGACACAGATAAGCACACTTTGAATGTATGTTTTGTGTCTCCCTACTTCTTACACTTGATTTAATGCCATTGGCATGATACATTTTTATCTATATATACATGTTCATTGTATAAATCAGAGTGATTGCTACTTTTTTACTTTAATAGGAAAGAAAGTTTGTAGTTGTTACAAGAAAGGCAATCCGGTTTGGTGGTAACACATGGAAATGGGTATATGGATGTAGCAAATGCAAACACTCTGCTGACCTTTTGAGAATGAGCACTGAAATACACCTATCTTATGAAGGTGAATACCCATTAAACATACCGAAGGATAGTTAATGGTATAACTCTGTGGTTAAGAATTGGGTTTCATTTTCCAGTTTTCTTCCCCAGCACAGTATGAGTACTGCAGTAATAATAGGTTGCTAAATTATGATCAAAGGTGTCCATTTAATATTCTTAGTTTAGATGTCCCCAACACATCTATAGCTGGATACATAGAACTGCCAACATATAAGATGGATCCCAAAATGTCATACATGCAAAGTACTTTTTCATGCAGTACAATTTTTAGCATGTAATAGAAAATATCAAATATCAACTATAGCCATTGAAGTAGAATTGAAGTAGATCTGCTATAACTCACAACTTGATGTTCACATTATGCAATTTTGGATTTTCGAGCAATTGTTTGTAATGTAAACACCAATTGTTTTCTGCCCTTAGGTTTTCAAAAACTGCAAAATCCATGCCATCATTGCTTGGCAGCTGTTGAAGTTCTTACAGAATTTGACACTGTCAATGACCTGTATCCATCTTCATACATTGATGCTGAAGGTAATGCAAGGTTTGAAATGTTGTGTTAAGAACATCATCAATTGCTGTGACCAATATGTCAAGCCTATTAGTAATCTATTTTTGCATTAAATTGTCAATATTTTTACAGTTGAAACTGAAATCCATTGTCCAGTGTATCCCATTCCAAGAAACCAGAATTTTATAGTTGTTTGGGATTCATGCAAAGATACGCATGGGATTGTTACAAGGTCCAGGTCAGGACCTGTATGCCGAAGTTGCACAACACCGACAAGCTGTTCGCATCTTGAAGTTCTTGTTCAACACAAGAATTGTGAAGCTCTGCCAGTTATAGCTCATAGTATTTTAAATGAAATTTCTACGCCAGAAAGCTTAGCACAATTCAAGTGTCTCTCATCATTGAAAATTCCTTTTCATGGAGCTCAATGTGGAAACCTTGAATTGAAATTAATTGCAAAAGGCCATGGTTTTGTATTGAGGGATGGAATTAGAGCTTGCAACACTTGTAAAATTGTGATGGAATCAAGCATGAAAGATCCTGTTCCTGTAAAATTATACATGCAGCTTGGAGTATTTGAAGCACAGGGTGAAAAATGCAATGTGATATTTGGTGGATTTCTACTATCATTTGGGCTATGTCATGTAGTACTAAGTATATTCTGATTGGCTAGAATTAACCAACCATACTCAGAGGTATTTTCTTTTTTTTCAGTGTTTGAAAATAATTGCAGAAATTGCAACAAATCAATTGATTATGATGGATCTGATGATGGATTCATCAATATGGGAAATTTTATTGTTAGCCATACGCTGCTTAGAAATTTCATGCATCATTTTCTTCATGGGAGGTAACCTATCTTTCTCAATCCTCATGGAGCTAATTAAGTATCGGTAAAGTCTTTTTTGCTTAATTGGTACCCAGCTTGTTGAGAAATTGCAGAGTTACAGAATCAACTCAATAAAGTTTGTTACTTTCTATATCACACCTACCCCAGATGTTATTTAATGAATATACTTTCTGGACCAGCATGGGTATGCCAAATGCTCTTTCATTACTAAGTGGCACTTGGTGCTATGAAACAGTATGCTTTTAAATACCATTTCTTTTTTAGAATGCCAATGTTCACATATTATACTGTTTACTGTACTGATATGACCGAGATGGGTTTCAACATCAGTCAGTTCAGTTATAACAAATTTAAAGATACCTGGTATGCTTTCTTGGGATTGCTGGATATAAATTTCCAAAATGGATTCAGCTGTAATATTTGTCAAGATCACCCACGAATGTGTATTATGGATGCAACGTCTTTATCGTTTCGCAAGGAGATGGTGATGGCATGGAACTGTTTTCTGGCGAGAAACAAGACCATAAATCAGGAAATTATTCCAAGAGTCAGGTTTGCCTTTTTTGAAAAATATAAATACGTTATGTTGAATGAAAGCTTGCGATACCACAGCTAATATATTTCTCTAATCATTAGCATTTTCAGGGAGAGAATTTATGTTCCCGATAAACGTTGTAGAGAATTGCTCGAACGGTACACACTGGGCAGAAACAGGAAAGGGAGAACTAGTCCTCTTGACTATGCAAGTTTTGATGAGCTTCGTGTGCTTCTTAGGTGCCATCACGATGAGTTATATCGTCTTTTCATAACAGTCCATGAATCTGTTATACTTCAAGAAGATTATACACAGATTGATCCTTCCGTTTTTGTTTGCCCTCGTATTTGGAGACCGCTATTTTCTGGTGTGTCTTCAGCAACTCCTGTTTGTGGTTTGCTTCACAGTGACATAAGTCTTCGCTTGGTTGTTGATAGGGTTGCTGAAAATATCGCCAAGTGTCAGGTGCAGGATGAAAGTGATATGCTGGTAGTTAAAAATGGTTTTCCACTGCTTTACGATTTGATTGTTTCTTTTCCGGAATGGAAACCCCCACTTGAACTTTCTCCGGTATTGAAAAAGCTTTTGTTGTTGTCTGTGGCACCATTCAAAACTCCTTCTGCTCTGCCCTCCTCTATCAATACTGTACAAAATCCGTATGGTTATTGGCCAGCACTGCCACTGTTGAGAGAGAGAGGTAGCTACGAAGTTGAAAAGAAGAAAAAAGATGATGGAGCTGTGTGCAACAAACTGAGCAAAGGGCACCCAGTTCTTCTTCCAGGAATTTTCACTCTTTTCTGTGAACATGGTAATTATGTTAATAAATTTTTTGCACGGCTGTTACTTTACAGTTCAAGACTGAAAGATACTTAAAACACAGCTATGTACATGTAGTAGACAAACTTGTACAGTATGAAAAAATCGACAGTTATACTGTCATACTGCTATAACAAATCTAGCTATGACCCCATTTAATCACGTGTGACATATTCTTGTTGCAGAAATTTGTTATGGGTTTGAAGTGATGCTATCAAACGAGTCTCCAGACGTTCCGTTCACTGTATTGTTTACTCGTTTTCAACAAGGTTTGTTGTGTATTTCTTTTTCGTTGACGTGTGTAGGACTTTTTGGTTTATGACAGCAATGTAGTATTCCAAAACAAGTCTAAATTCTTTACATACCAATGTTATTCGTTATTAAGTATTATTTTTATTAAAATGAGTAACAAATTCTAGTTACATTATTATATTTTACGAAAGACAATAGTAATCAGTTTGTTTGCTTCTTAGCACCAGAGTATTGCATCTACGACAACTGCTGTAATCTGCATGACTATTGCCTAAATCGCCAGCCTTCTTTCTTTTCGAATACAAAGTTTCTTGTCGATCGGCTGCATTGGAAAAATCATGTTGGTGAGCGTCGTGAACCTACTTTCATTTAAATTTTGTCTGAACATCTATAGACTTGTAGTATCCAGCTATTGAATTGATACTATTGTTTATTTCTTAAGTCTGCTTTATCTTTGTGTTTTATAGGATGCAGTGTTGGGTATAATATGGCAAGCTACCCACCATTGCAAACAATTAATAGCCAAATCAATGAACAAACCAACTCTTGTTTGAAACGGATCAAGCCGCAGCTATCGTACATGACACATATGAATTTCATGAATCATTGTGCTTTGTATATTTGGTACCGGAATAAAAAGACGAGAGAAAGGAAAAATCTAGATGAATAACCAAAGTTTGCTGTTGCTGGTGAGTGAAGCTGCATATTTTATAGTGCGTTTGTGATTTCTACTTGGCAATGTTCATATATAGAAAGCCTCCCAAGTAGAGATGAAAAACTACTTGGGAGACTTTCGAACTACCAAAAATATCCATTCACTTTAACTCTATGATTCATACCTTACTTGACTCCTACTGCAGCTGGTATATTTTACTGATTAATTCAATTCTTTTTGAATCAGCAACCCTGAAATCACCATCAACTTCTACCCCTTGTTCAGTAACTTTGAATTCCTGTCAGGAGTAATAGGATTCACATAATCATTTTATTATCATTTTTATCAGAATACCATGCTACATTCATAGTATTTCTAGTTGGATATTGAAGGTACGAGTGTTTAAATTTCTCAAGCTATCATAATATTATCAAGACTTACGTTTCGTGCAAGACATGTTATGTTGTGCAGTGTAATTAGGCCACAGTCTAATCCATTTTGTTGCTTTGGAACCTGAAGTGTATGTAATATTGTTATTATAATGGGTTGCTGATTGTTACAAGTTTAGTAAATTTTAAGAGTATGCTTGGCCCCTGCCATGCCAAATCATGATACGACAATCAAATAATTATACTTGATTGTAGTCATCATTGCTTGGCTACATTCAAGCGTGTAGGTGGCCGAAGCATCAATAGTTATTCTGTTTAGTAATGGAACTATGTTATGTCATATGTCATTGCTTCAACTTTGAAATATGACATAACCAAATTAGATTACATGTATTTCAAATTTTGTATGAAGCTATACATTGTGAGCGCCCGGAGTTTTACTCTTGACGGCGTCAATAGCTTGAAGTAACATTGTCTTTCCATAGATATATAAATTTTATCATGGTGTGAAATTGTGCTTCTTTTTGCCAATTGTGTCAATCTTTTGCAAATTGTGCTCCATAGATTTTTTTCCATATACATTGCAATTTTTGGTACTTACCATCAAATTTATGATCTTTAGCTTTGGCACTGGTTTGTCGTGCTCTGTTTGCCTAAGTGCTGCAACGTACTTGACAAACTTATCAGCAATGGCATCATTACTGGATTGACAGCCAAGTGAATCCAAGACAGCAACCCTGTAGAAAGTGCAGAGCCTTCTCTTTACAAAGTTAGAACATACACACAATGTATGCAAGAGTTTACTTACCATTTGTTTGTACTAAACGTAAACCATAACCTATGTCAACCAAATTCCCAGTTCAAACGGGTAGCTATCGGCTTTTGTGGTATATTTCCGCTAAGAGAATGATAAGTGCGTTGCTTACCAACCATCGTTCTTCAATGAGATTGCGACTGAAACCCAGTGCCACTTTTCACTAGATGGAAAATTGGTATAAAAGACATTAAAACAAAGTACAAACTTCAAACAGCTACTGTTGATAGTTGACAACTTCCTTTAATGACACACGTGTTTGATGTCTAGATAACAGTATATCCTTTCTTGAAGAGACTGCATTTGAAATTATTATTGTTGTATACTACCAAGGATTAAATCCCCCCTTTAGAGGTAGGTAGACTCTAAAAAGGGAAGTTGAGCGAAAGGAGTTATAACCTGATGTTGCAAGCAAAAATCAAAAGGTCTTTCTGCAAAGTATGTTCATGTGGGAACACTCGTCTATGTTGCTGGAGCATTTGCACAGGTGTTTCACACTTAGCAATTCTTTGCCAAAGAAGATGATCAGCAATGAAGACACGATCAGATGTTAATCCTTGTTGGATGTGTCTGCAGGAAAGTAATGGTTGTTTTGAGGCAACAATGAACGACGTATTAATAATAATTAATTAATAAAAAGTAATGAAAAATAATGTACATATAGCATGTAATTAAAGAAGATAGATCATTATTTAAATGTTTTGCTTCCGTACCTTATACCAAAGGTCATCCCTGCAGATGTTATACCATGACAATGAATGGAAAACAAGTCAAACATGTTTATATCCACGGCATTGCATTCATGCTTTCTTTGTTGGTGTTCACCGGTTTTGATTGGCCATTGGAAAAGCCTGAAAGCAAGAGGGTATTGTTATTATTAATTTATTTTCGCTCTTATTTTGCTGAGGCATTTTTAAAAAGAATTAGAACCTTCAAAGATCGCAAAAAGTTGACATGCCTCCATTTAACTAGCTCTTTCCCAACAAGTTAGGGTCCGTGTATGATGTCCTGGCAGTTAAGTCAGCGCAACAAAGAAAATTTGATGCTTCCTGTTGTTTGTAGCTTTGAACCCGCGCAACAATCATGATAATAAAGTTTGCATCTTGTACACTGCACCCAAGGAGCACAATTCTTTGTACAAATGCAACCAAGTTTCTTCAAACCAGCACAAAATCTCTCTTTTGTTGGTTCACCCAGAGTGTGTTCATTTTGCCCCGATCTCTTCTTTTGCAATCTTGTAGCTAAAATATTTTGGTTAGTGGCATTAATCAGCAGAATCATTAAATGTAAAGATGACTGACGCTCTCAATTAAAGACCATGTGAAATCTAACCTCGACATGCCAGCAACGGCACAAAATGATTGAACACATTCGTTCGTGCAGACTTGACAAAAAAAACATGGCATTTCACATCCAAAGAAGGTTGACAAAGACAAGGTGGAATTAATCCAGAATAAAATTCTATGTTGTCTTGGTTATCAAGGCGAATAGTTTCCACCAGAGCAGTGCAAATAAACTAATCTGCAAGTAACCTGCAAGGAAAAAAAATAGATTATCTGCTTTCGTTGGCATTCCAAACTGATATTATTCCCGTGTGGCATTACCGCGTGAAGCATGAGTTGAGTTGTAGAGAGCATCGTGTCCCTGGAGCATACATAATTTTATAAAACCACAGACCAGTCACCAAGGAAAATTAGTGTTTGCCGAGCACACCAAGGTACATGTCTGGCGCTGTCATAGTTAGGAAAAGAACAACATTCGGTAAGTTTGTATTATTCAAAATTTCTCATATACAACAGGCAAAACAAATTCTACGATACACTTTTTGAGAATTATCAACATCAACATGTTGAAGGGTACCATTTCGGTACCCTCAACACGGAATATCGCTATGTGACAAATTCGACCACAGAGACACTGTATCATGTTCTAATGAAACAACTGTTGTTAAGAAACGAGTTTACTGCGTATAAGGTCCCAACATGTTGAAGGGTACCATTTCGGTACCCTCAACACGGAATATCGCTATGTGACAAATTCGGCCACAGAGACACTGTATCAATGTTCTAATGAAACAACTGTTGTTAAGAAACGAGTTTACTGCGTATAAGGTCCCAACATGTTGAAGGGTACCATTTCGGTACCCTCAACACGGAATCGCTATGTGACAAATTCGACCACAGAGACACTGTATCAATGTTCTAATGAAACAACTGTTGTTAAGAAACGACTTTACTGCGTATAGGTCAAGGTCCCAACATTTGAAAGGGTACCATTTCGCGGTACCCTCAACACGGAATATCGGTATGTGACAAATTCGACCACAGAGACACTGTATCGATGTTCTAATGAAACAACTGTTGTTAAGAAACGACTTTACTGCCTATAAGGTCCCCAACATGTTGAAGGGTACCATTTCGGTACCCTCAACACGTACGACAAATATCGTGACAACAGAGACACTGTATCAATGTTCTAATGAAACAATGTTGTTAAGAAAACTGCTATAAGGTCCAACATGTTGAAGGGTACCATTTCGTACCCTCAACACGGAATATCGCTATGTGACAAATTCGACCACAGAGACACTGTATCAATGTTCTAATGAAACAACTGTTGTTAAGAAACGACTTTACTGCGTATAAGGTCCCAACATGTTGAAGGGTACCATTTCGGTACCCTCAACACGGAATATCGTATGTGACAAATTCGACCACAGAGACACTGTATCAATGTTCTAATGAAACAACTGTTGTTAAGAAACGACTTTACTGCGTATAAGGTCCCAACATGTTGAAGGGTACCATTTCGGTACCCTCAACACGGAATATCGCTATGTGACAAATTCGACCACAGAGACACTGTATCAATGTTCTAATGAAACAACTGTTGTTAAGAAACGACTTTACTGCGTATAAGGTCCCAACATGTTGAAGGGTACCATTTCGGTACCCTCAACACGGAACATCGCTATGTGACAAATTCGACCACAGAGACACTGTATCAATGTTCTAATGAAACAACTGTTGTTAAGAAACGACTTTACTGCGTATAAGGTCCCAACATGTTGAAGGGTACCATTTCGGTACCCTCAACACGGAATATCGCTATGTGACAAATTCGACCACAGAGACACTGTATCAATGTTCTAATGAAACAACTGTTGTTAAGAAACGACTTTACTGCGTATAAGGTCCCAACATGTTGAAGGGTACCATTTCGGTACCCTCAACACGGAATATCGCTATGTGACAAATTCGACCACAGAGACACTGTATCAATGTTCTAATGAAACAACTGTTGTTAAGAAACGACTTTACTGCGTATAAGGTCCCAACATGTTGAAGGGTACCATTTCGGTACCCTCAACACGGAATATCGCTATGTGACAAATTCGACCACAGAGACACTGTATCAATGTTCTAATGAAACAACTGTTGTTAAGAAACGACTTTACTGCGTATAAGGTCCCAACATGTTGAAGGGTACCATTTCGGTACCCTCAACACGGAATATCGCTATGTGACAAATTCGACCACAGAGCACTGTATCAATGTTCTAATGAAACAACTGTTGTTAAGAAACGACTTTACTGCGTATAAGGTCCCAACATGTTGAAGGGTACCATTTCGGTACCCTCAACACGGAATATCGCTATGTGACAAATT
>RQOL01000503.1:0-70578 GCA_013076295.1 Sanderia malayensis | reverse complement strand
GCCAATTGCAATTTGTTGTGTGGTGGTGGAACTTATTTGAGTTTGTTCCTCCTTTCCATTTCTTTTTCTTTTTTTGGAATCCTGTAGGGAAACTTTAGATACGGCTTTCATAGCTTGGCTGGTTGCTGGAATGACACTGTTTGGCATTCTTTCCTTGTTTATGCTTGGCCCTCTTTCATTGTGCTCTTTCGTAACCACAGGCCTTGCTGTTCTACAAGTATTACTGCTGAATTTTGGCCTGGCTGAATGTGAGATAATGGCTGGAACAGTTCTTTTGGTCGATGTAACAGCAGTTTTAAATCGTTTATTATTTGCTTGATCAGTCATCCTTAATTTACTGACATAGCAACGGATAAAGCCAGTGCCAAATGTCACATCTTGTGACATTCTTTTGGTTGTTCCAAAGTATCCTGTGTCTACTGCAACCTTTTTTGCATCGTTAGCTTTATCCTGCACCAAACCCTGTCTTTTTGGAATTGGAATTAATGATGTAGTCTCCTTTGTCTTTCCAGCAGCATTTCCTTGCAATTTATGGCTCGCTAATTTTGTTGGCTTTGGAGGAGCTGGCTTTCTAAACGTAAATGTTGCGTTGTCATTCTCAGCTTTCCGTTGTTTTCCAAATTGAATATCAAGATCCTTATCCCTTTTGTAGTCTGTAACTGGGATTTTGCTTTTTGCTTCGTTTTTCTTTTTTGACAAAAAGATTTCCATGATCTTTTTTGTGTTGGTATTGAACTCTTCTGCCACTCTTTTCCTTTGCATTTCTTCTTCTTGATCGGACGATAACTTAATTCTTTTTGCTTCTGCTCGATGCTGTTGATCAGCAACTCTTTCCTTCAAGCTGTTTTGCTTATATTCTTTGTACACAAAAGAAATTGATCTTTTCATCGACTGTGGTGCCTTGTGATTCATTGTCAACCTTTGATAATCTTCCGGCATCTCAGGTTCAGGTTCAAATAATTGCTTAGCTTGTGACTCCTGCATTACAGCTTCTTCGACTTTTACATTCTCAATGCTTGTCATTTGTTTTGATGACTGGCATTGAGAATTGCTTCTTTTTCTCGACCAGTATTCAGCAAGAGTTATTTTTCTCACCTGTGCTGAATACACATTAGCATTGCCAGACGAAGAACATGTATCTTCTTTGTTTTCTGGCATAGAAGATAGCTTTGTTGGCGGACACTTCTTCTTTTCTGGTTTCTTTGATTTCTTTTCTTTTCGCTTGTTGTTGTTTTTCTGCAGACATGCAAGGCTGTCTTCTGAATCATTTAAGTATTCTTCCTCAAATGTTAGGCTTTCCATTCTGAATAGGTGAGATGTTCTGTCGTAGCATGCTTGTGCTTCCTTGTATGTTCTTGTTTTGCAGGAAGCAATTACCTCGGTGAGATCATCTCTTATCTCCAGTAGTTTTTTAGAGCATGTTCTCGTATTAAAGTACGAGTTTCTATGGAATATTTTGATGTCTTTTGCCAGTTTTTCGACATCATTTTGTGACTAAAATAGATAATTTGTATTGCTTTGATACTGAACATACTCCTAGATACATTCACATCTTTCGCCTTCTTGTTAACATGCATAAAAAATAGTGAAGAAATGCCTACCATCAATGTTATTCCATAAAAGAACCTGTCCCAAGTTTTCATGATCCTTTTGACATATGCTGCCAGGTCCAGAATCTTGTTCCGGACACTCATATGGTAGCTTGCAATCTATAAATGGGAAATAGTTGTACATAAGATCTACAGGTTGTTAAATGTCGAAACCAGATGACAGATTTGTAATTATAGATTATTTTTATTGTGCATTGGAATTAACTTGAATTCATCATCTTACCATTGAATAAAGGTCTGCATGGTGCTCTAAGATCTCATTGACATGATCTTTGATCTGTTTAAGAGTAAGAGTTATATCAAGCACTTAAACTTAATGCAAAGAGAATTAAGAGGAACTATAAAAGTCAACTGGACCCATCAAAATATGAAATATAATGTACTTTATTGAATGCAAACTTTCGATAAGTGGGCATTTGCATTTTCTTCACGTTGCCCTGCTGATCATCTCTGACTTCTGTCAGATCAGCCAACCTACTATAGAGGCAATCTAGAGAAACAATGTTTATGTATATATTTATTTCTGTTCAACTGATGCAAGTGTAGAACTAGCTTCTGCAATAAGCACGTTTACTTGTTAAGCTGAGTGACGTGTTATATAGAGTTATATGTTACCTATATTAAGCAATAAGCTGTTAAACATTCTCCAAATCTTATTGCCATTAGTTCGTTCCAGATAGTAAAGCTAATAATTAAAAGTTAAAATGAATATTAGTGATAATAATGTCTCATAATAACATGGAAATGATCAATTCGTTAAGTTAAATAAAAAGTACTATAATTTAGGCTTAATGATTACAAATGATTGCAAATAAGTCAAATTGATTTTGTTAATCTGGGTGTTACGCTAGCTTGCTAAGCATTTTGGGATAGGCGTCAGACCTAGTGATTGGTCTTAGCAACAATAGCTAATTAATAATGGCGCATCTCGTTTTCCATATTTTTATGAAATTATTTTCTACGAATAGAAAATAATGAATCTATGAATCTCAATGAATAATGAATTTATGAATCTTTTCCGTGTTTTCAAAGCAATCTTTTTTTTTGTTATAAGACTTTAAAGTTACCGAAAAACGTGAAATTCTTGCAGCAAAGGTTGAAGGTGGGTCGGTATTTTCCAACAAGTTACGGAGAACAATATGCTCCAGTTTTTGGTCATTCATTTCGTACAAATGTTCATGTGCAGAGAAATGTTCTTTAAAATTTGTGCCAATGTTTGTTAATCAATTGATTAGTCCTACCTTCTCCTCGGCATAATATTGTGATGGTTTTTCAAGCGAAGCTTTGAATTTAGCGATCGATTTTCGAATGCTGTATTCCATCTTCAAATTTCGACTTTTGATGTTCAATTTATCCCAAATAAATGGAAAACTTTATTGTTTAGCGATTGATATTGAATAGGGTCTCTCCTGTGTGCACTTTGGAAATTGCGAAATTGCAACTGAATTTGTGATGGTTGTTTATCTTATATATCTATAGCAACATTATGATTTATTTGACGTCATAAACAATGAAATGCTGGTATGGTTTATGGCCACACTGCGACAGCCGCTGCTTAAATTCACCACACCAATCATGCCTTGCGAGATTTTTACCGAATTTTTTGTATACAATTTTGCTTACGTTATTTTTGGGAGACAACCTAAGAACCAAAGTTTACTTTTTTATATTCTTTATCATTAAGCATTGTATAGTTGATGAATACTTTTAAATAACTGTTTGCTTTCGTAGAATTCAAAGCATTGTTGACATTTCGACAGCAACATGGTGTGGCTTTTAACATGTCCGATCTTTACTTCACATGTCGCCTTCAACCTTTGACATTTGACATGAAGATATGCGAAACTGAGATTGCCAAATGCGCATGGTTACCACTTGATTATCTGCTCCAATCCGAAGACTCAACACCGTTTATAAGGAGTGTCGCTGCGCTGGCTTTATCAAGTTTGAAAAATGGCTATTGTACCAGAGCGAATGATTAGTTGGATTCCACATTATGATAAAACATTCAATATTTTTTATAGACCTTTAAAACCTCAATCTTCTCTTATTAATCACATATGGATCTTGCGTATGTGTTAGCGTGTTCACTGACCCATATATATGAAATAGTTACCCTAGAATTGAGACCAATTCTATTACTCATGCTATGCAATGTTGTCTTTTTATGCACTGTACGAGTTGTGCCCGAAGGACAGGGATATTAAAAACTTAAAGGACTTTTCATTTGGTACTCGTGCTGCATCAGAAGCAGGCAGTCAACATCAGAATATCGATGCGCAAATATAATGTTCTGGGAGAATCTGGTACTGGTTTGTGGGACTTAAAATTGGCCCACGGCTCTAGCCTCTGACATAAAACTTTGAACACAAGATAAATCATAAATGAAACACATGGTTATGACTGAACATAGCTACTTTGCATATATGATTAAAAACGCATGCTGATATTAAAAGTAGAAACTTGTAAACCCTTGCAATAAATATTAAAATTGTCATACTTAAAATTCAAGTGGATTAAAATTTCAAAGCGAGGTTGCATTGCACTGCGCCGCTCGCACTCAAAAAAGTGACAAAAACTTTTAGTAGCCTTTGGCTTTTAAAATTGTTTCCGCCTGCTATTCTGGAGTATTCTACCTGGAGACCTGCCTGAATATTTTAGGTATTACATGCTGACGACTTTTATTTTTGAAATTTTCTAGCTGTAGCTTGAACATTCGCTGCTCTATCAATCAACGATTTGGTGCTTAGGCCCAATTGGCCTTGAAGAATGGGCGTGAACCAAGAGAGGAGTCACGCATGTTCGTCACCGAAGTCATATCATTTTTAGAAATCATCATATATATTAAATGGATATGGCAACAAGACGGCCGCTGCAGCAATGTTCTAGCCACATATCGTCCTTGAATGGCTACAATTTAGAAAGTCACGGGTCTCTAAACCTTATAACCATGAAAAAATGTCATTGTACCTGTGAGAAGAAAAAGGACCTTTACACCCACAAACGGAACATTTCTTTGCCTTCTCGAGACCAATATAGTGGAAGTAAGTTTTAAAAACGTGGCTGGGTCTGAAAAGAAACACGTGTTTGTGGTTTTATATTAGATCCTGGAGTTGTTGCAGAAAATGAAGATGAAGACGAATTTGCTGGAAGTTTATCATGTCAAATATTTTGTCTTTTTTGACTTTTTGCATTTTTTCCTTTCCTCTAATTCATTTCCTATTCTTTCTCATACATTGTTCATTCATTCCTGTATTTATTTGTTGATTTGTTAAGTCATCCATTCATTTGCTCATCCACATTCATCAATCTGAAATCAACAACATTTACTATTCAACTGTTTTATCATATTATTTTTCTTTCATCTTCCTAGAATACCTCAATATCTGGAAGACAGATGGGACGAGAGGAATATTTGTGAAAATACCATTAAAATGCCATTGGGCGATAACATACCTGAGTTTGTCAGGCTTCAGCTGCCATCACGCAATAATCGATTACATAATGATGACGATTGGCAATCAGAAGATAAAGAACATAAAATTCCCCTAGAAGCTTTTCACACTGTTGCTGTACCAAAGTAGGTATTTGAAATATGTTTGCTAGCATAATCTTATATCAATGTTGCAATTGTATCTATATTAGCTTTGCTTTTTGCAAGGTAGTATACTTCTAGACAAAGTTTTTCAATGAAGCATTCAGGTATATGAATTATTTTCAACTAATGGTTTAATTTGGAATTATTTTTGCTCAAGGCATGGTACTTAATGAAGAAACACAGGAAGCACTCTTTGTTGACAAAGGAAAGGTAGGTATTTTAATTTAATATTATTAAACATGGCCTAGTTTTCATTCACATAATTTGGTTTTATATCTGTAATGACATTATATTCATTTAACTGCTAGGGCTTTAGCATACATTTATTGCAGACAAATTTAATTGAAAATATGTCATGTCTGATAAAGAAATGGAAGTTTTCTTGTGGCTTTTCTGAACCAAATGAAGATATTGGGTAAGCATGAATCTTTCTCTATTTTTTTTCTTGAAGATTGCATGCAAAACCTCTCATTTAGATAATGTGAAATATAAATATCTGATAAAAATTTCTTGCAAGACTTTGCATATCTCTTATTTATTTCTAATATATTTATATATTTTGGCATAAAAGCCCCCCTTTCTATTAGGTTTTCTGCTCTAATAAGCTTCTTTTTGAGTTGAGATTGTTAATTAAGCCCGCCCTCTCTATTGAGCCTCCCTCCCAGGGCTGAAAAGAGCTTCCTTGGTATGATTGTAGTCATGAAGTTATCTTTGCTTTAGGTGCTACTATGATGAGAGAAATTAAGGAAGAAACTGGCATTGAAGCTGGTGAGTCTGTGGGAATGATTTTGATTCCATGATTAGAATGAAATTTCGCACGTAAAAACGTGAATCCACGGAAGCGTTGCCGTGACATCAATCTCTGGTCGGAACTAACTAACATGATTTAAACAACATATCAAACGACCCCAGTTAATCGAAAATGCTATCCCAAGCCAGATAGAGCGATCCGTTTTAAATTATATCGAACCTTTAAATGGAAGCATAACACGTACAAGTCTCACAAAGCAGACGAAAAACTTAACTTACAACTGAAAATGAGGCCATCCATAGCGGTACTGCAATACCAGGACAACCAGTATCTTGGGTGAAGCAAGCTTCAAGCCCACAGACCAATTCCAAAAATCAGTTTTATATTTGAGCACCCTTGGGTGCATATCAGATATTAAGCTGATCAGAACAGATACTACACTGGGTGACATCTTGTTGATTGATTTCTTTCCTTCATTTCGACTTTCTTGTTCTTTCTTGTTAGTTCTTTACTCGAGTTTCTTGCTCCTTCTTGTTAGTTCTTTACTTGACTTTCTTGCTCTTTCTTGTTAGTTCTTTACTTGACTTTCTTGTTCTTTCTTGTTAGCTCGTTACTTGACTTTCTTGTTCTTTCTTGTTAGTTCTTTACTTGACTTTCTTGTTCTTTCTTGTTAGTTCTTCACTCGATTTTCTTGTTCTTTCTTGTCAGTTCTTTACTCGACTTTCTTGTTCTTTCTTGCCAGTTCTTTACTCGAGTTTCTTGCTCCTTCTTGTTAGTTCTTTACTTGACTTTCTTGCTCTTTCTTGTTAGTTCTTTACTTGACTTTCTTGTTCTTTCTTGTTAGCTCGTTACTTGACTTTCTTGTTCTTTCTTGTTAGTTCTTTATTCGACTTTCGTGTTCTTTCTTGTCAGTCCTTTACTCGTCTTTCTTGTTGTTTCTTGTCAGTCCTTTACTCGACTTTCTTGTTCTTTCTTGCCAGTTCTTTACTCGAGTTTCTTGCTCCTTCTTGTTAGTTCTTTACTTGACTTTCTTGCTCTTTCTTGTTAGTTCTTTACTTGACTTTCTTGTTCTTTCTTGTTAGCTCGTTACTTGACTTTCTTGTTCTTTCTTGTTAGTTCTTTATTCGACTTTCGTGTTCTTTCTTGTCAGTCCTTTACTCGTCTTTCTTGTTCTTTCTTGTTAGTTCTTTACTCGACTTTCTTCCTCTTTCTTGGCAGTCCTTTACTCGACTTTCTTGCTCTTTCTTGTGAGTTCTTTACTTGACTTTCTTGTTCTTTCTTGTTAGTTCTTTACTTGACTTTCTTGTTGTTTCTTGTTAGTTCTTTACTCGATTTTCTTCCTCTTTCTTGTCAGTCCTTTACTCGACTTTCTTGCTCTTTCTTGTGAGTTCTTTACTTGACTTTCTTGTTCTTTCTTGTGAGTTCTTTACTTGACTTTCTTGTTGTTTCTTGTTAGTTCTTTACTCGATTTTCTTCCTCTTTCTTGGCAGTCCTTTACTCGACTTTCTTGCTCTTTCTTGTGAGTTCTTTACTTGACTTTCTTGTTCTTTCTTGTGAGTTCTTTACTTGACTTTCTTGTTGTTTCTTGTTAGTTCTTTACTCGATTTTCTTCCTCTTTCTTGTCAGTCCTTTACTCGACTTTCTTGCTCTTTCTTGTTAGTTCTTTACTCGACTTTCTTCCTCTTTCTTGTCAGTCCTTTACTTGACTTTCTTGCTCTTTCTTGTTAGTTCTTTACTTGACTTTCTTGTTCTTTCTTGTTAGTTCTTTACTCGATTTTCTTCCTCTTTCTTGTCAGTCCTTTACTCGACTTTCTTGCTCTTTCTTGTTAGTTCTTTACTCGACTTTCTTCCTCTTTCTTGTCAGTCCTTTACTTGACTTTCTTATTCTTTCTTGTCAGTTCTTTACTTGACTTTCTTGTTCTTTCTTCTTAGTTCTTTACTCGACTTTCTTCCTCTTTCTTGTTAGTTCTTTACTTGACTTTCTTGTTCTTTCTTGTTCTTTCTAGCAGCAAATCCTCAATAAAGACGGATTTATCACAACAATAATTTGGGTAAGAGAGGTTTGCGAAACTTTTGACCTTGCTGTTAATGTTACTTTCCTCACTATCCAAATATTTCAAGACATCCTTTGTGCAATTCCCGACATTCCAAAGCTCAATATTCGAGGAGTTGCTGTCACAGCTTTATTTATAGCTGATAAGTTTCACTCCGCCAACCCTCGATCTGCATCGACATATGCATACATGACAGCTGGAGCAGTTGGTCATCACACCATCTTGGATAATGAACTGAAAGTTCTACATGAATTGAATTAGACTTTTTTCACGAAACCTACACCACGATTGCTCTTGGAATCCACACTCCAAGCTGCTGGTTTGCAAAACTATAACTTCATCACCATTTTTCAATGACTCAAAAACTTCATCATCAAACATTTGCTATACAGCTTGCTATATTTTAGAATTATTTCTTCTTGATGGCTTTTTATTTACCTGTTTTAGTTCTCAACATATTGTCATATCCATTTGCAGTTTTTTAACAACTCTTTTCTCCAATCTTTCATTAACTTTCACCCGTTTATTTCCAGTACTTTCTATCACATCATGTATTCGTTTCATACCAATTTTAACTAAATTGATTCGCGATTCTACTTTTAATTCAATCTATCTTAAGTATTCACGCAATAAATATGAAAATGTATCAAAACCACTTTGTAATCACATCAATTCTACTTACTATTAAATCATTTGTTACATTTGTGTGTCTATTCTACATTACATTCTATAAACATTTTATCGCGTACAACAAAACCTGACTCATACAATCTGGATAATGGAAATATACATGGAGCTCCTGTTGCTATATTGTTTTCCTCTTTCGGTTTCTTAAATGATACACTCTTCAAATCCGTTTTAAAACTTTCTTTAACATCATTCAATTTAATTACTTGATTAATTATCTTCAAATTCACTTTCTTATTTATAGGCCAAACTAAAATATCATCATAATCTCCTCTGTTCACAACGATAAACAAACTAATACATCTATTTTGTGCTTCACCATCGCCATTCAAATATAATCTCAAACTAATCTTACACCCATACTTACTTACTCGTTAAAAACACCGGACTGTAAATCGAACCTGTATAATTACGCAAAGCTTGTTTCCTTTGAAAGTCGAAATTATCAACTGTCCAGATAAAATGTCCATCTTGCGATACTGGACATAACATTAGCATTTCCAACTTATTTATTCTCTCTTCTTGCTTGTTCATTACGTATTGAATTCGCGTATGTTTCTCCATTACATCTTCAAACAGCTTATAATCCCACCGCAATTCCTTAATTTTCAGAACATTTCCTCGAATGTCCTCCACCTTTCTCCCCAATCCGTTTTGTTGGTCCAACAATTTTATCTTTGATCTTCAAACTGAGCATACACCCTCTCTTGATAAAGAATAATTTGCTGAAATCTATTATTGCTGAAATTCCAAAATCCAGCAATGAAACGTAAATGTCACTAAGAAATGTCAAATACAAATGACAACATTCAAACACATTAAATATAGAGAAACGACCAGTTACCAATATAGATATATGGGCTTCCAAGCATGCTAAACACCCCCTCTCGATATTTTTTGAAGCACTCTTTTTAAAACATATCGCTTTAATCAAATCCTAGATGCTTTAGTCCTGGTTACATCACAGCAGCACTCATTTTAACAATGCTAACAGCTAGTTTTAAATCCTCTCCACGCATTTTTTACGCATTTAAACAAAACCGAAACCTTCTTTTTCTTACGCATTTGAGAAATCTCCTTTTTGAACTTTGACTTTGCTTAAACATTAAGGATTCCCGGAGGATAGTTAGCATACATTATACATATACTATACTGTCACATGGTCATTGGTAATAGGGTATAATAGCATTGATCTCATTTTCGAATTTAACAGTTTTTTCTTTCTCTACTGAAGACGAAAATACGAAATTAAGAAACAGGAATATAACCAAAGTGGACATAAAATTCCGTCACTAAAATTAAGATTAAACCAAGCAATACGTGTTTGTATAAATTGAGGTCTGGACCCAACATAAGCTTCGCAAAGCCTGATTGCCGAAGTTCCCTGGCAACTCATACCTTGAAATAATTGTGACGTTTTATGAATACCAATACGGTATATTGTTGATAAAACTGAAATCCAATTTCTCCTTGTTTGTTATTAGCCTTCGAGGACCCACGCACGAATCGTACAAGCAAATTGTTCATATTAACGACTAAATATTACGACTAGATAGTTTAATTATTGGTTAAATTGAGTGAAAACAATGGAACTGATCGTTCGAAAACGATACTCGAATTTTGTTGCCTCTCAAAGCGGCGAACCGAGTGCAGCAAATCAGGTAGATAAACATGGATTCATCATCTTGCTAAGACGAAGGAAATACAAAACTAAACGGGATATTCTTTTGGCTATCTACAATGGAGTTCGATTTAAGTTAGTAGCTGGTATCAATGCATCATGAATAATATTCAGGAGATTTTCTGGTCTTTCAAAAACTTGATTTAAAACTTGAAACTTTACATCTGTCGAAGTTTTGCTTCCATTTTAGAATGATTGATAAAAACCTTGTTTTGACATTCCGGCAACAAATAAATATACATAAAAGCAAATGTTATATAAAAGAAAGTAAATAAATCAATAACATAGAGATGGATCAATCGAAAACCAAGCAAGTAAATATAAGCAAATGAAAACATAAGGTAACAACAGTAAATAACAATGATTACTTTTTTTGTTGATTAGCTACGCCATCACAATCTTACAGATTTAGCTGGTTGTTACAATAAAACGGTGGATAAAATTGGTATGAATTCAAGATAATATTTATAGGACACCCAATATACGCACAATGAACTCCATTCAATTATAAGTACAAGTATCAGTAACAATGCATACCGCTGCTTATGACAGGCCTTCTGAACAAGAGCATTCGAAAACTCTTTGATATAACTAATCGCGGAATCATGGAGAAGTTGCTTCGATTGTCTTACAGAAATTTTGCATTTCATCAGGTAAGACCCCGTTCAATGATAGGCAACCACATGCTAAGAACCTGTTTCATCTAATTTGTACAACTCAGTAGCTACTTTTATCTTCCTGTAAAAGATCCGTTTTTATTTACACAGATGCGAAACATAGCAACAAAGATATTAGACGATATAGCTCAGTTGCATGCTGCAGTAAGTGTTCCCTCAAGTAATTCAGTAAAAAGCTACCTAAATTTTGTTGTAAATATGTTCCACTACTCGGACATTAAATATTACATGTGAAATATTGTTATTTTCAGAGTGACAATGTAGAGGTTTCGAGCTGCCTCTTGGCCACTTGTAGTTGCACCAAAGAGGTCATGTATATCTGGGACAACTTCCTGTACGACATATCTCAAATGGTTGGTATCATTAGCCCTGCTAAACTTCAGGAAGCATCGTATTCTATCATTGCCAAGCGGGTTGAAGTATTTAGCAAAACGAGATTCCTGAAACAAGACGTTGTCTATTGAATTCAGGTTGTAGAAAATTGAAAAGCTGCGAGTATGAGAAGGGGAGATAGATGATAGAGTTTGTGAGGGTTTACATAAACATGCAAACTTCTAGAGTCCTGCAAAGCAATGTAACATCTGAGAAATTCCGACAGCAATTCATAATATCAAGTCTTAAGTGTATACAATATCATTGCAGGAAGAAGACGATGCCATCCTTTGGAAGGAATACATTCAATTGACCTATGAGAAATGCAGCCGGCAGATGAGCAAACGGAAGAGCGAAATGCACAGGTTGCGAAGAAACATCATGAAGGTTATACAGAAATGCAGGGTAAAGTCCATTGAAGGAAGAAAGCAATGCCGCTTGGAAAATAATAATCTATTCCAAATGGGTGAACTTAAATTTACGGGGAAGTATATGTGTAAGAAGATATACATTTCTCAACGATCACATGGGGCCAATAAAGATCAGTGTCAGTGTAAGTCAAACGTTCAAGACAGAACAACAGAAGAGGCTGAGGAGACGAAGAGCAATGAAACGATGATGGAAGATTACGAGAAGGAGAAGAGCAGACGAAAGTTTTACTGCGCAACTAGCTGCAGGGAAGAAAATCCGTCTGCAAGTGAAGAACAAGCAACGGTAGCAGCAAGAAAGCCAACATCCACCAAGAATATTGTTCTCACTTTTGTGAGAAAATTCAATGAAGTTTGGGAAATCAAAAGAAATGAAGAAGGCGCTACCAGGCTGGAAAATTCTAGAAAAGATGCTTCAAGAAAGCGTAAAAGATGCAAAATTGAGCCTGAAAGAAATTCGTGTCACTCTGAGGATGTTGAGTTCAAAGACAGCTGTCGTGACTTTGCATTCCGTAACAGAAGCCCAATCTCTCTGTCACTGAAAAGGATGAAGTTTGACAATACGTTGATGCATCCAGCCCAGATGGTGACTAAGGCATGGCAAATTGTGGGCAGAAGGGCGAAAGATAACGGTCAATACAGAGAATAACACTTCCATTCTCCGGCAACAGGCTGAATACAACTCGGTAGAAAATTCCCAAGAAATCAAAACACGGATAGAAAAACTAAAGCTATAGGTCAGCAGCCTTAGGCTCTTACTGGGACAATGTAGGAACTTCGTAATGTAAAAATCAACATTATAAACTAGGTTAATAACAAAAATATACACATTAAATTTACATTGAGGCATTGATAGAAATATTAAGTAATTTTTTTACGTTTATTTATTTCGTGTTGAAGGCTTATATACTGCACATAATTGAAGTGTTTTACTTTTGTTTGTAATGAAGTTTTGCTTTCAATATGATACGTATGAGCCTGCTTGATGCAAGTATGTATATTCCTTACCGTTACTAATTGCCAGCCTAGCTGACGAATGACATTAAGCACTATTGAAGCCAATAGTTTTTCAGATCAAAATAAACGAGACCAGCAATGCTTGAAGATTCAAGCAAGCTGATAAGCTGGTAGGCTGATAATAAATTAACAAATGCCTAACAAGGCAGTTAATTTTACACATAGCCGATTTGGGTTCGCCAGAAACCAGAGTGGATATCCAAGAGCCCATATCCTTCTTTAACAATCCCTATTTTCTAAATTTTTCGGTGTAAAAGCTCTGAAGAATCCTACACGCTTATCTGTGCGTCTCCTATATTTGTAGAATGCAATTTTCGGATTTAACTCAAGTAGCATATATTCTTCAATGTGGTACTTATCACGCCTCATGAAAAAGCGCTGAAAAATAAATGTCAAGCAACTATTTACAATTGACGAAGTAAATTCACAATTAGATAAGTTTACCTAAAACTCTATCACCTTCGACCTAAAACTGTCTCATTGTTTCAAACTGTTCAGCGGATTCAAATGGACAAGCATAATACTTCAAATTGACTCGCTAAATGTCTGAAATTTCGAATTATTTAGCTTGAAGTTCAAGAAGGAAACCATGTCTGCATATGCGATGACTTTGTTGCATTTTCTAATATGAACTTGTGGAATTAAGTTAAGTCTTAATTTAGTTAATCCTTTTCAGATGGATACATCGATAAATGAATTAACATTACCAATCTGACACAGTTTCATTCGGCGAAGAAGATCAATTTGCAATGAGTTTCTGCGTTTATGTTTGAATTATGGATTCAATATTTAGTACTGCTTTAGCTCGAACACTAACTGATACTGAATCAAATGTTGTTTCCTTGGCTTCTGCTTCAGAAGTGCAGAGGGAAACAATTCAAAACATGCTGCAGAAGATCGTAACTGTTGATAGACTCTATTGACGATTAGGAGCCCCAGACGAGGTATCAGCAAACATTAATCTTTCAAAATCTTTGTTTCAGGGTTCTTCATTCAAGATGAAGAAGCAAGTGGCCTGCACGGTGCTCATTCTCAGCATTATGATCAAAAACAGAACTTGTTCTTATCCAACTTTCAGCATCGCAGTTCGCAGCTCAGCTGTTTAAAGTGCCACTATAGCTTTTTTTTATTCTTTATATCAGGAAAACTTGCAACGCTGATCTCAAATCTGAAAATATTTTTGAAATCTGACGCGTAGTTCACGAGTTATAACGTGTGAAAGTGTCGATACTTCGTCACTTTCACCATTTTTCTTGACACACTTCGAGGACTGGGATCTACCTACTATGACATCATAGTAGGGACCCCGTTTTTTTCCCGTACTGAAGCAACAAGTTTGACACTGATTTTCTCCCAAAAAACGAATACTTTTGTTCGTTCTTTTTACTTAAATAGTTAGGTATTGCGCGTCGGTTACCCACAATGGGATTTTTAAACAATTTTGTTCGGTCAGTTGCTTTGAAATTGAAATGCAAAAGTTCCATGTAGTGGCTGTCCAATCTGTGGGCACGGCGCGGGCACATGCCGCGGCCTGTGGATGCATGAGCAAGACAAGCTGAGCCTGTAGTGTGGTGGGTGATATGTGTATTGTTTTGTGTGTGGTGTGTGTGTGTGAATGTTTTGCTGCGGAAGGAGGGCAACAGCAAATCAAAGCAATCAATGTGTTTGCGAAGATTGCGTTGTGCTTTTAAGAGAACGCAAGTACTCAATAAATGAAAGTCATAGTTGCTAAAATTTATTTATTGGACAGTGGTTATAAGGCATAGTGATTCTTATATAATCCTGAGAAATACAAACATCATTAGGAGAGGATGCGACTGTGTGTGCTGGCTGTAGTAGTGACTTTGGCGATGAAATAAACGCGACGCGAAGGCCTGTTGTTGATCGATTTGATCCTACATATTCTTTGGCGTAGCCCAACAATTTTTCAATTAAAAGTTTTAAAGAAAATTCCACGCAAAAAGATACCTTTCGAAGCGATTTAACGACACTGGGCAATAAGCTGGGCTGTATTTAAAACGCAAATTGAAATTCAACGCAATAATTTAGGCCCTGTATGTATGCCTGTAGTTGGCCAGCACTCACAATCGCATACTCCTCGTTTCATGGGAACAACTTCTGATTTATCGGTATCGGTCTTCCAAGAAATTATAGCGGTATATGATACTTTGCTTTAGTTTTTACTATCGTCTTTTCAATTAAAGTAAATTCCATACAAGCAAACTCACTTTTACTCTAAGGTTAGCCCGAATACTTTATTATCAGGCCGCGGCATGTGCCCGCGCCGTGTCCACAGATTGGACAGCCACTACATGGAAATTTTGCATTTCAATTTTAAAGCAACTGACCGATCAAAAATGTTTAAAAATCCCATTCTGGGTAACCGACGCCCAATGTCTAACGAATGTATCTTCAAAAGATTTATCAGGATCCTTTTTCTCCCAGTTAGGCCGCTTTTCCGCCATTACAAAGGGATGAGGATGAGTTGGTTCTTGGTTGGTGTTGTCGATACGAAGTTGGTGTTGTCGAATGATATGGAGGGCCGAAGGCGCTCCATATCATTTGCCCCTTAAAATAGAGATAGTGTTCGTTTAAGGCAGATGTTGAAACGAACATAGTGTTCGTTTTTATCACGAGGATAAACTGCTTCATGCTACTGCAAGAAAACAAAGACACGTTGAAATGAATGATTTTAAATAACAAAATGCGCATTAAAACGAAACGAAAAAATGCACGAGCAATACAGTAATTAAACTGCAAAACCGTGTTGTTGTTGTTGCTGTGGGATGATCAGCGCATACATTTTTGGAAACGGCGTTTCCTCCCTTCTTCATGCTACTGCAAGAAAACAAAGATACGTTGAAATGAAAAAAATTAGATAATCAAATGCGCATTAAAACGGAACGAAAAAATACATGAGCAATACAGTCGTTAAACTGCCATACCGTGTTGTTGTTGTTGCTGTGGGATGATCAAGGAATACATTTTTGGAAACTGCGTTTCTTCCCTTCCTCATGCGACTGCAAGAAAACAAAGATACGTTGAAATGAATGATTTTAAATAACAAAATGCACATTGAAACCGAACGAAAAAATACATGAGCAATGCAGTAATTAAACTGCCATACCGTGTTGTTGTTGTTGCTGTGGGATGATCAACGAATAAATTGTTCGAAACGGCGTTTCCTATTTTCTTCAAGCTTATTCAAGAAAACAAAGACACTTTTAATTGATTGATTTTAAATAATCAAATGCACATTGAAGCGGAATGAAAAATTATATGAGCAATACCGTCATTAAGCTGCCATACGGTGTTGTTGTTATTGCTGGGGGATAATCAACGAATTCATTTTTGGAAACGGCGTTTCCTATTTTCTTCATGCTACTGCAAGAAAAGAAAGACACGTTGAAATGAATGATTTTAAATAATCAAATCCACATTGAAACGGAAAGAAGAATTACATGAGCAATGCAGTCATTAAACTGCCATACAGTGTTGTTGTTGTTGTTGTGGGATGATCAACGAATTCATTTTTGGAAACGGCGTTTCCTACTTTTTTCAAGCTACTACAAGAAAACAACGACACATTGAAAGGAATGATTTTAGATTGTCAATTGCGCATTGAAACGGAATGAAAAATTTCATGAGCAATAGAGTCATCAAACTGCCATACCGTGTTGTTGTCGTTGCTGTGGGATGATTAACGAATTATAGGCTTTCAATGATGAGCCTATAAAGACATGGTGATGCCTCCTTTTTGTGTTTTCTGATCATAAAGATAGGATATAAGATAATGTAGAGTGCTAACGGCCGATACTCCCTCTGTATGGCGGGTGAAGCCAAATTTTCCAGCCAGCCATCCTCCAACAAAATGGCGGACAAAACTCCAGAGCTGGAGCTCTTACATTTGGAATACAAATTATTTGGATACTGTCAGTTATAAACCTCAAAGAAACGTTCAAAATATTTGAAATATCACCTTTATGTTTATTGTATTGAAGTTTCATGGCTGGTTTTATAATTTTATCACTATTTCGAAATGTTACCGTACTATGCCGCGCGAGGCTAGGCCTAGACATTTCTTGACTGGCATCCGCATCTCCAGTTCCAGTAGAAACAAAGTAAAGCTGTTGTCTAGCGATTTCGGAATTGTAATTTTTGGAAATTAACACAAAGGTAAAATAAATAAAACAAATTGAAGATACAGAGTTAGACTTCAAAAAGGACACATATATCTCTGTTGTGACTCGGAGTTTCACGCATTTATGCGATCATCAGACAACTGATTAACTATTCACAGGAAACTATATTTATGGAATTTTACAGGATCTTTGCATTGAAAGGATTATAATTGTCATTGTCCTGGGGTGTTAAATGATCGAAAGTTGCATAAATAGAATTTGTTTTTGTGTCGACACTTCGAAATTAGTTCTGATCGTTTATTCAGTATACGTGTTTTGTCGGCGCTTATGATGTGTAGTTTTTCGGTTAGGCAGAGGTTGCAGTGTTTTGTCTTGTTTGTGTAGGCGGTGGCTTGGGTGGCGATGGACCAGTTGATGGAATGTTCTTTGTTCTTGTCTTTTAGTTGCCATACGTGTTTTGAAAGTTCTGTGCTGTTTTGATGTTTTCTTTGTTTCAGCGTGGATTTGTGTTGTGTGAAGCGTTGTTTGAAAGTTGTTTCTGTAAGGCCGATGCAGGTTTTGCTGGTCGTGGCTGGGTTGGTTGTAACGGTCGCATTGTAAATGAGGCTGTCGATTTGGCAGTTTTCGTTTATGGGGCAGTTGATCTTTTATCGGCAGTTACAGTGCTTTTCGGTGTTTTTGGGTTGAGAGCCAAGGATGCGTTTATTGTGGCCTTTAATTATCGACCCCATGTTATTCATGCAGCTGTAATTGAAGAAATTGAAGATACCAAATTGAAGATACTAATTTTTTAACAACTTATTGATTTTTAAACAAGACTGCTTTGTCAACTTATGACGAACCGAGGCTTTGTTCTGGTTAACAACAACTCTGTTATAAAGCGAACTGTATGTTTGCAATCTCAACAAAATATACTCTTTAGCTATTTTCTTTACTATTTGCATTGCATGGCTATCCAGCGTTCCGTGTTCATTTGGCTCAAGACATTGCTTTTCAAGATGCGGAAAAATTTTATCAAGTTTCCATGCTAGTTCATAAACACACAGGAGAATCAATTTTTTGCACAGACCTTCTTCAGATGTGATACGTTTGGCAGAATTTAAAACATGCATGCTGAAAAATTTTTCACAAGTTTTCACAATTGTGAAAATGCCACTGCTTGCAAACAACAAACCACCATTGTCTTTTCTAATTGTAAGTTTGCAGCCTGGATCCATCATGCTGTAGCTGTGATCTTCATGGGCTTTTGAAGTTGTTTTTAATAATGCAAGAACACATTTTGGGCAAGCTATTAAAGAACCTATCTTTCGGCAAACATATCCAGAAATATAATATAGAACATTTTCTGTGAATTCCGAATTATTACTTTGTTTTACTTCCTGTGGTATGTTATTCAGGTCTTCATTTTCTGGAGTTGCAATTTCTCTCTGCGGAGATTGTCGTTTTGACCACTTTAGAGTAAATATTGGAGACTGAGCAACCTGAAAATAAATATGGTAATTTTAGAGAAGAAGGAGTACAATTAACACCATGGTACTAAAAGAAAAAAAAGAGACATTATTTGAAGAAGAACAAATTGCAAACAATGTGACAAAGCAGAAATCACAAACCTTCTCAAATTGTAGACAATTAGCATTTGATGATGCTTTAATTGCATTGTGGAACAGCATTCCCTTTATTGCTGATTGGAACTGGAGTACATTTGGATTGTTGTTCCATCCGTTTCAAGCTCGCACACAAGAAAAAAATAATTCAATGTGATCCTGCAAGAATCTGTAAGTGAGCAAATAGCTCTGCGGATGTACATCTCCATACAATATTTCTCTTGCAATTGATATTATAGATTTTATGGAAATAACAAAGCCAATGAACCCTGTTTTCCTTTGCGATTTTATTATTTGTGTACCAGCAGGTGATTTTGCATGGAGTAATAGGTTTGCTGTGCTAATTAAGGCTTTTTCTTGCCTGCAGAGGGAAGACTTCCGTAATGGGGCTTTGTAACCATTAGCTCTCGGCGTCCGTGAGTTGATGAACTGAGCTTTTGATGAACAGAACAGTTGCCTCAGAACCTTGAAAAGAAAAACATTTCTTAATATATAAGGTATTCTATTCTAAAATGGAATTGGCTGATATGTCTTATTATTATTATTATTATTATTATTATTATTGTTAATTAACCTTTAAATTTTTCCATTTTTAAGTCGTCACGTAAAAAGTCAAGTGCATTTGCAATAGATGCACTGAATGTCTGTGCTGCAAGCTTTACATTCATTTTGTGTTGATGCCATTGAAGATGGTTAGAGTTTAGCTTATTTGCAAGACTAAATCCTTCTTTTTCTTGAATTGCGTGGAGCTCTTCAAAATATCGCCATTGAACCCTGCCTTCTTGTATCTTGTCACCAATCTTGATTTCTTTCCAATCAGCTCTAAAAATCAGGTATAATTGTTATCACTCAGTAGCAAGTTTATCTGGATTTTCAGTAGGATTAAATAGCATACTGATACTTACAGTGTGTTTCTAAGTAATTTCAACATGTGGCAAATGTCGAATATTACATGTACTAAATAGCCACGTGATGGGTGTGGGAACGCAGTGGCTAACGACTCGTACGAACAACCAAATCGGCATCCCAAACACCTAGCAGCCTCTTGGTTGACATATGTCCCATCCCATATTATGCTCAGGACATCAAATCCTGCATCTGCCACAAAATTTAAAGCTGTTCTAGTCAACTGAGCCAGGACACCACTCGGGGCTTTGTTGCAAACGAAATAGCCTATGATGGACTTCCATGTGACTCCAGTATTTCCCACAGCCATGAAAATGAGTGCTTCTGATGCTAATTCTTCTTTATCTTCGATGGAAACATTGCAACCATAATCGACGAAGCCCATGTATTTTTGTTCTCTGTTGCTCCATATTTTTTGCTTGCTGATACTCATTCCATCAATGACAATGGAGACTTCTTTTCCTATTTCACCTTTTGCAAGTTTTTCCGTTAAAACTTTGGAGCACAATTGAAAGGAAACCAGGCTTACAATCGACTGACGAAAACCAATTTCTCAGTGACGATGGATACTGCAGCAGTAAAATTTTTCGAGCATAGTCATATGCTTTTTGCGAGTGACAAAATAAACTCACTGCAAACTGCTTCACACTATCAGAATATCTTTGGCATCTGGCTTGTCGATCCTTGTTTTTATGGATGTTAAATATTATGTCATGCTGAATACCTATCATGGCAATAATAACAATAATTATCATGCTAATATTGGCAAATAAGGAAACAAAACTAACAAACTAAAAAATCAGAAAATGTTCCACTCTTGCTGCCGTAAAACTTAAAAATCATACCTTTGAATTCTCTCGCAAGGACACTGCTGGCTTCATTTGTGAGTTTTCCTTGTTCTTTTAAATTTTCCAGCAGATCATTAAGCGAATTTATTTTTTCATTTTTTCTCCGCAATTGCTGTTGCAATTTTTTTATCTTTGCCACATATGGCGCAACAATTTCGGTTTTTTTACTTTGGAAAACTTCTTCCCTTTTCCGACGAGCATATGAATGTTCACATTCAATCAGTTTGAACTTTTTGCAAGGTACTACTTCATTTTCTAAATTTATGTTGCGTTCCTTCAGCGATCTTTTTTTGGAATTTTGTGACACCGGAGATTCAAGTAATGGTATTGCATTTTTTTAAGACAAGGTATTTCCCTGCATCCTTGGTCTAAAAAATGTTCTTCAGAGCAAATTCGTGAGTTGCGTGAAAAATTTTCCCCTATGGCGATATTTTTCATCCATACTTCACGCCTTTCAACTGACTTTGGCAAACTAAAAAAATGTGTTTTTATGCTAAGTACGGAAGAAATTAAGAAAGAGTATATCAGTGTGGTATACCCAAGGAAATTCTATTTTAAATGGTATAGACTTACCGGTGATTACCGGTGATATGAAATTTTATGTCCAGTTTTTTTCTCGTGCTCTTTTCTTTTCTGTTGTGTGCATTTCGCAGCAATGCAAAAATTATTTGGCATTATTTCACCATAGCTGGAATTAGGCCACATGAAACTAGGCACACATGTAAAGTTGAACATGCTGAAAAAAATAGGCTCGGAACCCCAATCGGAATTCGCCCCTAAGTGCTATTTTTAGACCAACACATTAGTAAGCACGTCAGCTTCCTTAAAACTGCAGATTCGTGATCAGCGTCGTCAATTTAGTTCATTTCAACAAAAATATTTTAATTAGAGGCCTTCTATAAAAATTAGCTATGAGGTCATATTTTTGATGACGTCATAGATTTTTCAAAAATCGCAAAAACTGAAAATTAAATGCAAATTTTGAGAACCTGATTCCAACAAAATTGCCATTGGTTAAGATATAATGAGGTCAGAACTCCAAATAACGATTAACACAAGACAAATGATTAGTTTATACATAACAGTTCTCTATTGACGAAACAGATATCTGCAATTATGCAGATGATACAACTATTTATGCATGCGATAAGAACTTCAAAGTGCCAACCAATCAGTTACGGTAAATATAGGTAACAGTAGTATCGAGAATACAGATCAGGAAAAACTGCTAGGTGTCACAATCGATAATAAACTTACTTTTGAAACGCACATCACAAAGTTATGTAAAAAGGCCGGCAATAAACTTTTTGCACTTTCCCGTCTGTCTCCCTATATGGAAGCAAGCAAATTACGACTTTTAATGAGATCGTTCGTCATAAGCCAATTTCAATACTGCCCGTTAGCTTGGATGTTTCATAGCAGAAATTTAAACAATAAAATTGATAAAATTCACGAAAGAGCTTTAAGGATTGCATATAAGGACTATGAATCTAATTTTGCGACATTATTGGAAAGAGACAAAGCTGTGACCATCCACACTAAAAATCTACAAACACTTATGTTAGAAATGCTCAAAACTCAGAACAATTTAAGCCCTCCTTTTATGAGTGAGATTTTCAGGCAACGAGAAATTATGTTAAACCTGAGAAACGGCAATGAATTTTTCTTGCCAAGGATTAAAACTGTACATTTTGGTTCTGAAACTGTAAGATATAGAGGACCTCAACTTTGGTATCGCATCCCTGAAGAAATAAGAAATGTTGAATCCTTCTTGCAATTTAGGTCAAAGATAAAAAAATGGCGCGGTAATGAATGCACATGTAGACTCTGCAGACCGTTCGTTCCAAACCTGGGATATTTATAATCGTAAAATTTTCAACATTACTTTCATTTTACATTTTAAAATCTTTTATTGTACCATACACTACTCTTTTTATATGAATTATTATTAGCTTGTTTTAATCATTTATTTAAGAACTTATATGGATATTTTAAGTAGATTTTAAATAAATATTTTAGATTTATTTAAAAAAATATATGGACTATTTTAAGTAGAATCTTAATAAACATTATAGATTTTATTCAGTATTTTAAATAGTTGGCTTTGATTAGCAAAATTAACTTGTTAATCACGCTATGTATTTACCAGCCAACTTTAAATAAATTGATTATTATTATAACAGGACTTTTCCGCATTGTCCATTACAAAGACACAGCTTTGTATATTCCAAATCAAATTGTCTGCATTTGCATCGATTGGAGCACTGAGTCTTGCAAACGCATTTTATCAATTCTTGGCAAGCTTTCGATGCCTCGGGTATCGTCATCCAGAGAGGTAGTACTGAATTTTTATTCTGAAGCCAACCCCAATCATCAACATCTGGCAGGTTCTGCATGGGCGACAATGACTGCCCCAGACTTTTCTACAACAAAGAAATAAAACGTTTTTATAATAACTAAGTTAGGTGATTCTTGTTGGTTTTCAGTTCATGTATTCAGTGAAAGCAGCTCTCTTTATATGTTGCTTTAGGGAATTACTTGTAGGAGGTAAACTTTCGCAAGGACATTCTTTTTTGGTGTAGTGATATCTTCGATACTCATTAATCTCTTTAATCGGGCTTGATCTGTTGTACATCAGTATAACGAACCGTTCAATCTGATTGTTGTCGTGCTCATTTGGTTCGGCCGTCTCGCAATTTGAAAGCCTGAAAAAGAAAAAAAGGATATTAAATGTCTTAGGTTCATGTGATGCAGTGTAAACAACAAATGAGGAGCATATTTGCAAAAGATTATATAACAGAACGTAAGTACTTTAAACGCTTACTTGACGAAGGTCTTTGTTATCTCTGGAAAATTTTCCACTTAGATCAAGCAATCTTTTTGCCTATTCCACTAAATGCTGAAACATTATCACAACCAGTAAATGAATACCAGAATGGCAATCCGCTGCATGTAACAGGTCCTAATTTTGTGACATATTCATGTATCGGCAACCACCTTCTTAATTTACCCACACCAATCTCGATCCAAAGCTCTTCGACGCCCAACTCACTGAAGAAGCACAAGGACACGCGTAAAGAAGTACGCGTATCCAGTGACATCAACACATAAGGATTGGCACCTTGCAATCATGAGGAAGTTGATACAAGAATGCAAGAACACGCTGCTCACTGCGGTCATAGGAAAGTTACCTTGCGCACCGTGGATACCGATGTAGTTGTGCTCTCCTTGTGCTTGTTCAGTGAATTGGTGAATTGGGAAATTGGCGTCGAAGAGCTTTTGATCGAGATTTCCAGCGCAGCCACAACAACACCACTGTGACGTAAGATCAATAATGTTGCTATAGCTAGCTATATAAGAAATAAACAGCCGTCCGAAACTCAGTTGCAATTTCGCAATTTCCTAAGCGCACATAAGAGAGACAGTATTCGCGAGTTTTCATCGCTAAACTTACACAATTTGTCAACTCATTTTGGATAAATTGAAAAGGCAAAGTGAAAGTTGAACGAGATGGAGTACAGAGTGACAGGGTAGTTTTTCATTTCTTGCATAAGTAACTTACTATTGGCATGGTAGATAGGAGTATGCCTGACATTACAAGTAGATGCATTTGGTACTTGGCTTTTAGCATTCACTCGATATGAGAATTAGTTATGCAATCGTATATGAAATCTCCTTCTTTCACATTTCCATTCTGCTTTGCAAACATACGTGCCGAAATTGCATCATTGCATTGTGATGAAATGATACGCAGCTCTTACAAATGGCCAGCAAGAAATTGCTACACTATGTTACATGACAATCGCATTCGTTATTGTAAAAGAATGCTACTTCAAAAATGCCTCATAGCACGATGGAACATTCTAGTAGTAACTACTGGTCACGCAGCGCAACTGGAAACCCTACAGCAACCGGCAGGGAGTCCCATCGTAGCACATCTATAAAATAACAGAGTAGAATTCAACTCAACACTTTCAATTACACTCTCTCACGCCAGATTCCACCATTTTAGAATATCATCTGCAAAAGATCACGGAACGTCATTACTGCGAGTAGCATCATCACAAATTGCTGCAACTAAGACCAGTGTCAGAGCAATTAATCGGAAACCCGTACACAGAAGCACTTGACAAAGCTGCACTACTTTGTTCACACAAATAACATAGCTTCTGCACTTGCAAATATGTCTTGTATTCTGGGCTGTCCTTGAATGTGCAAGGTTAACAACTTTATGTACAACCACTTTCTTAACTTTTTCTCTCCATCTCTCTCCCCCCACTTTCCTGGCAAGTTGTTGATCATATCGCTCCAGAGTGAAACAACTCGATTCAAAGCTTCTTTCAAATGAACAAGGGGCCAAAGCCTCACTACTCACACGTAATCATAGACTATGAAAGAAAAGGAAAGGACATTTACAAGTTTCACTACTCAAGAGAGATCCCCTGAAAGAGTTATGTCACAAAACCCAGACACTTTCAGGCAGCGGTTTCTAGCGCAGCCACAACTTCACCACTGTGACGTAAGATCAATAATGTTGCTATAGCTATAAAAGAGATAAACAGCCGTCCGAAACTCAGATGCAATTTCGCAATTTCCTAAGCCCACATAAGAGAAACAGTAATCGCGAGTTTTCATCGCTAAGTTTTCACAAATTATCAACTCATTTTGGATAAATTGAAAAAGCAAAGTGAAAGTTGGGCGCGAGAGAATACAGGGTGACAGGGTAGTGTTTAATTTCTTGCATAAGTAACTTAATATTAGCATGGTAGATAGGAGTATGCGTGACATTACCAGTAGATATATTTAATACTTGGCTTTTAACATTCACTCGATATGAGATTTAGTTATGCAATCGAATTTGAAATCTCCTTCTTTCACATTTGCATTCTGCTTTGCAAACATACGTGCCGAAATTGCATCATTGCATTGTTATGAAATGATACGCAGCTCTTACAAATGGCAAGCAAGAAATTGCTACACTATGTTACATGACAATCGCATTCGTAATTGTAAAAGAAAGCTGCTTCAAAAATGCCTCATAGCAGGATGGAACATACTAGTAGTAACTACTGGTCACGCAGCGCAACTGGAAACCCTACAGCAACCGACAGGGAGTCGCATCATAGCACATCTATACAATAACAGAGTAAAATTCAACTCACCATTCAATGACACTCTCTCTCTCGCCAGATTGCATCATGTTAGCATATCATCTGCAAAAGAACATGGAGCGTCTTTACTGCGAGTAGCATCACCACAATTAGCTGCAACTAAGACCAGTGTCAGAGCAATTAATCGGAAACCCGTACAAAGAAGCACTTGACAAAGCTGCACCACTTTGTTCACTCAAATATCATAGCTTCTACACTTGCAAATATGTCTTGTATTCTGGGCTGTCCTTGAATGTGCAAGTTCAACAACTTTATGTACAACCACTTTCTTAACTTTCTTTCTCCACTTCTCTCCCTCCCACTCTACTGGCAAGCTTTCAATCACATCGCTCCATGTGAAACAACTCGATTCAAAGCTTCTTTCAAGTGACCATAGGGGTCAAGCCTCACTACCTACACTTAATCATAGACAATGAAAGAAAAGGAAAAGGCACTTACAAGTTTCACTACTCAAGAGAGCTCCTCTGAAAGAGTTACGTCACAAATCCCAGACACTTTCACACAGCGGTTTCTAGCGCAGCCACAACAACACCACTGTGACGTAAGATCAATAATGTTGCTATAGCTATATAAGAGATAAACAGCCGTCCGAAACTCAGATGCAATTTCGCAATTTCCTAAGCGCACATAAGAGAGGTAGTAATCGCGAGTTTTCATCGCTAACTTTACACAATTTATCAACTCACTTTGGATAAATTGAAAAAGCAAAGTGAAAGTTGGACGAGATAGAATACAGGGTGACAGGGTAGTTTTTCATTCCTTGCATAAGTAACTTACTATTAGCATGGTGGGTAGGAGTATGTGTGACATTACCAGTAGATGTATTTTATACTTGGCTTTTAGCATTCACTCGATATGAGAATTAGTTATGCAATCGAATTTGAAATCTCCTTCTTTTACATTTGCATTCTGCTTTGCAAACATGCATGGCAAATTGCATCATGGCTTCCTGATGAAATAATGCGCAGCTTCTACAAATGGCACGCAAAAAGTTGCTACACTATCTTAGATGACAATGCCATTGGTAAGTGTAAACGAAGGCTAGTTCAAAAATGCCTCATACCAAGATGGAACTTTCTAGTAGTAACTCCTGGTCACGTAGCGCAACTGGAAACCCTACAGCAACCGGCAGGGAGTCCCATCGTAGCACATCTATAAAATAACAGAGTAGAATTCAACTCACCACTTTCAATGACACTCTCTCTCGCCAGATTCCATCATTTTACCATATCATCTGCGAAAGATCATGGAGCGTCATTACTGCGAGTAGCATCATCACAAAAAGCTACAACTAAGATCAGTGTCAGAGCATTTATTCAGAAGCCAGTACACAGGAGCACTTGACAAAGCTGCACTACTTCGTTCACTCAAATATCATAGCTTCTACACTTGCAAATATGTCTTCTATTCTGGGCTGTCCTTGAATGTGCAAGGTTAACAACTTTATGTACAACCACTTTCTTAACTTTTTCTCTTCATCTCTCTCCCCCCACTTTCCTGGCAAGTTTTTGATCATATCGCTCCAGAGTGAAACAACTCGATTCAAAGCTTCTTTCAAATGAACAAGGGGCCAAGCCTCACTACTCACACGTAATCATAGACTATGAAAGAAAAGGAAAGGACATTTACAAGTTTCACTACTCAAAAGAGATCCCCTGAAAGAGTTACGTCACAAATCCCAGACACTTTCACGCAGCGGTTTCTAGCGCAGCCACAACAACACCACTTTGACGTAAAATCAATAATGTTGCTATAGCTATATAAAAAATAAACAGCCGTCCGAAACTCAGATGCAATTTCGCAATATCCTAAGCGCACATAAAAGAAACAGTAATCGCGAGTTTTCATCGCTAAGTTTTCACAAATTATCAACTCATTTTGGATAAATTTAAAAAGCAAAGTGAAAGTTGGACGCGAGAGAATACAGGGTGACAGGGTAGTGTTTAATTTCTTGCATAAGTAACTTACTATTAGCATGGTAGATAGGAGTATGCGTGACATTACCAGTAGATATATTTAATACTTGGCTTTTAACATTCACTCGATATGAGATTTAGTTATGCAATCGAATTTGAAATCTCCTTCTTTCACATTTGCATTCTGCTTTGCAAACATACGTGCCGAAATTGCATCATTGCATTGTTATGAAATGATACGCAGCTCTTACAAATGGCAAGCAAGAAATTGCTACACTATGTTACATGACAATCGCATTCGTAATTGTAAAAGAAAGCTGCTTCAAAAATGCCTCATAGCACGATGGAACATACTAGTAGTAACTACTGGTCACGCAGCGCAACTGGAAACCCTACAGCAACCGACAGGGAGTCGCATCATAGCACAACTATACAATAACAGAGTAAAATTCAACTCACCATTCAATGACACTCTCTCTCTCGCCAGATTGCATCATGTTAGCATATCATCTGCAAAAGAACACGGCGCGTCTTTACTGCGAGTAGCATCACCACAATTAGCTGCAACTAAGACCAGTGTCAGAGCAATTAATCGGAAACCCGTACACAGAAGCACTTGACAAAGCTGCACTATTTTGTTCAAACAAATATCTCAGCTTCTACACTTGCAAATATATCTTGTATTCTGGGCTGTCCTTGAATGTGCAAGTTCAGCAACTTTATGTACAACCACTTTCTTAACTTTCTTTTTCCACTTCTCTCCCTCCCACTCTACTGGCAAGCTTTCAATCACATCGCTCCATGTGAAACAACTCGATTCAAAGCTTCTTTCAAGTGACCATAGGGGTCAAGCCTCACTACCTACACTTAATCATAGACAATGAGAGAAAAAGAAAAGGCACTTACAAGTTTCACTACTGAAGAGAGCTCCTCTGAAAGAGTTACGTCACAAATCACAGACACTTTCACACAGCGGTTTCTAGCGCAGCCACAACAACACCACTGTGACGTAGGATCAATAATGTTGCTATAGCTATATAAGAAATAATCAGCCGTCCGAAACTCAGATGCAATTTCGCAATTTCCTAAGCGCACATAATAGAGACAGTAATCGCGAGTTTTCATCGCTAAGTTTACACAAATTATCAACTCATTTTGGATAAGTTGAAAAAGCAAAGTGAAAGTTGGACGAGATAGAATACAGGGTGACAGGGTAGTGTTTCATTTCTTGCATAAGTAACTTACTATTAGCATGGTAGATAGGAGTATGCGGGACATTACCAGTAGATGTATTTAATACTTGGCTTTTAGCATTCACTCGATATGAGAATTAGTTATGTAATCGAATTTGAAATCTCCTTCTTTCACATTTGCATTCTGTTTTGCAAATTGTTATGGCAAACTGGCATCATTGCATGGTGATGAAAAGATACGCGGCTCTTACAAATGGCACGCAATAAATTACTACACTATGTTATTTGACATTCACATTGGTAAGTGTAAAAGAAGGCTACTTCAAAAATGCTTCTTAGCACGATGGAACTTTCTAGTAGCAACTCCTGATCACGCAGCGCAACTGGAAACCAAACAGCAACCGGCAGGGAACCCCAACGTAGCACTTTTATAAAATAAGAGAGTAGAATTCAACTCACCACTTTCAATGACACTCTCTTTCGCCAGATTCCACCATTTTAGCATATCATCTGCAAAAGATCACGGAACGTCATTACTGCGAGTAGCATCATCACAAATAGCTGCAACTAAGACCAGTGTCAGAGCATTTTTTCTGAAACCCGTACACAGAAGCACTTGACAAAGCTGCACTACTTTTTTCACACAAATATCATAGCTTCTACACTTGCAAATATCTCTTGTATTCTGGGCTGTCCTTGAATGTGCAAGGTTAACAACATTATTTACAACCACTTTCTAAACTTTCTTTCTGCATCTCTCTCCCTCCCACTTTCCTGGCAAGCTTTCAATCACATCGCTCCAAGTGAAACAACTCGATTCAAAGCTTCTTTCAAGTGACCATAGGTGTCAAGCCTCACTACCTACACTTAATCATAGACTATGAAAGAAAAGGAAAAGGCAGTTACAAGTTTCACTACTCAAGAGAGCTCCTCTGAAAGAGTTACGTCACAAATCCCAGACACTTTCACGCAGCGGTTTCTAGCGCAGCCACAACAACACCACTGTGACGTAAGATCAATAATGTTGCTATAGCTGTATAAGAAATAAACAGCCGTCCGAAACTCAGATGCAATTTCGCAATTTCCTAAGCGCACATAAGAGAGACAGTAATCGCGAGTTTTCGTCGCTAAATTTACACAAATTATCAACTCATTTTGGATAAATTGAAAAAGCAAAGTGAAAGTTGGACGCGAGAGAATACACGGTGACAGGGTAGGGTTTCATTTCTTGCAGAAGTAACTTACTATTAGCATGGTAGATAGGAGTATGCGTGACATTACCAGTAGATGTATTTAATACTTGGATTTTAGCATTCACTCGATATGAGAATTAGTTATGCAATCGAATTTGAAATCTCCTTCTTTCACATTTGCATTCTGCTTTGCAAACATACGTGGCGAAATTGCATCATTGCATCGTGATGAAATGATACGCACATCTTACAAATGGCAAGCAAAAAGTTGCTACACTATCTTACATGACAATGGCATTGGTAAGTGTAAACGAGGGCTACTTCAAAAATGCTTCATACCACGATGGAACTTTCTAGTAGTTACTCCTGGTCACCAGCGCAATTGGAAACCCTACAGCAACCGGCAGGGAGTCCCATCGTAGCACATCTATACAATAACAGAGCAAAATTCAACTCACCAGTTTCAATGACACTCTCTCTCGCCAGATTGCATCATGTTAGCATATCATCTGCAAAAGATCACGGAACGTCATTACTGCGAGTAGCATCATCACAAATAGCTACAACTAAGACCAGTGTCAGAGCAAATTTTCGGAAACCCGTACAAAGAAGCACTTGACAAAGCTGCATTTCTTCGTTCACTCAAATATCATAGCTTCTACTCTTGTGTGCATAATAAAAGGGGGGGTCAAAATAAGCAGGGGGGTGGGACAAATTGCAAAAAACTACTTAGCGGGGGGGTCAAAATAAACGGAGGGTCTGAATCTCCTTGAATAACAAACAGGAGGGCTATCATGCACAGTACTAACAAGTCATATTTTTCGATGTTTTAAACAGATTTCCATGTCACGGGCTCACAACTTCATACAAAACCCAACACTTTTATTACAAAGCAGTGCAAAACAAGAAATTCACAAATTTGAATTGCCAAAAAACAACAAGCGGGGGGATCATAATAAGCTCCGGGGGGCTAGGGAAAATTTTCAAAAATTAATAAGCGGGGGGGGGGTACGTTTATTATGCACACTTGCAAATACATTTTGTACTCTGGGCTGTCCTTCAATGTGCAAGCTTAACAACTTTATGTACAACCACTTTCTTAACTTTCTTTCTCCATCTCTCTCCCTCCCACTCTCCTGGCAAGCTTTCAATCACATCGCTCCAAGTGAAATAATTCAATTTAAAGCTTCTTTCAAGTGAACATAGGGGCCAAGCCTCACTACCTACACTTAATCATAGACTATGAAAGAAAAGGAAAAGACAGTTACAAGTTTCACTACTCAAGAGAGCTCCTCTGAAAGAGTTACGTCACAAATCCCAGACACTTTCACGCAGCGGTTTCTAGCGCAGCCACAACAACACCACTGTGACGTAAGATCAATAATGTTGCTATAGCTATATAAGAGATAAACAGCCGTCCGAAACTCAGATGCAATTTCGCAATTTCCAAAGCGCACATAAGAGAGGTAGTAATCGCGAGTTTTCATCGCTAACTTTACACAATTTATCAACTCACTTTGGATAAATTGAAAAAGCAAAGTGAAAGTTGTACGCGAAAGAATACAGGGTGACAGGGTAGTGTTTCATTTCTTGCATAAGTAACTTACTATTAGCATGGTAGATAGGAGTATGCGTGACATTACCAGTAGATATATTTAATACTTGGCTTTTAGCATTCACTCGATATGAGAATTAGTTATGCAATCGTATATGAAACCTCCTTCTTTCACATTTCCATTCTGCTTTGCAAACATACGTGCCGAAATTGCATCATTGCATTGTGATGAAATGATACGCAGCTCTTACAAATGGCCAGCAAGAAATTGCTACACTATGTTACATGACAATCGCAGTCGTAATTGTAAAAGAAAGCTACTTCAAAAATGCCTCATAGCACGATGGAACATTCTAGTAGTAACTACTGGTCACGCAGCGCAACTGGAAACCCTACAGCAACCGGCAGGGAGTCCCATCGTAGCACATCTATAAAGTAACAGAGTAGAATTCAACTCAACACTTTCAATTACACTCTCTCACGCCAGATTCCACCATTTTAGAATATCATCTGCAAAAGATCACGGAACGTCATTACTGCGAGTAGCATCATCACAAATTGCTGCAACTAAGACCAGTGTCAGAGCAATTAATCGGAAACCCGTACACAGAAGCACTTGACAAAGCTGCACTACTTTGTTCACACAAATAACATAGCTTCTGCACTTGCAAATATGTCTTGTATTCTGGGCTGTCCTTGAATGTGTAAGGTTAACAACTTTATGTACAACCACTTTCTTAACTTTTTCTCTCCATCTCTCTCCCCCCACTTTCCTGGCAAGTTTTTGATCATATCGCTCCAGAGTGAAACAACTCGATTCAAAGCTTCTTTCAAATGAACAAGGGGCCAAGCCTCACCACTCACACGTAATCATAGACTATCAAAGAAAAGGAAAGGACATTTACAAGTTTCACTACTCAAGAGAGATCCCCTGAAAGAGTTACGTCACAAATCCCAGACACTTTCAGGCAGCGGCTTCTAGCGCAGCCACAACTTCATCACTGTGACGTAAGATCAATAATGTTGCTATAGCTATATAAGAAATAATCAGCCGTCCGAAACTCAGATGCAATTTCGCAATTTCCTAAGCGCACATAATAGAGACAGTAATCGCGAGTTTTCATCGCTAAGTTTACACAAATTATCAACTCATTTTGGATAAGTTGAAAAAGCAAAGTGAAAGTTGGACGAGATAGAATACAGGGTGACAGGGTAGTGTTTCATTTCTTGCATAAGTAACTTACTATTAGCATGGTAGATAGGAGTATGCGGGACATTACCAGTAGATGTATTTAATACTTGGTTTTTAGCATTCACTCGATATGAGAATTAGTTATGTAATCGAATTTGAAATCTCCTTCTTTCACATTTGCATTCTGTTTTGCAAATTGTTATGGCAAACTGGCATCATTGCATGGTGATGAAAAGATACGCGGCTCTTACAAATGGCACGCAATAAATTACTACACTATGTTATTTGACATTCACATTGGTAAGTGTAAGAGAAGGCTACTTCAAAAATGCTTCTTAGCACGATGGAACTTTCTAGTAGCAACTCCTGATCACGCAGCGCAACTGGAAACCAAACAGCAACCGGCAGGGAACCCCAACGTAGCACTTTTATAAAATAAGAGAGTAGAATTCAACTCACCACTTTCAATGACACTCTCTTTCGCCAGATTCCACCATTTTAGCATATCATCTGCAAAAGATCACGGAACGTCATTACTGCGAGTAGCATCATCACAAATAGCTGCAACTAAGACCAGTGTCAGAGCATTTTTTCTGAAACCCGTACACAGAAGCACTTGACAAAGCTGCACTACTTTTTTCACACAAATATCATAGCTTCTACACTTGCAAATATGTCTTGTATTCTGGGCTGTCCTTGAATGTGCAAGGTTAACAACATTATTTACAACCACTTTCTTAACTTTCTTTCTCCATCTCTCTCCCTCCCACTTTCCTGGCAAGCTTTCAATCACATGGCTCCATGTGAAACAACTCGATTCAAAGCTTCTTTCAAGTGACCTTAGGGGTCAAGCCTCACTACCTACACTTAATCATAGACTATGAAAGAAAAGGAAAAGGCAGTTACTAGTTTCACTACTCAAGAGAGCTCCTCTGAAAGTGTTACCTCACAAATCCCAGACACTTTCACGCAGCGGTTTCTAGCGCAGCCACAACAACACCACTGTGACGTAAGATCAATAATGTTGCTATAGCTATATAAGAAATGAACAGCCGTCCGAAACTCAGATGCAGTTTCGCAATTTCCTAAGCGCACATAAGAGAGACAGTAATCGCGAGTTTTCATCGCTAAGTTTACACAAATTATCAACTCATTTTGGATAAATTGAAAAAGCAAAGTGAAAGTTGGACGCGAAAGAATACAGGGTGACAGGGTAGTGTTTCATTTCTTGCATAAGTAACTTACTACTAGCATGGTAGATACGAGTATGCGTGACATTACCAGTAGATGTATTTAATACTTGGCTTTTAGCATTCACTCAATATGACAATTAGTTATGCAATCGAATTTGAAATCTCCTTCTTTCACATTTGCATTCCGCTTTGCAAACATACGTGCCGAAATTGCATCATTGCATCGTGATGAAATGATACGCAGCTCTTACAAATGGCAAGCAAGAAATTGCTACACTATCTTACATGACAATGGTATTGGTATATGTAAACGAAGGCTACTTCAAAAATGCTTCATACCACGATGGAACTTTCTAGTAGTAACTCCTGGTCACGCAGCGCAACTGGAAACCAAACAGCAACCGGCAGGGAGTCCCATCGTAGCACATCTATAAAATAACAGACTAGAACTCAACTCACCACTTTCAATGACACTCTCTCTCGCCAGATTCCACCATTTTAGAATATCATCTGCAAAAGATCACGGAACGTCATTACCGCGAGTACCATCATCACAAATAGCTGCAACTGAGACCAGTGTCAGAGCAATTTTTCGGAAACCCGTACAAAGAAGCACTTGACAAAGCTGCACTACTTAGTTCACTCAAATATCATAGCTTCTACACTTGCAAATATGTCTTCTATTCTGGGCTGTCCTTGAATGTGGAAGGTTAACAACTTTTTGTTCAAACACTTTCTTAACTTTCTTTCTTCATCTCTCTCCCTCCCCCTCTCCTGGCAAGCTTTCAATCACATCGCTCCAAGTGAAATAATTCGATTTAAAGCTTCTTTCAAGTGAACATAGGGGCCAAGCCTCACTACCTACACTTAATCATAGACTATGAAAGAAAAGGAAAAGACAGTTACAAGTTTCACTACTCAAGAGAGCTCCTCTGAAAGAGTTACGTCACAAATCCCAGACACTTTCACGCAGCGGTTTCTAGCGCAGCCACAACAACACCACTGTGACGTAAGATCAATAATGTTGCTATAGCTATATAAGAGATAAACAGCCGTCCGAAACTCAGATGCAATTTCGCAATTTCCTAAGCGCACATAAGAGAGGTAGTAATCGCGAGTTTTCATCGCTAACTTTACACAATTTATCAACTCACTTTGGATAAATTGAAAAAGCAAAGTGAAAGTTGGACGCGAAAGAATACAGGGTGACAGGGTAGTGTTTCATTTCTTGCATAAGTAACTTACTATTAGCATGGTAGATAGGAGTATGCGTGACATTACCAGTAGATATATTTAATACTTGGCTTTTAGCATTCACTCGATATGAGAATTAGTTATGCAATCGTATATGAAATCTCCTTCTTTCACATTTCCATTCTGCTTTGCAAACATACGTGCCGAAATTGCATCATTGCATTGTGATGAAATGATACGCAGCACTTACAAATGGCCAGCAAGAAATTGCTACACTATGTTACATGACAATCGCATTCGTAATTGTAAAAGACAGCTACTTCAAAAATGCCTCATAGCACGATGGAACATTCTAGTAGTAACTCCTGGTCACGCAGGGCACCTGGAAACCCTACAGCAACCGGCAGGGAGTCCCATCGTAGCACATCTATAAAATAACAGAGTAGAATTCAACTCACCACTTTCAATGACACTCTCTCACGCCAGATTCCACCATTTTAGAATATCATCTGCAAAAGATCACGGAACGTCATTACTGCGAGTAGCATCATCACAAATAGCTGCAACTAAGACCAGTGTCAGAGCAATTTTTCGGAAACCCGTACAAAAAAGCACTTGACAAAGCTGCATTACTTCGTTAACTCAAATATCATAGCTTCTACACTTGCAAATATGTCTTGTATTCTGGGCTGTCCTTGAATGTGCAAGGTTAAAAACTTTATGTACAACCACTTTCTTAACTTTCTTTCTCCATCTCTCTCCCTCCCACTCTCCTGGCAAGCTTTCAATCACATCGCTCCAAGTGAAATAATTCGATTTAAAGCTTCTTTCAAGTGAACATCGGTGTCAAGCCTCACTACTTACACTTAATCATACACTATGAAAGAAAAGGAAGAGACAATTACAAGTTTCACTACTCAAGAGAGCTCCTCTGAAAGAGTTACGTCACAAATCCCAGACACTTTCACGCAGCGGTTTCTAGCGCAGCCACAACAACACCACTTTGACGTAAGATCAATAATGTTGCTATAGCTATATAAGAAATAAACAGCCGTCCGAAACTCAGATGCAATTTCGCAATTTCCTAAGCGCACATAAGAGAAACAGTAATCGCGAGTTTTCATCGCTAAGTTTTCACAAATTATCAACTCATTTTGGATAAATTGAAAAAGCAAAGTGAAAGTTGGACGCGAGAGAATACACGGTGACAGGGTAGGGTTTCATTTCTTGCATAAGTAACTTACTATTAGCATGGTAGATAGGAGTATGCGTGACATTACCAGTAGATGTATTTAATACTTGGCTTTTAGCATTCACTCGATATGAGAATTAGTTATGCAATCGAATTTGAAATCTCCTTCTTTCACATTTGCATTCTGCTTTGCAAACATACGTGGCGAACTTGCATCATTGCATCGTGATGAAATGATACGCAGATCTTACAAATGGCAAGCAAAAAGTTGCTACACTATCTTACATGACAATGGCGTTGGTAAGTGTAAACGAAGGCTACTTCAAAAATGCTTCATACCACGATGGAACTTTCTAGTAGTAACTCCTGGTCACCAGCGCAATTGGAAACCCTACAGCAACCGGCAGGGAGTCCCATCGTAGCACATCTATACAATAACAGAGCAAAATTCAACTCACCAGTTTCAATGACACTCTCTCTCGCCAGATTGCATCATGTTAGCATATCATCTGCAAAAGATCACGGAACGTCATTACTGCGAGTAGCATCATCACAAATAGCTACAACTAAGACCAGTGTCAGAGCAAATTTTCGGAAACCCGTACAAAGAAGCACTTGACAAAGCTGCATTTCTTCGTTCACTCAAATATCATAGCTTCTACTCTTGTGTGCATAATAAACGGGGGGGGTCAAAATAAGCAGGGGGTGGGAAAAATTGCAAAAAACTACTTAGGGGGGGGGTCAAAATAAACAGGGGGTCTGAATCTCCTTGAATAACAAACAGGAGGGCTATCATGCACAGTACTAACAAGTCATATTTTTCGATGTTTTAAACAGATTTCCATGTCACGGGCTCACAACTTCATACAAAACCCAACACTTTTATTACAAAGCAGTGCAAAACAAGAAATTCACAAATTTGAATTGCCAAAAAACAATAAGCGGTGGGGTCATAATAAGCTCCGGGGGGCTGGGGAAAATTTTCAAAAATTAATAAGCGGGGGGGGGGGGTACGTTTATTATGCACACTTGCAAATACATTTTGTACTCTGGGCTGTCCTTCAATGTGCAAGCTTAACAACTTTATGTACAACCACTTTCTTAACTTTCTTTCTCCATCTCTCTCCCTCCCACTCTCCTGGCAAGCTTTCAATCACATCGCTCCAAGTGAAATAATTCGATTCAAAAGCTTCTTTCAAGTGAACATAGGGGCCAAGCCTCACTACCTACACTTAATCATAGACTATGAAAGAAAAGGAAAAGACAGTTACAAGTTTCACTACTCAAGAGAGCTCCTCTGAAAGAGTTACGTCACAAATCCCAGACACTTTCACGCAGCGGTTTCTAGCGCAGCCACAACAACACCACTGTGACGTAAGATCAATAATGTTGCTATAGCTATATAAGAGATACACAGCCGTCCGAAACTCAGATGCAATTTCGCAATTTCCTAAGCGCACATAAGAGAGGTAGTAATCGCGAGTTTTCATCGCTAACTTTACACAATTTATCAACTCACTTTGGATAAATTGAAAAAGCAAAGTGAAAGTTGGACGAGATAGAATACAGGGTGACAGGGTAGTTTTTCATTTCTTGCATAAGTAACTTACTATTAGCATGGTGGGTAGGAGTATGTGTGACATTACCAGTAGATGTATTTTATACTTGGCTTTTAGCATTCACTCAATATGAGAATTAGTTATGCAATCGAATTTGAAATCTCCTTCTTTCACATTTGCATTCTGCTTTGCAAACATGCATGGCAAATTGCATCATTGCTTCCTGATGAAATAATGCGCAGCTTCTACAAATGGCACGCAAAAAGTTGCTACACTATCTTACATGACAATGGCATTGGTAAGTGTAAACGAAGGCTAGTTCAAAAATGCCTCATACCAAGATGGAACTTTCTAGTAGTAACTCCTGGTCACGTAGCGCAACTGGAAACCCTACAGCAACCGGCAGGGAGTCCCATCGTAGCACATCTATAAAATAACAGAGTAGAATTCAACTCACCACTTTCAATGACACTCTCTCTCGCCAGATTCCATCATTTTAAAATATCATCTGCAAAAGATCATGGAGCGTCATTACTGCGAGTAGCATCATCACAAAAAGCTACAACTAAGATCAGTGTCAGAGCATTTATTCAGAAGCCAGTACACAGGAGCACTTGACAAAGCTGCACTACTTCGTTCACTCAAATATCATAGCTTCTACACTTGCAAATATGTCTTCTATTCTGGGCTGTCCTTGAATGTGGAAGGTTAACAACTTTTTGTTCAAACACTTTCTTACCTTTCTTTCTCCATCTCTCTCCCTCCCCCTCTCCTGGCAAGCTTTCAATCACATCGCTCCAAGTGAAATAATTCGATTTAAAGCTTTTTTCAAGTGAACATCGGTGCCAAGCCTCACTACCTACACTTAATCATAGACTATGAAAGAAAAGGAAGAGACAGTTACAAGTTTCACTACTCAAGAGAGCTCCTCTGAAAGAGTTACGTCACAAATCCCAGACACTTTCACGCAGCGGTTTCTAGTAGACTCATTACATGGCGTCCCTGTGTTCAGCTCGACTCTCGCTACCCAACAGGGACTTATCACATTTGAGTATCAAAAATCGGAACTCGGGAACAAATTTTTGTTCCTCCATTCACAGAGCAGAATTTCAGAATCCGCCGTTTTGATTGGTCTATTCAAATATTTTCATCGATATCGAGGCCAATAACGGCGTTTGTGTCAGAAATGCTTACCCCCTGGTTTTCAAGAGTAGCTTGGCATGGCATGAAGCTATAACATTTTCACATGAAGTTACGAATTAATTTCTCCAGAACGAAGGCAAATGTACGAATTTTTGAAGCAGTGATGGATAAGGACGGAGTTATTTAGAAAGATTTTCAGCGACTTTTATATAAGAAAAGTTGTGAAGGCAGTAATGAATTTCAACTGGTTCAGGAAAAATGTTTTGTTTGGCGTTTTCCGTGAAATTGTTTTGGTAAAGGGACTTGCGAATAGGCCGGTATTTTGCAGCTCAAAACATTCCTCCAAAATTTTGATAGAATTTGCTTTACACTCATTAAGGGTTTGGCTTTGTTCATTTGTGGAACTTTTTCTTTTGCATTGACATAGCAATTTATTTGTTGATAGCAGGACTTGCAAAAGTAATGCTTCGAAGACCTTTACTTTTTCAACCATTTGAATTTACGAGTTCTGCATCTTCAACCCGAGAAATCTGAAAAGTCCTTCTTGCCGTGTACAGCTTTACAATTTACGCAATAAGTTTGCTGCTTAAATTTCGATACTTTTATTTTCATTGTTTCACAAAAATATTTTTCCAATAAAAACCATTTTATCGCCTCAAGTTCTCCTCTGTATTTGGTTTGTTTTCAATATTCAATGCCACAGGTGTCCCTCAGATTGACACTGACGCAACGCAAGTGAGTTTTTAGTTCATATCAAAAATCCCGCCAACCAAACCTGCAAAACAGACAGGCATCCCCACAGATCATTGTCCTGGACTTTGCTTGCAAGGGGGTCGTGTCATGAAAAATTTAAGAATAAATGAAATGGAGGCCAATCATTTTTGTCCGGTTTTCGCAATAGCAATGTGATAAGTCCCTGTTGGGTAGCGAGGGTCGAGCTAAACACAGGGACGCAATGTAATGAGTCTAGGTTTCTAGCGCAGCCACAACAACACCACTGTGACGTAAGATCAATAATGTTGCTATAGCTGTATAAGAAATAAACAGCCGTCCGAAACTCAGATGCAATTTCGCAATTTCCTAAGCGCACATAAGAGAGACAGTAATCGCGAGTTTTCATCGCTAAATTTACACAAATTATCAACTCATTTTGGATAAATTGAAAAAGCAAAGTGAAAGTTGGACGCGAGAGAATACACGGTGACAGGGTAGGGTTTCATTTCTTGCATAAGTAACTTACTATTAGCATGGTAGATAGGAGTATGCGTGACATTACCAGTAGATGTATTTAATACTTGGCTTTTAGCATTCACTCGATATGAGAATTAGTTATGCAATCGAATTTGAAATCTCCTTCTTTCACATTTGCATTCTGCTTTGCAAACATACGTGGCGAAATTGCATCATTGCATCGTGATGAAATGATACGCAGATCTTACAAATGGCAAGCAAAAAGTTGCTACACTATCTTACATGACAATGGCATTGGTAAGTGTAAACGAAGGCTACTTCAAAAATGCTTCATACCACGATGGAACTTTCTAGTAGTTACTCCTGGTCACCAGCGCAATTGGAAACCCTACAGCAACCGGCAGGGAGTCCCATCGTAGCACATCTATACAATAACAGAGCAAAATTCAACTCACCAGTTTCAATGACACTCTCTCTCGCCAGATTGCATCATGTTAGCATATCATCTGCAAAAGATCACGGAACGTCATTACTGCGAGTAGCATCATCACAAATAGCTACAACTAAGACCAGTGTCAGAGCAAATTTTCGGAAACCCGTACAAAGAAGCACTTGACAAAGCTGCATTTCTTCGTTCACTCAAATATCATAGCTTCTACTCTTGTGTGCATAATAAACGGGGGGGGGTCAAAATAAGCAGGGGGTGGGAAAAATTGCAAAAAACTACTTAGGGGGGGGGGTCAAAATAAACAGGGGGTCTGAATCTCCTTGAATAACAAACAGGAGGGCTATCATGCACAGTACTAACAAGTCATATTTTTCGATGTTTTAAACAGATTTCCATGTCACGGGCTCACAACTTCATACAAAACCCAACACTTTTATTACAAAGCAGTGCAAAACAAGAAATTCACAAATTTGAATTGCCAAAAAACAATAAGCGATGGGGTCATAATAAGCTCCGGGGGGCTGGGGAAAATTTTCAAAAATTAATAAGCGAGGGGGGGGGGTACGTTTATTATGCACACTTGCAAATACATTTTGTACTCTGGGCTGTCCTTCAATGTGCAAGCTTAACAACTTTATGTACAACCACTCTCTTAACTTTCTTTCTCCATCTCTCTCCCTCCCACTCTCCTGGCAAGCTTTCAATCCCATCGCTCCAAGTGAAATAATTCGATTTAAAGCTTCTTTTAAGTGAACATAGGGGCCAAGCCTCACTACCTACACTTAATCATAGACTATGAAAGAAAAGGAAAAGACAGTTACAAGTTTCACTACTCAAGAGAGCTCCTCTGAAAGAGTTACGTCACAAATCCCAGACACTTTCACGCAGCGGTTTCTAGCGCAGCCACAACAACACCACTGTGACGTAAGATCAATAATGTTGCTATAGCTATATAAGAGATAAACAGCCGTCCGAAACTCAGATGCAATTTCGCAATTTCCTAAGCGCACATAAGAGAGACAGTAATCGCGAGTTTTCATTGCTAACTTTACACAAGTTATCAACTCATTTTGGATAAAATGAAAAGGCAAAGTGAAAGTTGGACGAGATAGAATACAGGGTGACAGGGTAGTTTTTCATTCCTTGCATAAGTAACTTACTATTAGCATGGTGGGTAGGAGTATGTGTGACATTACCAGTAGATGTATTTTATACTTGGCTTTTAGCATTCACTCGATATGAGAATTAGTTATGCAATCGAATTTGAAATCTCCTTCTTTCACATTTGCATTCTGCTTTGCAAACATGCATGACAAAATTGCATCATTGTTTCTCGATGAAATAATGCGCAGCTTCTACAAATGGCACGCAAAAAGTTGCTACACTATCTTACATGACAATGGCATTGGTAAGTGTAAACGAAGGCTAGTTCAAAAATGCCTCATACCAAGATGGAACTTTCTAGTAGTAACTCCTGGTCACGTAGCGCAACTGGAAACCCTACAGCAACCGGCAGGGAGTCCCATCGTAGCACATCTATAAAATAACTGAGTAGAATTCAACTCAACACTTTGAATGACACTCTCTCTCGCCAGATTCCATCATTTTACCATATCATCTGCAAAAGATCATGGAGCGTCATTACTGCGAGTAGCATCATCACAAAAAGCTACAACTAAGATCAGTGTCAGAGCATTTATTCAGAAGCCAGTACACAGGAGCACTTGACAAAGCTGCACTACTTCGTTCACTCAAATATCATAGCTTCTACACTTGCAAATATGTCTTCTATTCTGGGCTGTCCTTGAATGTGGAAGGTTAACAACTTTTTGTTCAAACACTTTTCTAACTTTCTTTCTCCATCCCTCTCCCTCCCACTCTCCTGGCAAGCTTTCATTCACATCGCTCCAAGTGAAACAACTCGATTTAAAGCTTCTTTCAAGTGAACATAGGGGCCAAGCCTCACTACCTACACTTAATCATAGACTATGAAAGAAAAGGAAAAGACAGTTACAAGTTTCACTACTCAAGAGAGCTCCTCTGAAAGAGTTACGTCACAAATCCCAGACACTTTCACGCAGCGGTTTCTAGAGCAGCCACAACAACACCACTGTGACGTAAGATCAATAATGTTGCTATAGCTATATAAGAGATAAACAGCCGTCCGAAACTCAGATGCAATTTCGCAATTTCCTAAGCGCACATAAGAGAGACAGTAATCGCGAGTTTTCATTGCTAAATTTACACAAGTTATCAACTCATTTTGGGTAAATTGAAAATGCAAAGTGAAAGTTGAACGAGATGGAATACAGGCTGACAGGGTAGTTTTTCATTTCCTGCGTAACTAATTTACTATTAGCATGGTAGATAGGAGTATGCGTGACTTACATTACCATTAGATGTATTTACTACTTGGCTTTTAGCATTCACTCGAAATGAGAATTAGTTATGCAATCGAATTTGAAATTTCTTTCTTTCACCTTTGCATTTTGCTTTGAGGACTTGCATGGCAAAATTGCATCATTGTATCGTGATGAAATATTACGCAGCTGTTACGAATCAGCCCCAAATAAAGACTTGTCATGTTTTGAAGACATCTTGAAACCTAGGCCGAAGGCCTAAATTCGATGATGCAAGCTCGACAAAAGCTAGATAAACAAGTGTAAAAGTTCGACAACTTGATCAGACAATGAACTACCTGAGTTTGCCTCATACCTGCGTTTTTTGTCCTTCACTGCTAACAAATGCAGACTTCTAGTTAGGTAAATAGCAGATTTAATTCGTCCAGTTTCTCCAAACTCTCTTTACTTCAGAAATATTACCCTGCATTAAATGCACGCGATGACGAATGACGAAGAAACTGTATTTGCCGCGAAAATCTTCTCGGCCACTAGTTCCAGGCTCCTTGCTTTTCCCTTTCTTCCTTTGGCAGCAGAGCAGAACTATGGTTGAACTTTTTTCATTAAGCTACATAACCAAATATCAAAGCCACACAACATACAAACATATGCAAGTCATTATTAAATCAAGGTACCAGTTCAGGGTGCACCGTGAAATCAGTTCTATATTTCAATCTTCTTGCTACTCTCTCTGTTGTTACGTATTGTTCCCCACTGGTTTGCCACTGTTGCCGCTACCATGGCTGCTTTCGTACTTTCTCTATTATAAGTCAGGGTCCTAGTACGTATGTTTTGGGACCCTGGTTGATGTCTCTTCCTTTGATGTCTTTGCGTGGCAGGGGCTAACCACAAACCTGTAAGGGTTCAACTACTAACTGAAAGCTGAGAAATCGAAAGTTAATACAGAAAATAAGGATGACGAGAGGATGAAATGATGGGCATAAAAATTCATGCAACAAATGTATTAAAATTTCAAAGCGAGGTTGCACTGCTCTGTAACTACTCGAATCGAAAAAGGGACAAGAAAATTGTTGTAGCCTTTGGCTGTTAAAATTGTTCCGCCTACTGTTCTGGAGTATACTACCTGGAGACCTGCCTGAGTGTTTTAGGTATTACATGCTAACGACTTTTATTTTTTAAATTTTCTAGCTGTAGCTTGAACATTCGCTGATAGTTAGCTCTGTCAATCAACGATTTGGTCCTTAGGCCCAATTGGCCTTGAAGAGTTGGCGTGAACCAAGAGAGTAAAGAGAACAAGAGCTTGGCTGAGCTCTTTGCCGTCATTCATCATCGACATCAACAGAACAAACACGCTAATAATGATAAAAGCAAAAAGCAAATGTGATAAAAGTTTAAAAACTAGTTTACGATACTTTTTGTCACTGACGACTCTTCGGTAAGTTATAAACTGCAAAGCTGTATTGTTATTGATCAGTAGTAACTGTTTTTTCAAATATACGCACAATGTCCATCTAGTTACACCAGAGTCAAACCCTTTGCCCTGAGACTTTCACGAAGTCACATTTTTGGTCGTATAACATCAGGCATTTTGTTAGATAATGCATAATGCCCGTATACCTCTTCTGCTTCCCATCCTTGGTCGTTTTCTCGCGCACACCGGTTGTTTTGATAAGGACAACATCCGATGACTGAAATGCAATGTGGCATTGTTGGCATCTTGACACGCTTTTGGGGCATGATTTCGTGTCATCCCTGTGCACAAGCTGATATTCTCCACTTTGCTGCCTGTCTGGATCAATGAATGAAGGTACTTCCTGGCGCTTCTTGCTAATCTGCAAAACAGTATTTAGAACACTTTACTTCGGGATTTGAGCATTGGTTAGTGCAAGAAGTAAGTACAAATCAGCCTGAATACCAGATTTATTTCAAGGCAAAATATTTGAGTAGAAAATATGACAGCGGAAAGGAGAATGTCATACTTGCCACGTATCTTCTGATTTGTCAGACTTTTTTTCTTTCTTGTTTTTGAGGGGGTCACCACTTGACCTTGTGGGACATCGTCACCATCATTTTCATGGAGGACTGGTACTCTATCATGAAACAGTTCCAGCTCTGGGAGCCTAGCTCGCCTTTTCTGAGCTCCTGTTGCAGAAGCATTAAGACCAGCGCTTTTAGGTTTCTGGTATTGATTATATGACCTTGGCACGAATTCATAGAATGCACTGAGGTGCTGCTCTTGTCGATTGACTGACCATCGGTTCCATTGAACAGGATCAACATAAAACTGGCGGTAATCTGGTGCAAGTCTGTATTTGCCAAGACCACGTATTGCTCGAATATATTCAGCAAAAAAGTGCTCTTCTGCCCACTCCTTCAGACTTTCGCTAACTGACGCAACTTCTTTTGGAACTTCGTCAGACAAATGTTTCTTTTGCAGCTTGTGTTTTAATTCTAATCCATTGCTAGTGAAGCGGCCGTTGATCCCAAGCTCTCGTCTTGCTGACTGTATAAGGCACTCCTTGAATATTGAGCTTCTTCTTTTTTCAAACCAAGTGCTGAAGCCAGGTGCACTATCTTCCCAAATTGGTTTCAAACTTTCCATTTTTACCTCGAAGTCTTCTTCGTCATCTGCATCGGCTAAGCCATTCTCTAACAACACTTCGTTTTGCGTGCCATAAATGTCTGACATTATCCTTGAGATCACCCTTTGATTGCATCCTAATGCTCGCAACTTCTCGACGTCCCTGTTCTCAAGGTGCTGCGTACACCACAGATTTCTGGCACTCCTAACAATATCTTTGAAACCTGAGAAAATAGAACACACGCATATTACTCTCTCAAAATAGGATAAGTTGTTATGTTATTAACCCTAAGCCGACCGAGGTTGGGGGGGGGGGGGGGGGGGGTTGTGGCGCACGTAAGTAGCAAGTTTCATTCATTATTTCGCTCAATTACACTTCCACTCTAAAGAACAATGTGACACTGGAATGTTTGTTGCCTTGTGACAAGATTGCATTGTTGTTATTTAACTATGTAGCACGAGTTCTAGAATTTGTGAAATTGTACATTGTACATTCAGTTGATATAAAAAATTGGGTATACTTCTGAAGGAATGTAAAAAAATGGCTATACTCTGAGCTAAAGCTCTGTCCGAGCCGCGACCAATTTTTTTATTTCTGCCAACTCAGGAGCATGTATAAGAATTTCCCCTGCAAATCTCCGATAACTTTATCTGCTTTTCTTAAAATGCCAAAGGGATGGACCAGGAAATTCAGGATTCTTTCCACGACTGTCTACTAACACCAGGTTTGAATAAGTTGTATCCCTTAACCAAAGCCCTTCACAAATTTCAAATGTTGTGTCTATGGTAAGAATAGAATCTCCTAGGACGCAAAATCGATGCATGTCTTGCAGCATTTGCGGGGTGAAATTTGTAGTGAAGTACTGTTGAGGCTCAAAATAACTGATTTTATTAAATTCCCTCCATTCCCAACGACCTCAAGATGCTTTCTGCTTCAGAGAACTCTGTCTTTGTTGATGCTGAATTTGTGAATCTTCTGTTAGCAATTACTTTGGGGCACTTTACTGTCTCACTGAATGTGGAAGTCGCTCGGTTAGCTAAAGTAGTATAAATTTTGTCCGTTAAATGTCCTTTATCCAACATGGAATCAATTTCCTGTAAAACGTCGGGATCTTGACGGTAATAAGGGCAAGTATCTGGCTTTCTAGCATTTCCATGACGTGGCATTTTGAATTTAGCAGAGTGATCTATTCCGTCAGACCACTTGTACGTAACAAGATAGTAAGGCATTATCTCTTCCTCATTCATCTTCCTTGCAGTGGCTATTGTCTGGTTGAATGCTGGATTACTTTTGTTTTGTCGATAACATCGCACCACTTCATAAACATTGTTCTTTGGAACAAACTGTGCTTTATACCCACGCGCTTCTCTTACGTTGTGGTAGTAACTACCATTGCTACTTTGATGAACAGTCTTGCATTCTAGAACATTGACATCATTGTTGTAATAATATTGTTTCCTCACAGTTGCTTTGGTTAGACACGCACCATTGTCATCTGACTTCGCAGAGGCTATAGATACAACTCGTTTGTTCAAAGTAAAGACTAGATTTCTGCGTATTCCGGATGGTCTATGTTGCAATTCCAGTTCCTCTGGGTTGTTCAACAGGATACTGAGTATAGCATCTCCGCTCTCACTTTCACTGGAATTATTAGAGCTCGTAGACAGGATTTGATCTTCATTGCTGCAAAAAAATTGGTTTCTCGATAAAAGGTGCCGCACAAATCGAAATATGGAATCGAGATTCTTCTGTGCCCATGTGTGAAGAATGTTAATAAACTATGTATAAGGACTCTTTACCGTATTGTCATAACGATAATCAATGATGTGCAGATCAACGCAACTATCTCTTCACCATTAACTCTGCCTAATTAGTATTAGCCAGCATTAATTTAAACACTGCCGGTCATTCAAATAGGATATTCGAATTGGATTGGCTGTCGGTCAAAATCACCTCGAAAAACAATTCTCGGTGATTTCCAATTTTCATGGATTAAAAATGAAACGATTTTACAGGAAGGGTATTTTCCCGACTCCCGTACCTTAAAAGAAGAATGTGTTTGTAATACGGCTACATTTTATTCCCACGGTTTAGCCTCGCTTTAGCTAGACATTCGCCTCGTTTCTATGTATTACTATTTTATCCAGTTTTATCCTTTTTTAGTCTCGATTAGCCAACTCGTACTATCTATTGATTTATTCGTTTGTTTATTGTTATACCTAATTTGCTTGCCTCAAGATTATCTTGCTTATTGTTAGACTCATTCGATTCAATACTCTATTGTTCAAGTCGTCACTGAATCACATTTTGTAACTTAAACTTTGTATCGTTTGGTATGCCTTATTTGCTTTACACTTCTACTAATGACAATGTATCGGATTTACCGTAGGGTATACGTCAGGGTATATTTAGAGCCTTAGCCTTTTGTGCAATCAGTTTTTAGTCTTGTCTTTTAGTCGTATAGTTGTCACGCGATATATCTAAGTGCACGTGGTGCTTGCGAAAGGCCTCGTGTACGTCGTGTTAGTGTTTATAAGAATATAACCTTGAGCTTGCGAAAGATCATTGTGTATATTCCTGTTGTTGGTCATCCCAAAAGTAAACTTATGAAGAACCGTTTACATGTTCATTGCATTAAAAAGCTTGCAGGGAGTCAACAGAAGATTTAAGAAACTTACCACTTAGGAAAGTTTGAGTCAGTACTTCCATCATTGACAGCAAGCAATTCATCATCATCATCTATTAGCTATACAAAAACGTTTTATGATTAAACATTTGATTTCATTAAAAACTTGAAATAAACCACCATGATAAACTTTGATCTATAGATCATTATTTTCCTACAATTATAAACTTTTATAATCTATAGATCATTATTTTCCTACAATTTTCCTACAGTTGGTATAATATATATATAGGAATTAATTGCATAATCAATACGATTCGTGTTCTTAATTATGGAATAAATGGTTTCACACTATCACTATTACTTTACATAAAAATATTAATTAGCTTATTTGGTGAAATTAGCAGGCTTAACTAAAAATGGCAAGAAATTAGTTAACATACAACAAACTGTAAAAATCTGATTAGATACAGGACTTAATGATAAAGGAAGAGCACCATCAAGAATGTGATATTTTTTTATGCGTCCAATGGCTCTTTCAACATGTATTCTGACTGCAGCTATGCAGACGGTTTCTTCAGTTTCTTTTGGTGTTAGTTGAGCACGGGTCCCTTTGAAAGGTGGTATGTTAAGACTGACACCAACTGGGAGAATATCTGCAATGTCAAAGCCACGATCTGCCATAACATTATCGCCAGGTTCAAGAAGAGAGAGGACACCAGATTTTCTTGTTATTTCTTTATCTGAAACACGGCCAGACCAGAGTTTAGATACAAATGTGATTGCACCAGTAGGAGATATTCCAACGAGGGCTTTCCAGGTGTTGCGATGTTTGTACTCTGACCATGTCTGAGATTGAGCTTTCATGGATGAAGGAACTTCTATAAAAATTTCTGTGCAATCTATAATTATTCTTGTGGAAGGATACATTTTAAATTCTTCAGGCATCATCTTTCGGATTTTTTCTTGAGATGGAAAAGGGAAGAGAGGTGGCAGTTCGTGGTACAAGAAGTTGATCCAAGTAGTGAAAATCTTTGAAACATGGCTACTTGAGATACCAAATCTATCTGCCAGATCATTTATAAATAAAGCAACTCTTAAACGCATTAAAACCAAAACAAATTCTTCAAAATAAGATAATCTTCGTTTGGGACCAGACTTTCCATGTGCATGTGGCCTTTCTGCCTTATCTTTAGATACATGATGAGACTTGAGTCCGCCCCAGTAAGAAACATTATCCAGCTTTGGTGCCAAGTAATTAAAAACAGCTTCGAGCGAAGAGAAGTTTGGGAAACCAGTATAAAATTTGACAGACCCATCATCTTGTTTCAGTTTGTCAATGGAGAAGAGTGATTTTTTTGCAATGGATAGCTCAGCATTTAATTCAGATATTTTAAGAGAGAGTTCGTCAATTTTTTCCTGAAGATGGACATATTCTCTTGTGCTATTTGAAGGTAGAGGAGGCGTGTAAAAATGATCTTCGACAGGACAAGAAAAGACATCAGCATCATCCAAATAAACTGGGGCTTTCACGAAAGAAAATTCAGTTTGTGTTGAAGATGTCGAAAACTTTGATTCTGTATCAGCATAATCGAGCAAGGAAATATCTTCATTTATGTCGTCAGGAAAAGGACAGGTGTCAGATGCAGTTGAAGAAGATTGGGGAAAAACAGATGCACTGCGATCTTTAGGTGCTTTTCGTGTGATCTGTGCGGTGGTTGTTTTTGGGTCAACATACAACTTCAGCGAAGGAACTGCGCCTGGCACTAACTTCCAACGCTGTGGATTGCGCTTTATATCAGCAGCCTTGAAGTGTTCTTCGCATAAAACTGTATTTCTCATTACTTTGAAACCGTCAAAGCCTTCGCGTCTTTTAATTAAATTACACCAATGACTTTTCCTTGGGTTACTTTGAGGAAATGGAAAAAAATGTAGGCCCGTCAGGACACCATTCTTGTCATACTGAAAGTTATAACAACCAAACGCTGCACATTGTCTTCCAAAAGATGACTTCTTCGTTGCACCACTAGCACTTACTTTCGAATTCTTTTCAGCAATTATTCTTTTAAATTACAAAATTATAAACAATTCTAGTCAAAACGCCACCTTCACGGCTTGGTCACTTGCAAACAAGCGGTTGGTGCTAAATATCAAAGGCCAGACCAGAGGGAGGGAGGTTAATTATCGGAAAAATCCGATTGATGGAGTGGCCGACAAACCTAACCAACCGACGAGAAATCGGAAAATAATAGTTACTGGACCGAAAACGGCAAAACTGTGGGTGGTGGGTGGACTAACGAACTTGACAGCAAGACGATAAAACTATTTTACGGATCTAAAGCACCATTTGGTGGTCCTGGTGCTTACGAAGCGACAGAAAGCTCCTAAAGTATATATCAAATGAAGCTGTGAAGATTATGAAAGTAGGGAAACATCCAGGTCAAGTAAGAAAACATTAACTGAGGCGGATCTTAACCTTACGGACCACGCCCAAATGGGTTGAATTGAATTGAACTCAGTGTGGTAAGGCCTTTCTAATGATATATAATTCAGCCCATTTGGGCGTGGTCCGTAAGGTTAAGATCCGCCTTAACTAAAATAAAATGGTTGAAATAAAAAATTAATAACAACACGAACGATCGATTAGATATTATTAGCGATAACGGTTCAGTTTGTTGCAAATATGCCAAGTTTTGGTGCAAGGAGCCACTCCTTATATTTTTTGTGAATATACGTTTTGTTTTAAATTTACTAGGGTTACAAAAATGACTAACCTAATTGTGACATGCTGAACCAATCCAAGTGGTTGTTTCATTAGTAAATATGACTGATGGAATCCTTTCACACATTCTGTGGAACCATTTTCTGCAGGAAGAGCATTCTGCCATTTGTCTGAAAACCAATGTTCCTTGTCAAAATAGTGTGCATGCATGCGAAGGATATTGCAACTTTTTCTTATTTTAAAAATCTCCTAGTGAATATAAATGTAAACAGCTTACTTTGCAACCATATTGGCATGAGCTTTCAACCACAACTGACGACAACTGCAGAAAATTGGTATTTCAATGGTTTTAGGTCGGCAACGTTTGACTTTGTAAGGTGCTGGGGGGAAAGGTAACACTGTGTTCCTCAATAGTGATTGCAACAAGGTCGATCTCATCTTTACTTGATCATAGCTGATTGTAGAAATATTTTCTCCAACAACTGTGCTGTGCATAAATGCAATTGAAAAAACTCCACAATCAAAGCTGTTTTTTTGCTGCTGCACTGGTGCCACTTTCACTTTAATTATGTCATGTTGACATTTCATGAGATGGCATATTTGTTGCTTAACTGCTTGATTGATGTTGCCAGAAAACAAACTATCCAACAACAAAATTTCACCCTCTTGACATCCATATGTGGTTAATACTACCCAGTGTAATTTTCCATCATGAACTATCTGGACAAAGGGCATGCTTGGCATGGGTTTAAAGTGCAGTCTTTGCCCAAGAACAGTATCTTGTAAACCTGATGCCTCAGGGATATCCTTTGCCAGCATTCTTTGAAAAACATTGATAATTTTGTCATTCAACATTTCATTTTTTTCAAAGACTTTCATGTCTGTCTTGTTTAGATCTGAGCGTGAAAGATCTTGAAATGGTGACTTCACACTATCAAACCTCTCCTCCAATGGCCTCATTTCTTCACACAATGCCCCTTCTTGCACATTGCAGTTTTCTGTCAGATGAAAAAGAAAATTAATGCTCTTCTATCTTGTGTTATTTATAATACTAGGTTTTGCAATCCTTATCGTGCAATTTGTTCTGCAATTTGCAATCCTTACCTGGATGTTCATACTCTTGAAAATGCATCTTGGTGGAAATATCCTCAACATCAATGTTAAATCTATCAGTGCCATAAGCTGCTGCATCATCAACTAAAACCTCTTCAGTGACCACAGGAACAGTTTTATTTTTGTGACCAATGTCTATTATCCGTGCTGCCTCAGCCTTCTCTTTCTTTACTCCAATTCTGTTAGTGTATTGGAATTTCCGTTTTCTTGCAGGTAATGACTGAAGTGACAATTTCAGTTTCTTTTTCTGTGTTTTTACTTGACTTTTTTCATCATTGCCTGAAGCAACGGTAATCCCTTTTCTTCTGGACAAGCAGAATACATCTTTGATTTGATGGCAGTTAATTCTTTACAGCATTCTGACATTACAACAGACTGATCATCAATAAGAAATGTAAGATTTCTTATTTCATTCATTGTTTCTCTGCAGACTTTCCCATAAGGTCTGGCTTTCAAAACCGGTGGTGTATTTGGGAACTCAATATCAGAATGATCTTCAACATTGATGGCAGTAGTGATATTTTCATCAGGGAGCTGACTTTCAATATTCGAGCCATCGTTATTATGCTGGACAATCTGATTGTACACAACTACCTCGTCCAGTGTTAGAAAGGGCGAGTTACGGTATTGTGGAGACAGCGCCTCCCAAGACCATACTGGAAATTTCTGGAACACAGCGAAAAAATGTTTGCACGGATACGCTGAGTGTCGCCAATCATAACATGTGCAACTTGGCATCGTTTCTTCATCTCCAAAGCTAACGTTGTACTCTTCTGGTAGTGAACATCGTGAGTTACTGGCAACGACAAAGCTTCCCATGCCAATCATTCTAACATGCGATGCTGGTATCTTGTTTGCAAGGTCAATCTTCTCTAAACAACTTTTTACCAAGGTACTCGGGCGGTTTATCAGATAGCGTGGAATGTTCTCTGCATAACGGCGGTAAGAGGAGCTCATCTTGATGTTTGCATCGCAGTACCTAAAAGGTTTGATGTGGAATCTTGTGCAACATCTCCTCATTATAAATTTGCAAATAGAATAGCGGCGTAAATGAAGTGGGTGTGTCATGTGGTTTTATGCTGATAAAAGGGTTACGATTAAAATAAAAACTTACTTCTCGTATTTGTCCACCAAAAATTGTTCAGTCAGTATCGTGAGCATTCTTGTAAGTGGTGCCTTCGAATTACGCTCTATGTATTGGTATTTCAGCGATTCATTTTGCCGTTCTACACCATTATTCGTATTGCAGTTGACGAGTAGTCTGTCTTGCCGATAAACTTGAATCCATCGCTACAATAGTGAAATGTGTCATTGGAATTGATATTATGCTAAGCTGTTTTTCCGGAGGAAGAGTATTTTTCGTTATAGTTCTACATACCTTCTTAATGTTAAACCAATAACTTTGAAGATAAATAACCAATTTTGTATATCTCTGATCTTTCCAGATCTCCGAAGTTCGTAAACAGTCCTCAGCATCCTTGAGCTCAGCTGCAGTATGCGCTCTGGCGATACGACGTAACATGTGCAATACTTCAGTGCGTATATTTGTACATCCATTTGATGTTTTCCTCAACCAGCGTTCCCAGGCCTGCTCTCGATGGAAATCGCAAATAAATGTAAAGCAACCTGCCAGAAAATACAGAAACGTAATTGAAAAAATTAAAAAGTATTAGAAACATACACGCGTAGTTTAACACTTCCATTATTTGAACATAACTTGTTAGCAATACCTGGAAATACTTCCTCAGTTGCTCGGATTTCCTCATTGGAGTAATCTGTCATGCAATATTTTGGTTGAAAGCCTGGATTCCATTCACGTAGTATCGTCAATGCTTCAACTATGTTATCAGTGGACTCTCCTTCGCATACAAAAGTTCCAACAACTTGATAGTCCACATTCGTCTTTACTACCAGAAAGAAGAGAGGAATGGCATAACGAGTAGTCCGATAAGTGGCATCTAAAAGGACTAGTTCGTTTCCATATCTGCTGAGAAGTCTTCTTTGCCACTCTGTTTGGTGCACAAATAGCAAGGATTTAAAGCTGCTGGCGTTAATTCGAACTTCAAAGTCGTCATCAATTTCGTCATCTTCAAAATCTAGATTGTCATCGGAATCTTGATCTTCATTTTCTTCATTCCCAACTGGCTTTGATTTCGGGCGAAAGAAAATTTTTACGGATGGATCGGCTTGCTTCATTTTTCTTACTTTGTCCTCTAAACATTCTTGATCAATCATGGAATATCTGATCTTTTGCCTGCTGTGGACTATGTGATTCCGGATCGTTCTGGGGCGCGGGAAATATCGACGGTTATTTGAATCCGGCAATGAATCATGAGTGAATAATGTCGACTTTACAAAAACTCGTAGTTGTCGTCGCATCTCATTGACGTTCGATACTCCTTCTTCTCTTACCAGTTCGTCTATTTTTTAACCAACTTTTGATCAATTTCTTGCGATATTCCAGCAAACTGTAAAGGTATTTAGAGAATGCTCATGATATATTGATTTTAAACCTCGTAAAAACAGGCAGATATTTCATGAATAACAACAATTTACCGAGCCGATGGCATGGTTTGTGTGACTTGATTTGTCCGGGATGGCAATAATAAACTTTTTAATCGAGCCCAATTTTACACCCCTGGAAATGTCGTCTCGTAGATGCTTCGATGCATTCTTGCGTCTCCACGCTGTGTTCTCTGAAATCTACGACCAGAAAGGAACGTCAACATAATAGCTAGGTCAGCTAGTTTGCCTGGCAATTATTTTCCGATTGTGGTTCTGTGCCAATATACTACATTACATTACATTACATTACATTACATTACATTACATTACATTACATTACATTACATTACATTACATTACATTACATTACATTACACAAACTTCATACAATATACCTTGTGGTCTGGAAATTCAACGATTTCTTTAAGAAGAACCTCGGCTTTGCAACCAAATTTTTTTGTCTCTTGTACCATCGTGCGTTTACGTTGCTGATAATTATGATCCTCATTCTGTAAAATTATTTGTATTATAATAACAAAAAGAGACTGATAATTTTATATGTTAGTGTACTACGTATAGAATGACAAAGCTTAAAAAATGCTCACTCTTTGTTCCTGTCGTTCTTTTTTTCGCCTTTTTTTCGCATTTTTTTGCCTGTCAATTCCATGTTGACAATCCATTCTTTTATCACCCAATATAAAGAAGGGTACTCCAGTGAACGGATGATGCGCGTCTTCCCATACAACTTTATGTTTTTCTCCATTCAGTTCTGAAAGTAAAATCATACAGTTTTTGGATGCCGACTTAACAAGCCAAAACATAAATATGAGGGAATGTCATCAATATCTCACTTACCGATTTTGCCAAAGTTCTTGGTTGAGTAATACATACTGTAGCGTACTGTAAACTTTGTTTCATGCTGGTTTATGAGCTGCAGAGCTTCTTGTAATGTCTCAGTCACACGTATTTCAAAAGCACTTTCATCTGCATCTAGATTCCTTTCTAAAGAAACAACAGCGAGAAACACACTTTTTTATAAGAACACTTAGCTCCAGTTTCAGCCCGGCGTTTCTTATTTTTCCATCTGATTTTAGCTTCAAGCTTTCTTATTTTGTTATTCTTATTTGTGTATTTCAATTTCTTGTTCCATAGTAGTGTCCACTCGCTCAAAACAATTGCTTAATAAAGTAATTAATGAATCTGTGTCAGGTGTTGAAATTGTGGCTTGTAGCTATTTGCAATTTTTTGATTGCTGTTGCTTATATTTCTTGAGTTTCGTTGAATGTCAACCGGCTTTGTTTCTCATGTTGTTCTTATTTGTTGAGCAAATATTAGCAGGATGTTTCTTTAGTTAAAATTACAGCAAAAATTGAAATTTAGGTATGATAATATGAAAAAGACAATAGGCCATTGTTACCTGTTTTTCCCGCAGCCATGATTATTGATTTAGACTTCGCATACTTACACACTTGATATACAAGCCGTCTTTTTAATGCTACAAGGCTCGTTGTTGTATTTATTTGGGAAAAGGGTTACATGGATTGCGTTAATGTTTGCACGCATCAAATAGCAGCCAAATTGCACAACCCCATACACAATTCAAAACGAAAACACCGGGAAATTAAATTCGCGCCAAAAGACTGTCTATAATTCTGAGCCTGAGACCGATAGACCGATACGACAATAACGACGTTTATTGTCGTACGAATATTGTTCTCGGTCTCGGTCCTGAGCCACGAAAATATTAATTCTCGCCAACCTCCCTCTGGCCTTTGATATCTATCACCAACCCTTTCCGACATGCTTCGCAGAGCCAAACAAAATTCTTCATCTTGAAAACTTCGTCAGGGATACGTTGACACATCTGATGGTACCATTCACCACACTGACTACACTCTGCCATTTTTCTGTAAAGAAATCATAAATATTGATCATAACTAAAGTCTGCAATCATTAGTGGTGAGCAGAATATGTTATATAATTATTAAGGTAACGTACTTGCAAGGGTGCTTTAAATCACCCTTTGTCCAAATTTGACGACAAATGCAATATATGTCAATTTCAATTATTTTTCCAGCACACCTTGACTGACACCCATAGGTGCTTATGGCTACCCAATGGTACTTTCCATCATGCAGAATTTGTACAAATTGACCAGATGGAATGCTTTTGAATTTCATCTTCTGTGCAAGAACAGTGTCTTGGAGACCAATTTGCAATTTGAAATCTTGTGCCATGATTTTTTGGAACACGTTAATGACATTGTCTGTAAGCATTTTGTTTTGGGAAATTGATCTCAAATCTCTGAATGTTAGGCTCGATCTTATGGAGTCGCATGGGAATGGTTTCTCTATTATTGTTGATTCTGCATCACTATTACTTGTTAGATCAACAGTGCTATTCTGATCTGATGTTGCCTTGAGAAAACTGTTCATATTGAACTTGCTTTTGCTATTTTCTGTTTCTGATGTGTCAGGAATCTCTATTTCTGATGTATTAGGTATCACAACTGGGACAGTAAATTCTGTTATATTTGCATGCTCCACATTCATATCAACAATTTCTTCTTCCTCTTTGATTGCTTCAAATTTCAACCCTTCTACATTTACACTTATGTTTCGTCTCTTTTCGTATCGTTCTCTTTCTTCTCCAATGCGGTTTGAATATGGATTTTTCCATTTTCGCATGGGAAGATTTTTTAAATGCATTTTTTTTATTTATGTTTGTATTTACGGCTTTATGTTCTCTTGGGAGGAGAGGTAAGCCTTTCTCTTTTTCACAAGCAGCATGCAAACTGTCTTTAACTTCTTCCAGTTTTTGTGCAATTTCTGAAAGTAATGCTGGCTGTTCAACAATATAAGTTAAATTTCGAATTTCATTAAGAATCAATCGACATCGTACTCCAAAGTCTATCTTCGTTGTTATTTCTTCTGTGTCAGGCTTGGTGCTATCAATCACTTCACTAGTGCAATCAGCTATGGCCTTGTCGGTATAAAGAGTCCTATCATCGAGCAGATCACTTTCGTCTACAACTTCATCATCATGTTGTTGTATGGAACTAGCTTCTGTGGGCATGTCAATTGTATTTACGATGAGTTCATCTAATGTCAAGAATGGAAATTCAATGTAGAGGGGTGAAAGAGCATGCCAATTCCACACTGGAAACTTCTTGAAAATAGCAAAAAAGTGCTTGCATGGATATATAGAGCACCTCCATTCAGGACAAGTGCAGCTTGGCATTTTGTGCTCATTACCAAAATCTAAAACATATGGCTCTACAATCGGGTTTCTGGAAAAGCTGTGGACTTTGAACATACCATTTCCAAGTTGAATGACATGGGAATCATCAATGCCTTCAGAAAGATCAATTTTTTTCATGCAGTATTCAACCATATCCCTTGGACGATTTTTTAGAAATTCCGGTATGTCCTTTGAATATAATCTATACTGACTGCTTAGTTTAAGATTACCATCACAGTACCTGAAATGACAAGATTTATCGACTAAGCAAGAATACTACTGTCAACAATTGTTTAATGCTGGCTTAATCAACATAACAATAGCAACTTATGAAAAGATAAATAATATGAAAGTCGAATGCCTTCCTTTTTGAGATTTATGACTAATGTACTTACTTTTTGTATTTGTCGACAAAGAACTCTTCAGTTAACAATGTGAGCATCCCTGTTAAAGATGTCCGGCTGTGTTTCTTGAGGTACTGATATTTGAATGATTCGTTTTGGCGTTCTGTACCGTTATTTGTGTTGCAGTTGATCAGCAATCTATCCTGCCTGTAAGCTTGAACCCATCTCTGCAAAAAAATGTGAATTTAATCATTGGTATATAATTTCACTATGAATCATTTTTTCCTTTGAGATTTGTCAATTAATGTTATCGTTACTGCGTTACAAAATAATGTGGGCTATATCATACTTCTTTTATGCTTAACCAGTACGTTTCTGCATATTGCTTTAGCTTTTGGATGCTGGATTTTTCCATATTGCGGAGTCTTTCATTTCGGACACAGCTTGCTTAGCCTCCTCGGTGGTTTGAGATCTTGCAATGCGTCTCAACATTCTAAGGGCATCTGCCTTTATTGTTGTACAGCCATTACTTGTTTTTCGAAGCCATCTCTCCCACGCCTGCTCTCTGTGAAAATCGCAGATTAATGTTTTGCATCCTGAAATGAATTTTGAGAGGGTAATGGTTTAACAGTGCTGATAATGTCATTTCAGCAGTTTTTGATGGACAGGGGCAACTTTATGAACATAAGATGGAAGAAACCTGTGGGAAACTTCAACCAGAATTGCTCGAATGTAGTATACCTTTAAATACATTTTCTGTTGCAGCTATTTCTTCGTTAGAATAGTCCGTCATGACGTTTTTGGGACGAAATTCTGGATTCCATTGCTTCAGAACGTTGAGAGCTTCTTCTATTGATTCGGTCGATTCACTTTCGCAAACAAAAGTGGCTGCAATTTGGTAATCAATATCTGTCTTAACCACCATGAAGAAAAGAGGTATGGCATATCTTGTTGTTCGATATGTAGCATCAAGAAGAACCAAGTCATTCCCATATCTAGACAGCAATCTTTGTTGCCACGTTGATTGGTATACGAAAAGAAGAGTTTCAGAATTATAATTTGTTACTCTTATCTCTTCTTCGTCCTCCATCTCTTCGTCACCATCATATTCATTGCAATCTTCTTCCTTGTCATCATCATCGACAGTTGCAGCTTTTGGACGAAAGAATATTTTTAACGTGGGGTCAGTTGTTCTCCATTCCTTGATTTTCGCATTAAGGCAATCTTGATCGATCATGGAATGTCGCAGTTTCTTCTTCGAATGAACCATGTGATTTCGAATACTTTTCGGTGTTGGGAAATATCTCGCATTTGTTCCATCTGGTATGTTTTGACCATCAAATAATTGATTCTTTACAAAGATCTTCAAGTGTCGTCTCATTTCATTGACGTCTGCTACTCCCTCCTTCACCAACTCGTTAATCTTTTCAACTAATCTGGAATCTATTTGTTGTGAAATTCCTGCATTCTGGGAAGAGAAAATATAAAGATGTCTCCCACATAGCGTGATTTTGCTGTTAAAGCAGAATTATTGAAAATCTATAATCTATTTGTAGCTTACTGTTCCAACCATATGAAATTGATGCTGCGAGATATGAGGAATTATTACTATGAACTTTTTTGTCGCTGAAAGCTTCTCGTTTTTTTCTATCGCAGCTTTTAGTTTCTTTCCTGCATCTCGCCTTCTTCTTTCAGTATCTTGTGAAATCTTAAAGTTCGATAATTTTATCAATTACATTTATTGCAGCGAATCTATTTAATGTATTACGGAAATGTACATAGTTGAGAGTACACACTCTCCTGTGCAGAGTTTCAGCAACAATTTATTTTGATCCCAGCTCTTTACCTTGAAGTCCGGAAAGTCTGTAATTTCTAGAATCTTAATCTGGGCTGGACAGCCAAACTTTTTCGTTTTTTGAAACATTGTGTAATTTCTTTGATAAACATGATCGTGACCCTACAGTGAAGGAGAAAACATTAGTGCACTCCCTTGTTAGCAAAATATCTATGCAATTTATTACCCCTTTCAATAGTAGACGAACCATTATAACTGTTAGTACATTTTAGATTATTTTTTTAAATATGCTCTAATGCTCATATTGCGCTAATGTGTGTTTTAGCATGTTTATCTTAAGAATAATTATAAAGCATAGGACTAACCGTTCGTTCTCTTCGTTTAGATTTTCGATTATCCTTTGCCATAGCTTGTTTATCTCGCCCATGCTGACAGTCCAGTTTTTTGTAGCCATTCAGGAAGAATGGTGTACCATCAAAAGGTCGTCTCTCATCGTTCCACTGTACTTTATGATTCGTTTCTTTTTTCTCTGCAATAATTTTCAACGATGGTCGTTATTTAGACATATATGATTACATTAACAGTGGTGGGCTGGCTTAACGGACCATGCTGGACCTCTTAAAATCGCCCATAATTGTACCGTATAATTGTACCTGATTTCCCGAAATCTTTTGTGCTCCAGTTCACGGTGTAACGCAAAGTGTACATCAGCTCATGACTCTGAATAATTGCCTGTGCCTCCTGCATCGACGTAGCTTCATATCTCTCATACTGACCTGAAAACGTTCATGAATATATCACTATTACCTAAAATGTGATTTATAATTCTTTTATCACTCCCACAAAGAGATGGAAAAAATTTGGCACGTTTCCAACAATGATGTAGAAATTATTTAAAATTGGGGGGGGGGGGCAGATAAAAAAGGCATTCCCTGGTTTCCAATGATATCAGCATTGCATAAATACGACCCCCGCCAATTAATTTTTTCCCTCCTCCCCGACAATTAGGCACCGGAAAATTATTTAAATTTTTAACCTTATCTCTTTATACGCTTATTTTCTTATAAAAAAATAGCCTGTACTTACCAACGGTCTGCTCCATTCTTGCTGGTCATAAGATCATAAATGTGATACCATGAGAAACAAAAGCTTGGTTTTTTACTTCACAAAAATAACAAAGACGACTGAACAAAGAAATAATCCGCCAAATTTACTTTTAAAAAGGCGCCAACAACAATACCTTGATTGAAGTGAATGTTACAAAACGAACTGTTACCGACAAACACTTGTCGTGTCGTTTTACGACGACTTTGTTTTCGTACATGGTACGAAATAAACCCCTGCGTGGCAAGAGCCTCACGGAAGGAGAACGTCGGTTTGCCTGGTGATATCTATCACTAACCGTTTGAGTGGGGGTGTTAAATTATCAAACCCTCAATTGAGTAACCGAACAGGAGGCATGACAGACGATGGTTGACGAGCAGCTGATGACGAAATTGCAGCGATCAAGCTAGCTTGTCCTTCAGCGAGCTTGCTCAGTAGGCCAGTAACATTATCCAACTGTAATTGTTGTTGTTGTTGATGTTGTGATTGTTGTTGCTGGTACAGAGGTTTATCCTCCATGGCCAAGGGGCTGGTGGCAACAGCGGCACACGCACTGGCAGGGCGGGTGGGCAACCGTTGGAGTGAACGAAACCGCTGAGCGAATGACGTCATTGTGGCCAAGGTTGGCGTAGGATCAGATTCCAACAACTTCAATTGTAGCTCTCCTGGCAAACCTTTAAAGAACTGCCGGCGTAGCAAGGCATCAAAAGCCGGTCCAGATAAATCCGGTTCAGCGTTCCGGAGTGATTCTTTCAGGCGCCAAAGGAAGAGGGTGGGATCTTCGGCGGGGCGAAGGCGATGGTCTTCAAACTCTCGATAATACCGCTCACGGTCAGTTGGAGGGCAAAAACACTTGTGCAGGCTGGCGACCAAGCTGTCCAGAGATGCTTTATCCCCGTCTGAGAGGGTTTCATAATATGTGGCGGCCGGACCATCAAGAAAGGCTGGAAGCTTTAGGAGTTGCGCTTCGGTATTCCATTTGTTAGCAGCAGCACATCGCTGAAACTGACGAATCCAGACACCAAAATCCCCAGAAGTAAAAGGAGTTGGTAAAATGCTTGAAGCCATACCTGTGCTCCGGTCACCAATTTGTAGCGTGGCTGGGTAAAGCAGGTATAGTCAAGAGAACACAAGATGTTGCTTGCTCGAGATCAATCATTCAACTAAAATACTATTATAAATTCGCATAAGTTAAAACAATCATAATATGACACATCAATCAATAGTGACAGCAACAACGGATATAACATAGGCAAACGACACGGTCACAAGTAGCTACATCACAGGAAAACAATATAACTAACACGAACATGATTCTACTTCTAATATATTAACACTGACATGATACAGTTTATACTTACGCAATCATAGCATTACAATTTTACCTGAGTCCTTTGTTTCGAAACCAAAATCTTTCATTGAACAGTTCTTGAGCTCTTTTTTCCCTTCCGTTGATTTTCTCTGCAAGGCCTAGTGTTAGCGAGATCGGATTTTCTTCAGGTAATCTGGGGAAACCGTTTATTTCAACCATTTTTTTCCGCCCATACTGTTCGAGGTCATCTATTTTTTGTTGGGAAACATCAATTTTTCTTTGGCTGTCTTTGGCTTGTTTTAATAAGACCTCGTGCTCCTTTTTCATCTGTGCATTCTCTTTCCGCAACCCATTCATGTATCCATCCAATGATCCAATTTTATGATCCATTTTAGCTTGGTGTTCCTGTATTTTATCGATTTTTGAGTCAATTTCTGTCAATCTCGTTGTAAAGACTTCTAGGGCATCGCTTATTTTCTTTTCGACGACTTTCGAGTGCAATTTCATTTGAGAAGCAATGGCGTTGCTGACGGCTTCTTGAATCACTTTGTTAAGATCTTTGTTTTGTTCCATAATGATATTTGTAAAATTCTAACTCATTTGAAATATTTGTATTTTGGTAGAAAAATAAGAGCACAAAAAAAAGAAATAAAAAGAAAACAGCAAAATCAACTTAACACATACTACGTATTTCTCAATCTTAGCCCCTAAGGGCAAGCACGAATTTCTTTGATAAAAGCCGCTCCAGAGAACACGTCCGTCTGCGGCTAGCATCAGTACGGCTATCTAGAAGAAGGAGAACTGGAGTGAAGTACGGCTATCTAGAAGAAGGAGAACTGGAGTGAAGAAGGCTATCTAGAAAACATGGAGTGTGGAATGATGGAGTGGAATGGAATGGAATGGAATGGAATGGCGTGATGGAATGACATGGAAAACATGGAATGACATGGAAAACATGGAATGACATGGAAAACATGGAATGATATGGAAAACATGGAATGATATGGAAAACATGGAATGATTTTCAAAGATTGTAATGGGAAAATATATGATATATTGTAGCAAAATATACATATTTGTGTTCTTCTATATATTTTAACCCCCATCTTAGCATGAGCTTTGATCTATTACGTATAAATTACAAATAAACTCATCCAAGTGATTCACATGTCACACTTTTCAAGAGCATTTTATAAGTGGGAAAGATGCTGTTTGTGTTCATGTTTCTATGCAAAACAACCCGCATTTGTCACAAAATACAAGTATATGTATTGTCAGTGCTGTGGTGAGAACCACTAAGAATAGTTAAATAGTTTTTGTCCTGTTTTTCTGAATTTAAAAATTTCTGTTTCGATTACGGGTTTGAAACTTGCAGTCGAATAAATGACGCAGTTGTCACCGGAGTACCGATATTGGTGAATGACCTTGGCGAGCAATACTGAATCAAAAACAAGTAAAAAGAACTTGTGTATGACAACTATTATAAGAATATATAACAATGTAGACAACTACGTGCTTTTTCATGTTTGAATAAATTAAATTCAAAGCTGATAATTTTTCAACAAAACGAAATACAAACACTTTTACCTAGCGAAGAAAACATTTATTTTTTAATGTGAAACTAAAACTAAGAGAGTTCCCTTAAAAGGTCATTGTCAATAGAGTATCCACATCCATATTGTAGTTGGGAAATAATATTTCTGTTTTGCTGAATTTCATTTTTCCGCCAAAATGATCGCGTTAACTTGAAAACGAGGGTCAATGTTGCAAATAGAGGTTCTGGAGCACAAAGCGTATCGGATTCATGCGTTCACACGAGCCCAAAAAGCAATCCGATATGAAAAGCGATCCGAAACGTTTCACCTTCAGAGCGGAGTGATTTGACTTCGGAAAAACGATGTGAAACGTTTCGGATTCGGATTCGGATTTTGTTTCCTCATATCAGTGTTTATTTTAAAGACTTTTCATCAGTGTAAAAGTACTCGAAAGAGGTTGAGAACGGCCATGAACGCAGAAAGCATTTCAAACTTTGGAGGCGTGGCCCTTTGAAACACACATTTCATGGTCTAATGCTGTTAGTGTTCTGTTTCTCATAAAAAGGACGCCTCTTTGCGCATGCGCCTTTTAAGCCAAAACAGTAGCCCCACGTGCGACAAGATAATCTTGATTTGGCCGGTCGATAAGAAACCTTTGTTTGTTATCGCTTCTCGGCCTTTTGGCTAAGATCAAGTGTAGTATCTGTTCTTATCAGCTTAATATCTGATATGCACCCAAGGGTGCTCAAATATTAAACTGATTTTTGGAATTGGTCTGTGGGCTTGAAGCTTGCTTCACCCAAGACACTGGTTGTCCTGGTATTGCAGTACCGCTATGAATGGCCTCATTTTTAGTTGTAAGTTAAGTTTTTCGTCTGGTTTGTGAGACGTGTACGTGTTATGCTTCCATTTAAAGGTTCGATATAATTTAAAACGGATCGCTCTATCTGGCTTGGGATAGCATAGCATTTTTGATTAACTGGGGTCGTTTGATATGTTGTTTAGTTCATGTTAGTTAGTTCCCACCAGAGATTGATGTCACCGCAACGCTTCCGTGGATTCAAGTTTTTACGTGCAAAATTCCATTCTAATCATGAAATCAAAATCATTCCCACAGACTCACCAGCTTCAATGCCAGTTTCTTCCTTAATTTCTCTCATCACAGTAGCACCTAAAGCAAAGATAACTTCATGACTACAATCATACCACAAAAGCTTTTTTTAGCCCTGGGAGGGAGGCTCAATAGAGAGGGCGAATTAAAAATCTCAGCTCAAAAATAAGCTTATTAGAGAAGAGAACCTAATAGAAAGGGGGGCTTTTATGCCAAGATATATACATATATTAGAAATAAATAAGTGATATGCAAAGTCTTGCAAGAAATTTTTATCAGATATTTATATTTCACATGATATAAGTGAAAGGTTTTGCATGCAATCTTCCAGGAAACAAGAATAAAGAAAGATTCATGCTTACCCGATATCTTCATTTGGTTCAGCAAAGCCACAAGGAAACTTCCATTTCTTTATCTGACATGACATATTTTCAATTAAATTTGTCTGCAATATATGTATGCTAAATCCGTAGCAGTTAAATAAATAAAATGTCATTACAGATATAAAACCAAATTATGTGAATGAAAACTAGGCCATGTTTAATAATATTAAATTAAAATACCTACTTTTCCTTTGTCAACAAAGAGTGCTTCCTGTGTTTCTTCATTAAGTACCATGCCTTGAGCAAAAATGATTCAAAATTAAACCATTAGTTGAAAATAATTCATATACCTGAATGCTTCATTGAAAAACTTTGTCTAGAAGTATACTAACCTTGCAAAAAGTAAAGCTAATATAGATACAATTGCAACATTGATATAAGATTATGCTAGCAAACATATTTCAAATACCTACTTTGGTACAGCAACAGTGTGAAAAGCTTACAGGGGAATTTTATGTTCTTTATCTTCTGATTGCCAATCGTCATCATTATGTAATCGATTATTGCGTGATGGCAGCTGAAGCCCGACAAACTCAGGTATGTTATCGCCCAATGGCATTTTAATGGTATTTTCACAAATATTCCTCTCGTCCCATCTGTCTTCCAGATATTGAGGTATTCTAGGAAGATGAAAGAAAAATAATATGATAAAACAGTTGAATAGTAAATGTTGTTGATTTCAGATTGATGAATGTGGATGAGCAAATGAATGGATGACTTGACAAATCAACAAATAAATACAGGAATGAATGAACAATGTATGAATAGAATAGGAAATGAATTAGAGGAAAGGAAAAAATGCAAAAAGTCAAAAAAGACAAAATATTTCACATGATAAACTTACAGCAAATTCATCTTCATCTTCATTTTCTGCAACAACTCCAGGATCTAATATAAAACCACAAACACGTGTTTCTTTTCAGACCCAGCCATGTTTTTAAAGCTTACTTCCACTACATTGGTCTCGAGAAGGCAAAGAAATGTTCCGTTTGTGGGTGTAAAGCTCCTTTTTCTTCTTACAGGTACAATGACATTTTTTCATGGTTATAAGGTTTAGAGACCCGTGACTTTCTAAATTGTAGCCATTCAAGGACGATATGTGGCTAGAACATCGCTGCAGCGGCCGTCTTGTTGCCATAGCCATTTAATATATATGATGATTTCTAAAAATGATATGACTTCGGTGACGAACTTGCGTGACTCCTCTCTTGGTTCACGCCCACTCTTCAAGGCCAATTGGGCCTAAGGACCAAATCGTTGATTGATAGAGCTACCTATCAGCGAATGTTCAAGCTACAGCTAGAAAATTTAAAAAATAAAAGTCGTCAGCATGTAATACCTAAAACATTCAGGCAGGTCTCCAGGTAGAATACTCCAGAATAGCAGGCGGAAACAATTTTAAAAGCCAAAGGCTACTAAAAGTTTTTGTCACTTTTTTGAGTGCGAGCGGCGCAGTGCAATGCAATGCAACCTCGCTTTGAAATATTAATCCACTTGAATTTTAAGTGTGACAATTTTAATATTTATTGCAAGGGTTTAGACTCATTACATGGCGTCCCTGTGTTCAGCTCGACTCTCGCTACCCAACAGGGACTTATCACATTTGAGTATCAAAAATCGGAACTCGGGAACAAATTTTTGTTCCTCCATTCACAGAGCAGAATTTCAGAATCCGCCGTTCTGATTGGTCTATTCAAATATTTTCATCGGTATCGAGGCCAATAACGGCGTTTGTGTCAGAAATGCTTACCCCCTGGTTTTCAAGAGTAGCTTGGCATGGCATGAAGCTATAACATTTTCAAATGAAGTTACGAATTAATTTATCCAGAACGAAGGCAAATGTACGAATTTTTGAAGCAGTGATAGATAAGGACGGAGTTGTTTAGAAAGATTTTCAGCGACTTGTATATGAGAAAAGTTGTGAAGGCAGTAATAAATTTCAACTGGTTCAGGAAAGACGTGTTGTTTGGCGTTTTCCATGAAATTGTTTTGGCTTTTAAAGGGACTTGCGAATAGGCCGGTATTTTGCAGCTCAAAACATTCCTCTAAATTTTTGATAGAAATTGCTTTACACTCATTAAGGGTTTGTTTATTTGTGGAACCTTTTCTTTTGCATTGACATAGCAATTTATTTGTTGATAGCAGGACTTGCAAAAGTAATGATTCGAAAACCTTTACTTTTTTTCAACCATTTGAATTTACGAGATCTGCATATTCAACCCGAGAAATCTGAAAAGTCCTCCTTGCCGTGTACAACTCTACAATTTACGCAATAAGCTGGTTGCTTTAATTTCGATACGTTTATTCTCATTGCTTCACTAACATGTTTTTCCAATAAAAATCATTTTATCGCCTCAAGTTCCCCTCTGTATTTGGTTTGTTTTCAATATTCAGTGCACAGGTGTCCCTCAAATTGACACTGACGCAAGTGGGTTTTTAGTTCATATCAAAAATCCCGCCAACCAAACCTGCAAAACAGACAGGCATCCCTACAGATCATAGTCTTGGACTTTGCTTGTAAGGGGGTCGTGTCATGAAAAATTTAAGAATTAATGAAATCGAGGCCAATCACTTTTGTCCGGTTTTCGCAATAGCAATGTGATAAGTCCCTGTTGGGTAGCGAGTCGAGATAAACACAGGGACGCCATGTAATGAGTCTAGCAAGGGTTTGCAAGTTTCTACTTTTAATATCAGCATGCGTTTTTAATCATATATGCAAAGTAGCTATGTTCAGTCATAACCATGTGTTTCATTTATGATTTATCTTGTGTTCAAAGTTTTATGTCAGAGGCTAGAGCCGTGGGCCAATTTTAAGTCCCACAAACCAGTACCAGATTCTCCCAGAACATTATATTTGCGCATCGATATTCTGATGTTGACTGCCTGCTTCTGATGCAGCACGAGTACCAAATGAAAAGTCCTTTAAGTTTTTAATATCCCTGTCCTTTGGGCACAGCTCGTACAGTGCATAAAAAGACAACATTGCATAGCATGAGTAATAGAATTGGTCTCAATTTTAGGGTAACTATTTCATATATATGGCTCAGTGAACACGCTAACACATACGCAAGATCCATATGTGATGAATACGAGAAGATTAAGGTTTTAAAGGTCTATGAAAAATATTGAATGTTTTATCATAAGGTGGAATCCAACTAGTCATTCGCTCTGGTACAATAGCCATTTTTCAAACCTGATAAAGCCAGCGCAGCGACACGCCTTGTAAACGGTGTTGAGTCTTTGCAATGAAGCAGATAATCAAATGGTAAACATGCGCATTTGGCAATCTCAGTTTCGCTTATCTTCATGTCAAATATCAAAGGTTGAAGGCGACATATGAAGTACAGATTGGACATGTTAAAAGCCACACCATGTTGCTGTCGAAATGTCAACAATGCTTTGAATTCTACGAAAGCAAACAGTTATTTAAAAGTATTCATCAACTATATAATGCTTAAAGTGCTAATGCAACGAAATTTGACATATCGATTTTTTTATTTTAAATGAAAGCCAAAGATGTACTGATCAGTTTGATGCAATTTTGACGTGCATCTGACAAGTATAAGTTACTTTAATTTCACCTTGAATCAGGCCACCTTTTGCGAAAAATATTTCAACGCTGTGACGTCACAGTGATGACCCATATTATTTCTCGCAATGGAAGTCAATGGGTTTTTTCGAACGTCGTTTGGTTTTTTTTTAATAGCTCCACTCAGGGTGGGAATATTTGAGCTCCGGCTGAACCAACATAAGGGCGAATCTTTTAGCCGTCGTTCTGAAAAAAAATTGGTGTCATTTTGTTTAACGTTAGAGACACATTTTAAGTTTGAAAATGGGTACCTCCAAAAAATGTGACGTCATCCCGCGTCGCCATTGTTGCTTCGAGTTGCTGTGGAACGACACGTAGCCCTGGTTTGGCTTATCCCAGGTCTTATTTTTTGTAATAACTTATTTTAGCTCAAAATTGCAGACATTGAATTATTTTTAGAAACTTCGGAAATTAAAATTCCTTCGATATCACCCCAAAAAGCTAAATCTTCTGACATTTGCTTTGGTCGGCTCGGGCCTAACCACTCCGGGCGAGGAGTGCTTAGGCCCGAGTAAAGCTGAGAGTCACACGGGTTGGTTTACGAGCTTGTTTACTGCATCTATTGCAGGAATAGCGTTTGATTTTAGCTTTAATCTCATCTTTAATTCTTTCCCAATATCTCTCTTTACTTCAAAGCAAAAATGAGCGCTATAATGAATAAAATCCTGCTATCCTAGTAGGTGGGTGCGAATGATGTCTGTCTCCTGAACTCCTTAAAAAGACCTTGTTCTGTTTGATTGGTTTTGAAATACTATCAGCAACATTATAAAACGATACTTTTTCGCAACACTGAGTAATCGTACAATTGTCTCCGTTATGTATCTCTACGACATGTAAATAGTTTTATGATTTATTTGCTCCCGAGACGAGATACCCGTCATGTGTGTGCTCGCTCACAGCTCGCCATGTCGAATTTCAATAGAAGGAAGCCTGCTTGACGTTGCAGACGCGACGTTTGATGACATCACAGTGATGTTCAGTTTTCGCACGAAAAAGGTCAAAATTGTCTACTTTGAAGGTTAATAGCGAAAAAAGTATACATGGTTTGCAAATTTTATTTGCGCCACGTTAATCAGTGCATTGAAATCTATAGATTTTTGAAATAAAAACACTATGTCAAAATTCGTTGCATAAGCACTTTAATGATAAAGAATATAAAAAAAGTAAACTTTGGTTCTTAGGTTTTCTCCCAAAAATAACGTAAGAAAAATTGTATAATAAAAATTCAGTAAAAATCTCGCAAGGCATGATTGGTGTTGTGAATTTAAGCAGCGGTTGTCGCAGTGTGGCCATAAACCATACCAGCATTTCATTGTTTATGACGTCAAATAAATAATAATGTTGCTATAGATATATAAGATAAACAACCATCGCAAATTCAGTTGCAATTTCGCAATTTCCAAAGTGCACACAGGAGAGACCCTATTCAATTTCACTCGCTAAACAATAAATTTTTCCATTTATTTGGGATAAATTGCAGGTATGATGTAGGTGAAAATCTCGTCTTGGACCATGGCTTTTCCTCATTGGTTTTATCAATACCGGACCATGGATGATTGCGAGCATGTTTTTAGGCAGTTTCTGCGAAGGAGCACGGTTGAAAAGTTAGTTAATGGCGGACGCAGCTGTTCATGTAGATTCTTCTTTTGGCTAATTATTCAAGTAATTGTGTCACATACACTCACAAGCATTTCTTATATCACATTATTAGTTGTTTAATGTATATTTAGTGTAGTTGGTAG